>CM031378.1:31539889-32002482 GCA_018208015.1 Medicago ruthenica | reverse complement strand
CTCCATAAATGAACTCAGATAGTAATGTTTGTTACACGCTAACCTCTAACATAATATTGTCAGTTTATACTTTGTTATGTTATCAGTCAGTTGATACCTCAGATAGGTATCAGATGGTGATCTTAGGAGTCCCCTCGATCACTAAGTTATCAGGATATAATCTAGATTTCATGGCTATATAGTTATCAGTTTAAACCCTTTATGGCTAAGGTTAAAGCTTGGCGATCATAGGATCCCAGAGATTGCCAAAGTAGGCATGGCGACCCTAGGTTCCCCGAGGTTGCCACAGTAGGTTGGGTTGGAGCTCACTGAGACATTATGTCTCATCCCATTCCTTCTGATGCAGGTTCACAGGTTGCACGCAGCAAGGGTAAGGAAAAAGCTTTGGATTGAGCGTACCGGTTTCCTTGATGTTTCAGTTATCTATATTCAGATGTCAAACCTTTGTTGTATTATGATGTATATTATCAGAAAAGGATATGTATAAACAGTTGGATGTATTATTACTATGTGATGTAACATTATGAGAAAACTTTCAGTATTGTAAATTAATGTATCCAGTACGAAATTTTAATACTCGTATAAGATCCTAGGCAATCTTTATATGGGTGTTACATTAAGAAACCAACAAGATAGTCCACTTGGGCAGATACCAGTTAGATGCTTAGATGTTGTTAGTGCCTGATATGGTTACGAATACACACGGGTGTAGAACAGTTCGTTGTATTTAACGTGCCTGATATAAATGCTTGAATCATTGATAAATATTATTACTCATGTGATGTTGCAATGAAGTTTCAATTAGATTATATTTAACATGCTTTTAATTTAGTATGCTCATCATTGACCCGTGCGATGCATGGGAGTGCGATCTAGGAAGATTGAATAAAGATGTACTATGATTGTCAATATTTGTCTGTATGTGAAGCTGCTTAGAGGATATTCTCTTTTGATATACACTATAGAGAACCTTCAGTTGAACGACTTAACTACCATCTAGAGGATGAGCAGTCTGTTATATATGAGGAGCATGAATCTATCGAAGATGTTATTAACAAGCCAACCAATTGCACTACCAAGTTCTTGGCTTGGATGGAGGCAAACAAGAAGTATCTAGAAGCAAGGAATTTGACGTATAATCGGTTTCCAATGGAGTTTATTTGGAAAGAAGATAAACATGAATGGGCTCCCAGGCAAAGAGGTTTATCTATTGGACGGGTTCATTTCGCGCCACTAGGTTCAGGTGAACGTTTTTATCTAAGGACGCTTCTTAATTACGTAAAAGGTCCTAGATCATATGTTGAGATAAAAACAGTTGACAATATAAAGTATGACACTTTCAAGGAAGCTTGCTTTGCGATGGGATTGTTGAGGGATGACAAAGAATTCATAGATGCGATAAAAGAGGCAAGTCTATGGGGTACAAGAACTTACTTACGACGATTGTTTGCAACCTTATTGGTTAATGGTCAGCTATTAAGACTCATTATATGGGACGAAGCTCCAATGATGCACAAACATTGCTTTGAAGCGGTTGATCGAGGCTTTAGAGATGTTTCTAAAGTCAGTTGACAAGCGAAATAAGGACATTCTGTTTGGTGGTAAAGTGGTGGTTTTCTGTGGAGACTTCATACTGATTTTGCCAGTAATCCCCAAAGTTACTAGACAAGAAGTTGTCCATTCTACTATAAATTCTTCCTATCTTTGGGATTTTTGTGAAGTTCTCACATTAACAAAAAATATAAGGCTTCTAAACGGTGCATCAGATTCAGATATTTTAGATAGAAAATTGTTCTCTGATTGGGTTTTGGGTTTTGGGTATTAGTGATTGGACAGTTGGTGAAAGCAATGACGTTGATATATCATTGATATCCCATCTGATTTACTTATATCAAGTAATGGTGATCCCCTTGCATTTATTGTTCATAGCACCTATCCAAATATATTAGATAACAATAATGATATAACTTATTTTCAAGATAGGGCGATATTAGCACCAAAGAATTCAATTGTTAATCAAATAAACGGTTATATCTTGGATTAGATACCAGGTGAGGAAAAAGTTTATTTGAGTTATGATTCACAGCTTTCACAAAACAGAATGTTGATGCGATTGATGATGTTCACACTCCTGAATTTCTCAACACAATTACCACTTCTGGTCTCCCAAATCACAAGCTCAGATTGGTTGGAGTTCCAATTATGTTGCTAAGGAATATAGATTAAAGACTATGATTGTGCAATGGTACAAGACTGATAATAACCGGAATGGGTAAGTATGTTCTTGAAGGGCATGTCATATCTGAAAGTAATATAGGCGATAAAGTTTTTATACCAAGGCTATCTCTTCAACCTTCAGACGTCAAGATTCCTTTCAAGTTTCAACGTAGATAGTTTCCGATATTTGTTTCATTCACAATGACTATTAATAAAAGTCAAGGACAATCATTAAAGAATGTTGGGATATATTTGCCAAGCGTTGTATTTTCACATGGTCAGTTATATGTTGCAATTTCAAGAGTTACCTCCAGAAATGGATTGAAGATGCTTATAACATATGAGAATGGTCAAGATACCAATGTGCTTCTAATGTCGTATACAGAGAAGTTTTTCGTAATTTGTGGTCAATTTATGTTTTGTACCATATATTAAAGCACTGTGTTAAATACTATACTTTATTTCCAATCAATTAATGAATTCATATAAATACTTTGGATACTCCTAAATTTTATTCGTTTATTTTTTTTAGCTGGTAAGAACCCGTTCATCGCACGGGTCGATGTTCTAGTAATACTAAATGTTAGGTAGTCTTGACCTAACCCTAATGACTAACCCTAATTTTTGGTTTTGAAAAAAATTTATGAAAAACAATTCCTGCTGAGAGTTGAACCACGGACCAAGTTCTGGCAGATCACAACCGTTACCACTGGATCACTAAAGCTTTTTGTGACTTATAGTTGCTTTAATTTTATTTATCTAGCACAAATGCGAGTTCACTTTAAGTCATTCTCACAACCCTGAATTGCAACATCATTTGAACACAGATTGAACATCATTCACACACATCATGCGATTCAACTTCATTTTCACCGCCGCCGGTGACCCCAATAACAACATCCCGCCACCGTTGCAATTGCCACTTCAACAACACATGCCGCCGTAACTGCCACCGCCGGAAAATCACTTTCTCTCACTGATCCACACACATCACGTCGCCGCCCCAACTGCCACCTCACCAACAACTAACCGCCGTAAATATCATTGCCAGTAACTCACTTTCTCTCACTGATTCACACCATCTTTCATCGAATTGACAAAAAAATATGACCAGTGTTGATATTAATTGTCTGAATTTTGTTAATTTCGAATCCATGACATTAGGGTTTGAAAATCATTGATTTTGATATGTGATTGTGTGAATTTTAGCTTTTTCTTCATTGTTCTTTTTTCATACTAAATGTTAAGTAGTGTTGTCCTAACCCTAATGATTAGCCCTAAATTTTAGTTCTTAAAAACTTCTGGTGGGGATCGAACCAGGTACCACATGCTTTCAATTCACAACTCTTACCACCAAGGTACTGATGTTTTTTATGACATGCGATTGTTTCAATGTTGTGTATTCAACCCAACTGTCACCTCACCAACAACTAACCGCCGTAAATATCATTGCCAGTAACTCACTTTCTCTCACCGATTCACACCATCTTTCATCGAATTGACAAAAAATTATGACCAATGTTGATATTAATTGTCTGAATTTTGTTAATTTCGAATCCTTGACATTAGGGTTTGAAAATCATTGATTTTGATATGTGATTGTGTGAATTTTAGCTTTTTCTTCATTCTTCTTTTTTCATACTAAATGTTAAGTAGTGTTGCCCTAACCCTAATGATTAGCTCTAAATTTTAGTTCTTAAAAACTTCTGGTGAGGATCGAACCAGGTACCACATGCTTTCAATTCACAACTCTTACCACCAAGGTACTGATGTTTTATATGACATGCGATTGTTTCAATGTTGTGTATTTAACACAAATCTCGGGTCCTCTTTCTTTCAATCTCACAATCCCTAAATCATTTCTCACTCACTTTCATCTCTCTCACCATCTTGCAATTGAACCTAATAACCATAACACAACCCTTTTTGACGGACCTAATTAATTTTTATGAAAAAAAATATGCAAGGAATTGAATCAGATAACACATGAAAATGTCATTTTTTTAAAAGTCACTAACGTCGTTGCAATTCCTTTTTTGATAGCAGTTCCTTTTCATTATTAACGGTTCCTTTTCATTATTATTTTTTCTTTCAATTACCACATAACGTTCCTTTTTATTTTTTTCTTTCGGTTACCAAATAGCAATTCCTTTTCATTATTTTTTTTTCTTTCGATTACCACATATCAGTTTCTTTTCCTTTTCAGTTTTATAGATTTAACAGCTTTTGTGGTTATGACCAATTTCTTGGTGCAAGCTTTTGTATATATTTTTTCTTTTGATTTTTCATTTTTATTGCAGTTCATCTTTTATTTTTGTTGCTTTTTGAGATAGTTTGATAACATAATACTGAATGTAACTATAAAAGTAATAATATAGCCAATTTAATAGTTATATATGAAGCTATACAAAACCCGTGCATCGCACGGGTTAGAGTCTAGTTGTTGTATAAAATATGAAGATTGAGTTTTAGGGTTTTAGAGATAAGAAGATAATTGTCGAAATGATAGATTGATTGCAAATGAGGTACAAGACCAAGTTTAAATACAACCATAAGGCTAAATGCGTAAAATGACAAAGTAAAACTATTCTTTAAAATAAGCTCATAATGGCATGATGATAGAGAGTACAAAGCAACATTCCTTCAAATATGAATATATCTCTCTTTTTTGTTCTTTTTTTTCACTAGACTCGTTCTTTCTTGATTGCTTTTGGCAAAGAAACGTTTTAGAAGCGAAAAAACTCTTTCCATATTTAAGAAGTGTCTATAGGGTCCTCCCCATCATAGGTGTAAGTTCAAATATGCCACTCCACTTGAGAAGCTATAGACAATGCTTCCATCCTCATTAGCCTACCTAGCTATTCAAGGCTTTCCAACCTTGAAAATTGAAATACCAGCTTCAGAAGGATTTGGTAAATCTTACCTCCCTATCAAAGCCTAACTCTTAGAGATCTTTTGGTAAATCAGCTTATTTGAATTCTGTGTACTTCAAAATTACTTATAATTTTAATTAATAACTAGGTGGGAACCCGTGCGTTGCACGGTTTTGATTCGAATATATTTTATATTATTTTAGTTAATAAATGATGATTAACATTTGTTGAAATAGATGATAATTTACATAATTATGTAATATAATGCTGAAAGTAATTAAAAAAATAGGTTAAAAAACACACACAGTAGTATGACTAAAAATATGATATAAGCAGAGAGCTCGGGTATTTTAATTTATAAAGGGCCACTGTTTAGTACATGCAGTTTTTTTAATTGATATTTTTTGTGGTCACAAAAAATAAAGGGGATATTTTTTGTCCCCCCTAAAAAATATGATATAAGTAACCGATATTTTTTTTTTATGTTTGATGTTGTGTTTCATAATTGATACTTATAATTATTTAATTTGTAAACGGTTAAAGTAGTCTATATACACTCTTTTTTTGATGTACAAAGCTAAATAACACATATTCCCAACAATGGTGAGGTAAATCTCTTCCTCCTCCTGAATTTTTTATCTCAATGTCATTCTTCTCCTTTTAGTTTAGTGGATTGAAACGCAAATATGTATATTTGTTTTTGAAGACTATTCATATATATAATAGTAACGTTCAAAGTTGAACCCAAAACCATTTCTAAAAACATATTTTTTATATCAACTCTCCTTTTATGCAACCAAAAAACAACTTGTTTTTAGTGGAAAAACATTTTATTTTAATGAAAAATCTCATTTTTTATTTTTCAATAGATCACTATTATCATTTTTACATGTGGCACACCTTTATTTTACAAAAAAAGCTGTTAGTGCAAGAAAAGAATTACATCCAACAATACACTTTCGAAGGACTTGACACACCCCTCTCAAGAACATTTATAGATAGAATTGGACTAAAACTCCTTTAAAAAAAAATTGGACCAAAAAGTCTAAGTACCGGCATTAAGTGTCTCAATTTATGAGAAATACTTTGTTAAGTACTTGGTAATTTATTTTTTAATATAGATATCAAGTGACAATGACGAAAATTGAATATTTAAGAAATGTTTTACTAATTCTCTGGATATTCTTTCAACATTTTTCATGACAAAATTTTTATAAGTTAAATAAGTTTAATTTGATAAAAGAAACTGGAGTGTGAATTAGTTTAAGTTTATTTACTATAATCAGCCTTTATAAGAAGGTGGTTCCCGAATGCGCATCCAATCATCTCCACTGCGATACAATTATGTCAACCATCATGGACCACCATTCTTCTTTATTATTCCTTTTGTTGAAGCAAATATGATCAGAGAAAGAAAGGGGAAAACGGTACCTGTTGTCAAATCTTCCTTAATTGCAACACCGTTCTTCCTGAATTGCACAACCCTTCTTCTGAAATCTTCCCGAATTGCAAAGCCCTTCTTCTTAAATCCTTCTTGAATCTCAAAACCCAAGGTTCCAATCTAATTTTTTTTATTTTTTTATTAATTTTTTTATTGTAATGTGATTTGGGTTTTGTGCGGGTTACAAATGAATACAGTGAATCCAAACCCTTCCTGAACTCAATCACGTTGTCTGAACTTGCTCACTCACTTTCTCTGAAACAGGTGAATCCAAACCCTTCCTTCTGTTTGTTATTAATTTTGATTTTCAATTTTGAATTTTGAGTGATTGTTGTTGAAGACTGGTAGTATATAACTTTTGATTTTGTTGAAGATTGGTAGCATGATACTTGTTTTAGATTAGATTTTTGAATGGCTTCTACAATTCCCTTGTTTATAAGGATTTTTTATTGATTTTTTGTTTAAAAAGAGCTTACAAAACAACTTTATTAAGCACTTACAGTAAAAGTGATTATGTGGTTAAGCTATTTCTATATTAAATGATAAAACAAAGGCAAACTATTTTTATATAAGTTAAAAGCTGTTTTTATAAGCTATGTAAATAAGTTGAAAACAAACATGCTTGTCATAAGTTGTTTCCATAAGCACTCTCAAACAATTTCACAAGTGTTTATATTAGAAGGTAGGCTCAAACAATTCAATTCAAAGAAGTGTTTAAGACTGTTCACATTGAATTGGCTTATTTGAACTTATGTACTGACATAAGCACTTTTAAGACTGTTTTTGAGATCTTACGAAAACAACGTATGACATGTATATAATTTGTTTTTCGCTTACTTATATAATCTCTCTAGGATAGCATATGAATTATATAATCTCTCTAGGATAGCATATGAAAAAAGTTACATTTTATTATAGAAATAACTTATACCTAAATGCTTATATGATAAGTGCTTGTAAATTAAGTTGTTTATCCAACATTTTCTCTAATGAAATAAGTTATTCTTAAAAAGTAATTCTATTTTGAGTCAAGTTTAATTGTTTTCGCTCGGGTCTGATATACGGAAGGGGGGCAGTGACATTGTGTTTGTTGGGCTGCTTCTTTAGTTCCTGTTAGTGATTTTTTTTGCCCAGCATCACATTATTTTTGCTTAGGCACATTTATGCTTTAATATTTCTTGGCAGACTTATAATGAAGGGTTGTGCTGTTTATTTTGCTTAATTACTGTCAGTGTTTGTTTTGAAAATCCTTGGCACATCACTAACTATGTTAGTGACGTTTTTTTAGTGGTTTAGTGACGGATTCCTACCCTCTCTAAAACTGATTTTTGTAGTAGTGAGATCTGGCGGTCATCAATTCTATTTTCTTTTATATGGGTAAGTGGTTTGATACGCATCAATTTTGTTATGTGGTTAGATTCTTCGGTGTCTATTGTTATTTATAGTTATAAACAATGTAGTTGTTTTTTAATTGAATATCATTGTATTGAATTCTAAAATTTGACATTTTAATTGAAATAATATTATAGCCGAATTATTTTTTTTTTCAATTGTGTGTGGAAGATATTAGGATAAATTGTTTGGATTCATTTGTTTAAAGTTTTTGTCATTTATTTTAGTTGGTTGTATGTATAATGATCATGAATAATTTAATGACTGTAGGTATATTTGTTAATGCAAGGCAACGTGTTTCTGGTGGGGCACTTGGCAGAGCAGGGATGGCTGAAGAATATGCTTCGCAAAACTTTTTTTCGTTCATCATGTAAGTACAATTTTGATTGCCTATATTTTGAACATGGTAGTTTTTATATCAAAGATGATGTTGGTAAATAGTTAGAGTAGTTATTAATAATGGTAGATAAATTTAAAATAAGAAATAACATAATAAAATGTAGGTTGTGTCCGACAATTTTTTTTTATTCAATATTTATTGTATGTCAATCATATCTACATTGAGGTAGGCCAGTAAATACTTCATAGTATACTACATTTTTGGTATACTCCACATAATCCTCATCCTGTTCAACTATGAGAATTTTTAAACCCTTTGGTGAAGTCACCCTTGAAAAGGCTACATATAATTGTCCATGACTAAACACGGGTTTGGGTAGGTATAGCCCCACATAGTTTAATGATTGGCCTTGACTTTTGTTTATTGTCATTGCATAGCATACCTTTATTGGAAATTGCTTTCTCCGCAAGTGAAAAGGCCACTTAGAGTCATTAGATGTCAGAACTATCCTTGGGATCAGTACCTTTGATCCAATATTTGACTCAGTAATGATTTTAGCCTCTATTATCCATTCTCCTAGATGCGTGTTAAGGAGCCTCGTCCCATTGCACAATCCTATAGCAGGATTAATGTTCCTCAGTAACATAACTGAAAATCCTTCTTTAAGCTCCAAACAGTGTGCTGGAAATCCATTCATATTCAAGGAGTTTAGAAATTCTACAGGATACATCATCTCTTGTTCAAAAAAGTTATTGGTCGCCTTGTTAATCTCATCTGAGCTCCTATATTTCTTTGTTGGTCCTTCAGTCAACTGCAGAATGTAATTATTGATCTCATCAACAGTGTCATTTAGAGGAGTGAGTATTGCTCTTTCCCTAAGATATTCTTCATTCTTGAAATTCTTTTTCAATTCTGGATATGTGCTATCGACAATCTGTCTGAGTGGGTCAGTGGTCGATGGGATAAGATACTGAGTTGGTATTTTTGTCCATGATGGAACATCTTCTCCATATCTACATCTTGTCTCAATGTTTCCATCACCAAGTTGAATAAGCCACTTATTAAATTCACATGCCATTGTATGTTGTTCACCAAAAGGTGTAGTTGCCCTTACTCTCATGCTCTTTGACAAAATGAATATTTTGCAGTAGTCCCACAAATAAGACATGTTAATACATGATTGTACTATATCATGCCTTCGACCTTTTGGCACTACAGGGAGTATTTGTCTAAAATCTCCTCCAAAAAGAACTGTTTTTCCTCCAAATGACTGATTCTTCTTTTCTGAGAATTTGTATCCAATTATGTCTTTAAGTGTCCTATCAAGAGCTTCAAAAGCTAATCTTTTGGTCATGGGTGCTTCATCCCAGATTATTAGGTCTGCTTGAATCATTAAGTGAGCCAGATGAGTGTTTTGGCTGATTGAACATGTGCTGTCTTCAAAGATACCAAGAGGGATTTGAAATCTACTATGAGTCGTTCTTCCTCCAGGAAGTAAAAGTGATGCAATACCTATAAGAAATGAATTCAAAAAATAAAACAATAAGACTATGTTTTCTATCAAGAGGACAGAGACTATATACACGTATTTGAATTTTGTATGGAAGATGTCTATTATTTATGTTTGTCTAGATTAATCATAAAAGAATTATTTCAATTGAATTGAGCACGTAATATAAAAGGTAAAGAAGTTTGGGGGTTGTAGTTGTCTAATTTTTTTTTTTATTTATACTCCCTGAGAAATGATTGTATTCTAGTAAAGGATAGTAAATATGTTTTGAAAAATTAAAAAGTATACGAATATGGTAGACATATACCGATATGATTATAATTTACAAAAAAAGATTGACATAGTTACTCTACAAATAGACAGTGGTATTTTATATAAAAATGGATAGAAAGTGTTGGATTACCTGAAGAAGCGACCGCAAGCACTATTTTTCTTTCTGACCTTAGTTTTGCAATGATTGTTCTATATAGGAAAGTCTTTCCCGTTCCTCCATGGCCATATACAAAGTAGAGTCCACCAATATCAATGTTGACAGCATGTATAATGTGATTATATATCAGTTTGTTGGTCATTTAGCAACGGATGACATCTTTGATGTTCCTCGTTCAACTCCTCGACATTATAGTTAAGTTCTTCTTTGATAAGTCGATTATCCATGGATTCCAAGGATGCATCATCAGGTAACGACATTCCATTGAAATCAGAAAGTTCCTTTCCATTACTTATCAAAATGTTGTTGATTTCAATTAAGCAATAGGATTGGACCTGTTTATCAGTAAGTTCCAATCCATGGTGTTGGAAGAGCCGTCTTTTCTTGTAGACAATATCGTCTGAAATTATTTGCCAATTTTTTTCCCATAGCTGGCTTATATTTGTTACTTCTCCAAAGAGTAGAATGGCAACAAATAATTCTCTTTGTTGACAACCTGTGGCCCATTGTGATGCTTCTTTCAATGATCTATTCCACTATTTGTCATCATTCAATAGACCAAGAACACAACACGCCTTTTTGAAAGTTTGATAAGTCACCCCTCCCACAGTTTTAATTTGTTAAAAGTTTATTGGTCCTCGAACAATATTTAACAAAATTCTCAAGTAATACCTCTCGTCGGATGTTGGGTGTGCATAAAAAATTCTTCCAATTGTACTTCCAGCAGTCTTCCTCTTTTTCCATTTTTTATATCTTTTATCCCAAACAAATTTTGTGGGGAACTCAGAATATGTTAACTTGCGCGCTTCTGGGCTGATTGAATTCATTCTCATCCAATCTGTGAACATGCTTTCTTCAACTCTTCTTCTCATAACCACAATTGACAATTGTTCTGAATCTCTTAGGGTGATTGAATTCTGCTGGGGTAAATGAAAGGCCAATCTCGTAACCGATGGACTTGGTAGTGTATGTCAAATTTTAATATCCTCCAGCATGCCTCACATGCTGACACATACCTGCAAATGTTGTGAAAAAGGTGAAATGGTTATATATTTCCTTTTAATTTATTTAAATGGATTATTGAATCAATATTTTTGATCGAATAAAACGGTAGAGGATTGACGTACCTACAATCCAAGAATGTTTTGATCTCATCAACCGCTACTATATCTGTTGGATCTGTTGTTCTGGTGCCCAAAATATTATCATGTATTAACATTGTTGCTCTATCCGGGCCCTTATGGAGATATTTAAATAGGTACTTTATAGCTCTAGATTTGTTGCACCATTCAACATTTATATGTGCTTGAAATGCTATCAACAAATTTCGATTGAATGGAACAACATACCGATTATCTAACATGACATCTCCTTTTTTGACATGTTTTCCATTGTCTCTCCTTCTATATGTTGGAAATCCATCCCTATCTATTAATGTCCCAGAACAAAATTGTTTTGGGAAATTTCGGTTGCAAACATGGTCTATCATGCAAGGTGCAGTTTTATTTGCATTTTCGCATGGTCCATGTATCATGAACTGTTTCACTGCATTAAGCGTCTGGATCATCATCCTCAGATGGTATTTCTGCAGTAATAATTTTATCTATGTCCTCTGGTGTTGGGTACTTATTACTTGCATGCAACCAGAAAAGAATGTGAGCATGCGACAGTCCTCTTTTCTGAAACTCTATGGTATATATAGCTGTAAATTTGGAGATAAAATTAAAAAAATTTGTTTGAATATTATAACAAAAGTACCAAATATATCATACGAAAAATATTTACCTGATATAACCTTGCCAAAATATTGTTCTTCTACTATGTGCCTCATTAGCTGGTCAAGTTTCATTTTAAAAACATGCGTCTTAATGTCGGGCCTATCATCTATGGACTGACCTGGCATTTCGTGAAGCATGTATTGAATCTCAGGCCACTTTGGATTAGCAGTAAATGTCATTAAGATATCAGGATTTCCAAAAGTTCTACATATGGCCATAGCGTCTTGGTAGTTTTGAACCATATATCGAGGGCCACCTGTAAAAGAAGAAGGCAAAACAATTCGCTTACCAGTGGCAGCTGCTACCGTGTCTCCACGCACAACCGCATCACAAACATTTTGGTATAAGTCTGTGCGCAACACTGTTTGATTCATTCTAATGTACCACAGCCGCTGTTCTTCTATTGTCGTATATGCATCAACAACATATTGCTGGAATAATCAACCAGCATAAATAAGAGTATTTGCTTCGCAGGTTCTTTGTTGTATTCGGTAAGCATAATACTCTCTCATTGTCACTTTTTTCCTGTTAGTTTGCTTCTTTCTACCATTTTGAGAATATGATATGTCTAAATAAAATCCATCCTCACCATATGGAAATAACAACGGATATTTCATTGCCATAAATTTAAGATGACATTCTTTTATTCTTTGTAGACCTTCTGTTTTGTGCTCTATAATTATATCCCTTCTTCCATTAGATTGGCCTAAGTCTGCTACAATGAGTCTAGCAATTTCTGTTGTGGTGGGCGCTGTATATTGTCTTGACTCGTTCGATCTAGCACCAATTAATTTTATATGAACTTCTCGTGCGTCTGGTATAGATAATCTGTCCCTCGCCATTCGAAATAGCTGGGCAATGCGATTTTGGTGGTCAAGCATCTCCTTTAAATGTTTAACAATACTTACATCAAGATCTTGTGGACTATTACCCTAAAAAGAATACAACCTATTTTGTGTTGGAACAAAATGTATGAATAGCTCTCTTTTGGATAGGGGGAGATTGTTGGAACAGATTGTATGAACAACTCTCTCTTAGGTTTTGATGATAACAAAGTGTTAAAAAGAAAATTGGTATTGCTAATGCTTTGTTCTAAGTTGTGCAGAACCATGTTCTTAATGTTTGATAATTAATATTGGTTATGGAAGAACAAGCTAAAGCAAGAAGGAAAGCATAGAAGCTTTGTTGCAAATCTGAAGCAAAACTGGGTCTGAAGCAGCTTCTGAAGGCTGAGTCTGAAGACTGCGTCTGAAGGGTGCCTCTGAAGGCAGAGTCGGAAGACTGCGTCTGAAGGGTGCTTCTGAAGGCTGAGTCTGAGGGTCAACGAAAGTCAACGTCTGAAGGCTGAGTCTGAAGGTCAACAAAAGTCAACGTCTGAAGGGAGCGTCTGATGAACAGTGCTTCTGAAGTCTGAGTCTGAAGACCTGCTTCTGATGAACAGTGCTTCTGAAGTCTGAGTCTGAAGACCTGCTTCTGATGAACAGTTCCTGAGAAGCTTCTGAAGTCTGACGTGGAAGGAAAAGCAACTGTTACCATCAGCATTTAATGCCTGCAGTGTCAGAACAACTCCAATGGAACAGTTGTCTCCTTGACTCAAACATTCTCCAGCTTTTAAGGAAAGCAAATTCAAACTTGGCTGCGTGCTCTGCTTTCTGCTGAGTTTTAGCTCACAAATTCAGCTGGCCTAGCTTCTCTACTTGCAACGACTCTTTGCTACAAAACTGGGCAATTCTCAACAGCTATATTTTCCTCAATAAAAGGGTGAAGATTTGAAGAAGATATTTGCCAAGACTCTGAAAAATCTAAGACTGAAACCGTGCTTTGTTTTGCTGTCAACATTCACAAAGTCACAAAAACTCTTAGGAATTCTTACAATCTTAGTATCTTAGAATTTCTTAAGTTTAGAGTCTAAACCTGTGTTGTATTAAGTGAACACCTCTGATATTTGATCAAGTGTTCAACTCAAACTGTTTTGTAAAATCTGTTTGAAACCTCAAAGTCTCAGTCTGTATACTGAGCAAACCAGAAGTCTCTTTACTTAGTGTATTGAGCAATTAGAAGTCTCTTAGCTTTGTGCTTTGAGCAGAGAAGTCTCTTGACTGTGTGTCTTGAGCAGAGAAGCCTCTTAACTTAGTGTTTTGAGCATTAGAAGTCTCTTACTAGGTGTTTGAGCATTGAAGTCTCTTACCTTTGTGGTTTGAACAATTGTAATCAGTTTGATTATAGTTCAAATCTCTTGTTAGTAACAAGGGGACTAGACTACTTCCAACTTGTGGAAGGAACTAGTATAAAAACATCTTGTGTCTCTCTTTCCCTTTCTCTTCTCTTTTTATACCGCTACAATTAACTCTGAGTAACAGTTCAGAATCTGATTCTGAACTTGTTCATAAGTTTAAAAGAAAGGAAAAAGTGTCTACACAATTCAACCCCCCCTTCTTGTGTGTTTTTCTCACCTTCAGTTGGTATCAGAGCTCCGGTTCTGATATTAAATCACTTAACAGTGGGTCAGTGAGATCCTGAGAAAAACATGGCTTCAACTAGTGGTTCCCCTCCACCCTCTCCCAGAAATCAAAGAAATGTATCATATGACTATGGTACAGATGATAAAAAATCTAGATCACACAATAAACCCCCAATGTTTACTGGTGATCCAGAAAAGTTCTCTTGGTGGAAAAGCAAAATGTACAGCCATATAATTGGTATTGATGATTCCTTATGGGATATTATAGAAGATGGAATCTATATTCCAGTTGATGAAGAAGGTGTTGCTGTCAATAGAAGAGGCTTGAGTGATGCAGAAAGAAAGATATACAGGAAGCATCACAATGTGAGAGGAATCATTGTGGATTCTCTACCTCACACTGAATACCAGAAGCTGAGTGACAAATCAACATCCAAAGCCATCTTCACATCCCTCTGCTCTAACTATGAAGGTAACAAAAAGGTTAGAGAAGAAAATGCTAATATTCTTGTTAAGCAATATGAACTGTTCAGAATGAAAGAGGATGAAAATATTGAGACTATGTTCTCAAGATTTCAGACTCTGGTTTCTGGACTTCAGATTCTGAAGAAGAGTTATACCACTGCTGATCATGTGAACAAAATTTAAGAAGTCTGCCATCTAAATGGAGACCCAAAGTAACTGCTATTGAGGAAGCTAAGGATCTAAATACTCTAAGTATTGAAGATCTTATAAGCTCCCTCAAAGTGCATGAACTGGGACTTAATGAAGATGATTCTGTTAGAGAGTCCAAGTCAATAACACTGAAATCCAAAAGAAAGTCTGTAAAGGCTCTGAAAGTTATTGAATCTGAAGAAGAATTTCCTGAGGGAAATTCTGATGAAGATTCAGATGCTGAAGAGCTTGCAATGCTTTCCAAAAGATTTCAGTACTTAATGAAAAGACAGAAGAAGTACTCTAACAGAAGCAGTGCCTCTAAAGGATCTGGTTCAAAGAGGGAAGATCAGAAGGGCTGCTACAACTGCAAGAAGCCTGGGCATTTTATTGCTGACTGTCCTGAACTCCAGAAGGACAAGTCAAAAGAGAAATCAAAGAAGCCCAGCTCAAAGTCAAGTAACTTCAGAAACAAACTTAAGAAGAGTCTCATGGCAACATGGGATGATCTTGACAATGAGTCTGAGTCTGATGAAGAGGAAGCAAACCTGGCTTTGATGGCAACTGCATTTTCTGATGCAGAATCATGTTCAGACTCAGATGATGAAGATGAGGTATACTCTGAACTTACTAGATCTGAACTGATTGAAACAGTTAAAGATCTTATGAGCCATCTCAAAAGCAAGTTAGGTGAGCTAAAATCTTTGAAAAATAAACATAACTTGCTGAGTGAGGAAAATTTCAAACTTCAGAATCAAATCATTGAGTTTGATGAAGAAGTTAGATAACTCAGAGATGAGGCTCATAAGAAACCTGAAGAGATTCCAAATGAACATGAAATTGCTCTTCAGGACTTTATTTTAACTGGAATCAATAGTGTTGGAACAAAATGTGTTTAACAAGTCTCTTACAAATAAGGGGGAGATTGTTGAAACATTTATGTGTAAACATATCTCTCTTTATGGTTTTGATGATAACAAAGTATTAAAGAGAAAATTGGTTATTTGCTAATGCTTTGTTCAAGTGTTTCAGAACCACATGCTTAATAAGTATTGATTGATAATGGTTATGAAGAACAAGCTAAAGAGCAAGAAGGAAAGCCAAGAAGCAAGGTTGCAAAGCTAAAAGGAAAACTGGTCCTGAAGAAATGCTTCTGAAGAAGTGCTCCTGAAGTAAGAGCTTCTGATGAGATCCTGAAGAGGTGCTACTGAAGTAAAGCCTCTGAAGTACTCCTGAAGTGCAGCTTCTGAAGTCTGGGTGCATCTGATGAAGTCAACACAACAGTCAACTCCTGAAGCCAGCTTCTGATCCGTACAACTGAAGCAGCTTCTGATCACTGTTTACTGAGAAGCTTCTGAAGCTGATGTGGCATGGATTTTTGACCAGTACTATGCGCATTTAATGCCTGGATGTGTCAGAACAACTTAATGGAACAGTTGTCTCCCTGACCCAAACATTCTCCAGTTTTTAAGGTGGGCCAATTCAAAAATGGCACCTGCCCTGTTCTGACTGATAAAGTGCAGCACACAATTGCAGTAACCTAGTCCAATTGCAACGGCTAATTTCCTCAATTCAAGCAAATCTTCAACAGCTCTATTTTCATCTATAAAAGGAGGAAGATTTGAAGAAGAAAATGTAAAAAAAGACTCTTGAAAACAAAGAACTGAACTCTTGCTCTGTTTTGCTGTCAAAAATACGCAAGTCATCCAACCTCTTAGAAATTCTCTCATCTTTGTAACTTAGAATTTCTTAAGGTTAAGAGTCTTAACCTGAGTTGTATTAAGAGAACACCTCTGATATTTGATCAAGTGTTCATCCCAAACTATTTCATTTGTAAACCAGTTTGGTCCCTAAAGTCTTAGTCTGTATACTAAGCAATTGTAACCTCATTCCTTTGTGGTCTGAGTCAGAAGTCTCTTGTCTTAGTGACTTGAGCATTGGGAAGTCTCTTGTCTTAGTGACTTGAGCATTGGAAGCCTCTTCCTTAGTGGTTGAGCATAGAAGCCTCTTTCTTTGTGATTGAGCAACTGGAAGTCTCTTCCTTAGTGGTTGAGCAAATTGTAATCTTTGGATTATAGTGAAACTCTCTTGTTGGATACAAGGGGACAGGACTGCTTCTCACATTGAGAAGGAACCTGTATAATTTGCTGTGTCTCTTTCTTTACCCTTCTCTTTTCTTTATTGATCCGCTGCATAACTCCTGATAACAGTTCAGAACTGATTCATATCAGCTTCTGAACTTGACTTAAGTTTTGGAAAGAAAAGATAACAAGTTTTAGAGTCACACAATTCAACCCCCCCTTCTTGTGTGTGTGTGTTTTTCTCACCTTCAGTTGGTATCAGAGCTCCGGTTCTGATATTAACACTTAACAGTGTGTCAGTAGGATCCTGAGAAAAACATGGCCTCAACTAGTGATTCACCTCCACCCTCTCCCAGAAATCCACCATCTCCCAGAAATCAAAGAAATGTACAATATGATTATAGTACTGAAGAAAAGAAGTCTAGGTCACACAATAAACCTCCTATGTTTACTGGTGACCCAGAAAAATTCTCTTGGTGGAAGAGTAAAATGTATAGTCACATTATTGGGATTGATGATACTCTATGGGATATTATTGAAGATGGAATCTCAATACCTGTAGATGAAGAAGGTGTTGCTGTCAACAGAAGATCTTTGAGTGATGCAGAAAGAAAGATCTATAGGAAGCATCATCATGTCAGAGGTATCATTGTGGACTCATTGCCTCACACTGAGTATCAGAAGTTGAGTGACAAGTCCACTGCAAAGGCAATATTCACATCCCTCTGCTCTAACTATGAAGGTAATCAGAAGGTTAGAGAAGCTAAGGCAAACATACTTGTTCAGCAATATGAACTGTTCAGAATGAAGGAGGATGAAAACATTGAGACTATGTTCTCAAGATTTCAGACTCTGGTTTCTGGACTTCAGATTCTGAAGAAGAGTTATACCACAGCTGACCATGTGAATAAAGTCCTTAGAAGTCTGCCATCCAAATGGAGACCTAAAGTGACTGCCATTGAGGAAGCTAAGGATCTGAATACTTTAAGTATTGAGGATCTTATAAGCTCCCTCAAAGTGCATGAACTGGGACTCAATGAGGATGAGTCTGTTAGAGAGCCAAAAACATTAGCTCTGAAGTCTAAAAGAAAACCTGCTAAAGCTTTGAAAGCTATTGAATCTGAAGAAGAGTTTCCTGAGGGAAATTCTGATGAAGATTCAGATGCTGATGAGCTTGCAATGATTTCTAAAAGACTTCAGTATCTGATGAATAGAAAGAAAAAGTTCTCTAACAGAAGCAGTAACTTCAGAGGATCTGGTTCTGGTTCAAAGAAGGATATCCAGAAGGAAAGCTGCTACAACTGCAAAAAGCTTGGCCACTTCATTGCTGATTGTCCTGATCTTCAGAAGAAAAAATCAAAGGAAAAAGCAAAGAAGTCCAGCTCAAAGTCCAGCAGCTTCAGAAATAAGCTTAAGAAGAGTCTCATGGCAACATGGGATGATCTGGATAATGAGTCAGAATCTGATGAAGAAGAAGCAAACCTGGCCCTGATGGCAATTGCATCTTCTGATGCAGAATCATGTTCAGATTCTGATGAAGAAGATGAGGTATATTCTGAACTCTCTAGATCTGATTTAATTGAAACAGTTAATGATCTTATGAGTCATCTTAAAAGCAAGTTAAAAGAAATTAAGTCTTTGAAAAATCAAACAAACTTGCTGTCTGAGGAAAACCTTAAACTTCAGAATCAAATTTTTGAATATGATGAGGAAGTTGAGGAACTCAGAAAAGAGGCTCATAAGAAATCTGAAGATGTTCCTAATGATCAAGAAATAGCTCTTCAGGATTTTATGTTAACTGGGTTCAACAGAACTAAAATTGCCTCTATGATGTATAATATGATCAGAAATAAAGGTGAAGGCATTGGCTATGATTTGTTCAAACCCTCAAATGATTTAAACTCATCTTCATGTTCTGATGATACTTTAAAAGGCAATGGTATATGCTTTGTGTCTGCTTCTGATAATTCTGAGAAGTTGAAAGTATCAGAAGCTGAGGCTAAGTCTAAAGCTCTGAACAACTCAGACTCTGAAGCTTCTGAACCTAAGGGTAAGATGAAGGCAGATGTTAAAACCCTGCCCAAATCTAAGCCAAAAGGTCCTAAGTCTAAGAGTAAGAGGAAATCAGACTCTGAACTTAAACTTGTTCAGAATCTGAAGTGTTCAGAACCTGAAACTAGCAAGTCTCAGAATCTGAATAAATCTGATTCAAATTTTTCTAAGACTGGGTTTATTAAAACTTCAAAATCTATTAAACCAGTCAATGTGAAACATTTCCAATCTCAGAATGTTAGGCAAAGCAAGCCAAAGTATATCAATCAGTTTTCTGCTTCAAACTGTTTTAAGAAAGGCAAAACTGAAGCTTGCCTTGTGCCTGAAGTAAACAAAGTAAGAATTCTGAAGAGATCAGAACAGAAGTACTCAAAGGCTCAAACTCTAAAGGATTCAGAACCAAAACCTTCAAGTCTCAGGTTCTGAAGAAATCTGAGTCCAAACCTTTGAGAACTCAGGTTCTGAAGTATTCAGGTTGTGAAACTCAGAATTGTTCAAAACATAAGGATCCATATCCTAAGTATCAGAACAAGTCTGAATATCAAAACTTCAGACACAAGAAGCCAAAACCTTTCAGGACTAACCCCAAAGGACCCATGAAAATGTGGGTACCTAAGTCTGAGATTATTTCAATTGCAGATATGCTTGTCATCGAAAGAAAAGGAAAGGTCCTGGTACCTGGACAGTGGATGCTCGCATCATATGACAGGAGACAAGTCTATGTTCCAAACCCTAACTCTGAAAGAGGGAGGAACTGTGGGATTTGGAGGAAGTCAGAAAGGAAAGATCATTGGTACTGGTAAGATAGGTAATTCTTCCCTGTACATTGATAATGTTTGGCTGGTAGATGGACTTAGACATAACTTACTTAGCATAAGTCAATTATGTGATAGTAATTATGAAGTCCTGTTCAATAAGAACACTTGCACTGTAATCAGTAGCAAAGATAAGTCTGTAGTGTTCAGAGGCAGCAGGAAAAACAATGTTTACAAAATAAATTTTTCTGAATTGGTTCAGGAGAAGGTAATTTGCCTTCTGTCTGTGAGTGATGAGAAATGGGTCTGGCACAAAAGGCTGGGACATGCTAACTGGAGACTTATCTCCAAGCTTAGCAAGTTGCAGCTGGTCAGAGGCTTACCCCAGATTGATTATCACTCAGATGCACTGTGCAGTGCATGCCAAATTGGAAAGTTTTCTAAAACTTCTTTTAAACCAAAGAACATTGTTTCCACCTCAAAACCTCTAGAACTCCTTCACATTGATTTGTTTGGTCCTGTTGGAACTGCTTCAATCAATGGGAAGAAGTATGGACTTGTTATTGTTGATGATTATAGTAGGTGGACTTGGGTTAAATTCCTCAGAACCAAAAATGAAACATATGATGTGTTTTTCAAATTCTGCAAACAAGTACAAACAGAAACTGATTTGAAAATTTTGAAAATCAGAAGTGATCATGGTGGTGAATTTGAAAATGAACCTTTTGAAAACTTTTGTGAAGACCATGGAATTCTCCATGAGTTCTCATCTCCTAGAACTCCACAACAAAATGGAGTTGTAGAGAGAAAGAACAGGTCTTTACAAGAGATGGCTAGAACCATGATCCATGAGTCTAAAATAGCTAAGTACTTTTGGGCAGAAGCTGTAAACACAGCATGTTATATTCAGAACAGAATCTATATCAGACCCATTCTGAATAAAACTTCATATGAATTATTTAAAGGAAGAAAACCAAGTATTTCTTATTTTCATCAGTTTGGTTGTACATGTTACATACTGAACAATAAGGTCTACCTAAAGAAATTTGATGCCAAGGCTCAAAAGGGTACCTTTTTAGGTTACTCAGAGATCTAAGGCATACAGAGTGTATAATTCTGAAACACATGTTGTTGAAGAAGCTATACATATTAGGTTTGATGATAAGAAGCCTGGTAGTGAAATACCAGAGCTGGTTGAGAGTTTTGTAGATGTCAGAATCTCAGAAGAGCCTTCAGAAGCTGAACCCAGTTCAGGTTCTGATGAAGGTTCAGAAGCTGAAAACAATGAAGACTCTGAGAAACTCTCCAGCAATGACACTACTCCTGATGCTAATCAAGACCAGCATGGTTCTGAACAAATCCCTGATGGTTCCTCAGAAGCCAATCCACCCAGAACCTCCTTCAAATACAAGTCTTCACATCCTGAGGAGTTGATCATTGGAAACAAGAACAGTCCAAGGAAGACAAGATCTGCATTCACTCAGAATGAGTCCATGCTTGGCCTGTTATCCATGATTGAGCCTACAAATGCTGATGAAGCACTTGTTGATGATGGCTGGATTGTAGCAATGCAAGAAGAGCTGAACCAGTTTCAAAGGAATGATGTATGGGATCTTGTTGCAAGACCTGATCAGAAGAACATCATTGGAACAAAATGGGTGTTCAGGAACAAGCTCAATGAACAAGGAGAAGTGATCAGAAACAAGGCTAGATTAGTAGCTCAAGGGTACAGCCAGCAAGAAGGAATTGACTACACTGAGACATTTGCTCCAGTTGCAAGACTGGAAGCAATCAGGTTACTTCTTTCTTATGCTATTAATCATGATATCATCTTATATCAAATGGATGTTAAGAGTGCTTTCTTAAATGGTGTAATTTCTGAAGAAGTGTATGTCAAACAACCTCCTGGTTTTGAAGATGTAAAACATCCAAACCATGTTTTTAAACTTAAGAAGTGTTTGTATGGTCTGAAACAAGCTCCCAGAGCTTGGTATGAAAGACTAAGCAACTTCTTAACTCAAAATGGTTTTGTAAGAGGTCAAGTTGACAATACACTCTTTAGAAAAACTGTTAAGAAAGAAATCTTAATTGTACAAATCTATGTTGATGATATCATATTTGGTTCTACTAATGCCTCCCTTTGCAAAGAATTTTCTAAGTTAATGCAGGATGAATTTGAAATGAGCATGATGGGTGAGCTGAAATTCTTCTTGGGAATTCAAATCAACCAATGCAAAGAGGGTGTTTATGTTCATCAGTCAAAATACACCAAGGAGCTTCTGAAGAAGTTCCAGTTGGATGATTGCAAGCTGATGACAACACCAATGCATCCTACCTGCACATTAAGCAAAGAGGACAATGGCACCAAAGTAGATCAGAAGCTGTACAGAGGTATGATAGGTTCTCTCCTATACTTAACTGCTTCTAGGCCAGATATTTTATTTAGTGTATGTTTGTGTGCTAGATTCCAATCAGATCCTAGAGAATCTCATATGACTGCTGTCAAGAGAATCTTCAGGTATCTGAAAGGAACAACTAATTTGGGACTTCTGTATAAGAAATCTCTAAATTATAAGCTAGTTGGATTCTGTGATGCTGACTATGCTGGGGACAGGATTGAAAGAAAATCCACCAGTGGAAACTGTCAGTTTCTTGGTGAGAATCTGATATCCTGGGCCAGCAAGAGACAAGCAACCATTGCTTTGTCAACAGTAGAAGCAGAATACATCTCAGCTGCAAGTTGTAGCACACAACTGCTCTGGATGAAACATCAATTAGAGGATTATCAGATTCATGCAGGCAATATTCCTATTTATTGTGATAATACTGCTGCAATTTGTCTGTCTAAAAATCCAATTCTGCATTCTAGAGCCAAGCACATAGAAATAAAACATCATTTTATAAGAGATTATGTTCAGAAGGGTGTTTTGGATATTCAATTCATTGATACTGATCATCAATGGGCTGTCATATTCACAAAACCCCTAATAGAAGAAAAATTCAATTTTATTAAAAAGAATCTGAACATGCATTTCATCTCCTGAAAATGTGCTTGAATCTGAATGAATTTCTTGATTCTGAGTGTTTCATAAGCTAAGACTGATCAGACACTCATCTTCTGAGAGTCTGAAGACAGTTAAGCCTGAAAAACTTCAGAGTCTGAAGGATCAGAACCTGGATTTTCTGACTTCTGAATCTGATAAAAATCTAATGTTGGTCAGAATCTGGTAAGTATAGCTATGGGCAATGATGATTAAAGCTTTGAAAGTTTATACTCTAATCCTCCCAAAGTCATAAAAAATGTGATTTTCTGCTCTGATATTCAATGTTAAAATTGCTTAACAAACAATTTTCAAGCTGGTATCAGTTTGTTTTCAAAATGTTTAGCACAGACACATTTTAAAAGCCCAAAGTGTTTCAGACAATGTTCAGTCTTTAGAAATGTTTTTAATTGGTATCAGACTCTGAGATAAATCCTCACTTGGTATCAGATTCTGATATATTTCTTTCAAGCAAGCTCAGAATTGCTCTGATACTGAACACTTCTTGAGAAGTTTTGCTCTGATACTGACCACAACTGGTTGTTTTGCTCTGATGCTAAACCAGTTTGTACTAAATAAGTAATGTCTGAACACAGAATGACCTGATCAGAAACTCTAAACCTTTTCTGCTTCTGAACAGCATTCTATTTTTTGCAAGTCATATACTCACTGAAATTCAAGTATGCTCTGATACTCATCTTTGCTGCTTGGTTATCCATATGACTGCACAAATATCTCACAATCTTGGTTGGTTCAACCCCCCCCAATTCTGAATCTTTTTAAAATAGTTTCAAACTTGGTGTCAGAACTCTTTTAAAACTCTTTACAAAAGGGGGAGACTGAACTGCTTTGATACATGCCTTCAAACTCATTTAAAATCCTTTTCTGCTCTGAAACAGATATGTTTCAACTCTCTTGACAAAGGGGGAGAAATTTTCTGTTTTAAGGGGAGAAAATTGTACTTTTTGTTGATGACAAAAAGGGGGAGAAAGTAAAACAAGTATTAAAGCACCTGAGCTCAAAAATAAGTTAAAATTGTCAGAAGATAAACTTATTAAGCTTATCAAGTTATCAAGCTCTGATACAATTGTTAGGGTTAAGCTCTGATACAATTGTTAAGTCAGCTCTGATACTGATCAGTTAAGCTAAGTTAAGCTCTGATACAATTTTACTTATGAGAACATACTCTAATTCTTAGCCTCTGAAGTGAATTTCTGGCTCTGATACATTCTGTGAGATATATAACTCTTAGTGAGTTAAGATGAATTTAAAATAACTTGGATAAGACTCAGGGAGCTTACAAAACTCATCCTGTGGATTATCAGACTTAGGGGGAGAGCTTACAAACCTCAGAACCTGAAGTCAACAAGTCATTTTAAAATTCTGAGTGTAAATTTCACCACATTGTCTTAAGTTAAGCTTAATTAACATGGATAAGAATCAAGGGGAGCTTACAAACCTAAACTTGAGGATTGTCAGACCTAGGGGGAGCCTACAAACCTCTCCTAAAGTCAGATTGTTAATTAAACCTAACAACAACTCTGAAATTTTCACATTTATGTTCTTATCTGAACTTAATTAACTTGGATCAGACTCAGGGGGAGCTTACAAACCTCACACCCTGCAGTTAACTTGTTAATTAAGTTAACAACAATTTTCTGTTTTAATACTTATGTTTGTCATCATCAAAAAGGGGGAGATTGTTGGAACAAAATGTGTTTAACAAGTCTCTTACAAATAAGGGGGAGATTGTTGAAACATTTATGTGTAAACATATCTCTCTTTATGGTTTTGATGATAACAAAGTATTAAAGAGAAAATTGGTTATTTGCTAATGCTTTGTTCAAGTGTTTCAGAACCACATGCTTAATAAGTATTGATTGATAATGGTTATGAAGAACAAGCTAAAGAGCAAGAAGGAAAGCCAAGAAGCAAGGTTGCAAAGCTAAAAGGAAAACTGGTCCTGAAGAAATGCTTCTGAAGAAGTGCTCCTGAAGTAAGAGCTTCTGATGAGATCCTGAAGAGGTGCTACTGAAGTAAAGCCTCTGAAGTACTCCTGAAGTGCAGCTTCTGAAGTCTGGGTGCATCTGATGAAGTCAACGCAACAGTCAACTCCTGAAGCCAGCTTCTGATCCGTACAACTGAAGCAGCTTCTGATCACTGTTCACTGAGAAGCTTCTGAAGCTGATGTGGCATGGATTTTTGACCAGTACTGTGCGCATTTAATGCCTGGATGTGTCAGAACAACTCAATGGAACAGTTGTCTCCCTGACCCAAACATTCTCCAGTTTTTAAGGTGGGCCAATTCAAAAATGGCACCTGCCCTGTTCTGACTGATAAAGTGCAGCACACAATTGCAGTAACCTAGTCCAATTGCAACGGCTAATTTCCTCAATTCAAGCAAATCTTCAACAGCTCTATTTTCATCTATAAAAGGAGGAAGATTTGAAGAAGAAAATGTAAAAAAAGACTCTTGAAAACAAAGAACTGAACTCTTGCTCTGTTTTGCTGTCAAAAATACGCAAGTCATCCAACCTCTTAGAAATTCTCTCATCTTTGTAACTTAGAATTTCTTAAGGTTAAGAGTCTTAACCTGAGTTGTATTAAGAGAACACCTCTGATATTTGATCAAGTGTTCATCCCAAACTATTTCATTTGTAAACCAGTTTGGTCCCTAAAGTCTTAGTCTGTATACTAAGCAATTGTAACCTCATTCCTTTGTGGTCTGAGTCAGAAGTCTCTTGTCTTAGTGACTTGAGCATTGGGAAGTCTCTTGTCTTAGTGACTTGAGAATTGGAAGCCTCTTCCTTAGTGGTTGAGCATAGAAGCCTCTTTCTTTGTGATTGAGCAACTGGAAGTCTCTTCCTTAGTGGTTGAGCAAATTTTAATCTTTGGATTATAGTGAAACTCTCTTGTTGGATACAAGGGGACAGGACTACTTCTCACATTGAGAAGGAACCTGTATAATTTGCTGTGTCTCTTTCTTTACCCTTCTCTTTTCTTTATTGATCCGCTGCATAACTCCTGATAACAGTTCAGAACTGATTCATATCAGCTTCTGAACTTGACTTAAGTTTTGGAAAGAAAAGATAACAAGTTTTAGAGTCACACAATTCAACCCCCCTTCTTGTGTGTGTGTGTTTTTCTCACCTTCAAATAGAAGTAAGATTGCTTCTATGATTAATAATATTGTCAGAAACAAAGGTGAAGGTATTGGTTTTAAAAATGATTCATTTAATATTTCAAATGAATCAAAAATATCATCTTGTTCTGAAAATATTTTGAATGGCACTGAGGTGTGCTTTGTGCCTGTTGCTGACAGTTCTGAGAAAATGGAATTAACAGAAACTGAGATTGCAGATTCTGAAGCTCTGAACTGCTCAGACTCTAAAGCCTCTGAATCTATGGGAAAGATGATGGCAGTTGTTAAAACCTTGCCAAAATCTAAACCAAAAGGTCCTAAGCCTAAGAGTATGAGAAAATCAGACTCTAAACCTGAAACTAGTAAATCTCAGAGTCTGAAAAATTCAAACTCAAAATTTACTAAGACTGGGTTTATAAAATCTTCAAAAACTACTAAACCAGTCTATTCTAAACCTTTTCAAAATCAGAATGTCAGGCAAAGCAAGCAAAAGAAAGCCAATCAGTCATCTGTTTTTGATTTCATTAAGAAAGGCCAAACTGAAGTTTGCCTTGTGTTTGGAGCCAACAAAACTAGAGCTCTGAAGAAATCAGAACCAAAGTGCTCAATGGTTCAGACTCTAAACAACTCAGAACCAAAGACCTTCAAGTCTCAAGTTCTGAAGAAATCTGAGTCAAAACCATTGAGAACTCAGGTTCTGAAGAACTCAGGTTCTAGAACTCAGACTTATTCAAGATTTAAGGATTCATATCCAAAGTATCTGAACAAGTCTGAATATTATAACTCCAGACATAAGGTGCAACAACAGTCTAAACCCTTCAAGACTAACCATAAAGGACCCATGAAAAATGGGTACCTAAGTCTGAGATAATTTCTGTTGCAGATATGCTTGTCATCCAAAGAAAAGGAAAGGTCCTGGTACCTGGACAGTGGATGCTCGCATCATATGACAGGAGACAAGTCTATGTTCCAAACCCTGACTCTGAAAGAGGGAGGAACTGTGGGGTTTGGAGGAAGTCAGAAAGGAAAGATCATTGGTACTGGTAAGATAGGTAATTCTTCCCTGTACATTGATGATGTTTGACTGGTAGATGGACTTAGACATAATTTACTTAGCATAAGTCAATTATGTGATAGTAATTATAAAGTCTTGTTCAATAAGAACACTTGTACTGTAATTAACAACAAAGATAAATCTGTAGTGTTCAAAGGTAATAGGAAAAACAATGTTTATAAAATCAATTTTTCTGAACTGGTTGAGCAGAAGGTAGTTTGCCTTCTGTTTGTGAGTGATGAGAAATGGGTATGGCACAAAAGGTTGGGACATCCTAACTGGAGACTCATCTCTAAGCTTAGCAAGTTGCAGCTAGTCAGAGGCCTGCTAAACATTAACTATCACTCAGATGCTCTTTGTGGAGCATGCCAGATTGGAAAGTTTTCTAAAACATCTTTCAAATCCAAAAACATTGTTTCCACCTCAAGACCTTTAGAACTGCTTCACATTGATTTGTTTGGTCCTGTTGGAACAGCTTCAATCAATGGGAAGAAGTATGGACTTGTAATTGTTGATGATTATAGTAGGTGGACTTGGGTTAAATTCCTTAGAACTAAAAATGAAACATATGATGTGTTTAACAAATTTTGCAAACAAGTACAAACTGAAACTGACTTGAAAATTTTAAAAGTCAGAAGTGATCATGGTGGGGAATTTGAAAATGAACCTTTTGAAAATTTTTGTGAAGATCATGGAATTCTCCATGAGTTCTCTTCTCCTAGAACTCCACAACAAAATGGAGTTGTAGAGAGAAAGAACAGATCTTTGCAAGAAATGTCCAGAACCATGATCCATGAATCCAAAATTGCAAAGTACTTTTGGGCAGAAGTTGTTAACACAGCCTGTTATATTCAGAACAGGATTTATATCAGACCTATTCTGAATAAAACAGCATATAAACTTTTTAAAGGAAGAAAACCAAGCATTTCTTATTTTCATCAGTTTGGTTGTACTTGCTACATACGGAACAATAAGATCTACCTAAAGAAATTTGATGCTAAGGCTCAAAAGGGTATCTTTTTAGGATACTCAGAGAGATCTAAAGCATATAGGGTGTATAATTCTGAAACACATGTTGTTGAAGAATCAATACACATAAGATTTGATGATAAGACGCCTGGTAATAAAATACCAGAGCTGGTTGATAGTTTTGCAGATTTCAGACTCTCAGATGAACCTTCAGAACCTGAACCCAGTTCAGAGTCTGAAGAAAGTTCAGAAGCTGGAAATGCTGAAGAAACTGAGAAACTCTCAGGTGCTAACACTCCTCCTGAAGATAACCAAGATCAAAATGATTATGAACAAGCCCCTGGTGATTCTTCAGAAGCTAATCCACCCAGAACCCAATTCAAGTACAAGTCTTCACATCCCGAGGAGTTGATTATTGGGAATAAGGACAATCCAAGGAAAACAAGATCAGCATTCTATCAGAATGAATCAATGATTGGACTGCTATCAATGATTGAAGCCACAACAGCTGATGAGGCACTTGCAGATGATGGATGGATTGTAGCTATGCAAGAAGAACTGAACCAGTTTCAAAGGAATGATGTCTGGGATCTAGTTGCAAGACCAGATAACAAGAACATCATTGGAACAAAATGGGCGTTCAGAAACAAGCTTAATGAACAAGGAGAAGTGATCAGAAACAAAGCAAGACTGGTTGCTCAAGGCTACAGCCAGCAGGAAGGAATTGACTACACTGAGACATTTGCTCCAGTTGCAAGACTGGAAGCAATCAGGTTACTTCTTTCCTATGCAGTTAATCATGATATCATCTTGTACCAAATGGATGTTAAGAGTGCTTTCTTAAATGGTGTTATTTCTGAAGAAGTGTATGTTAAACAACCTCATGGTTTTGAAGATATTAAAAATCCAGATTTTGTTTTTAAACTTAAGAAATCTTTGTATGGTCTGAAACAAGCTCCCAGAGCTTGGTATGAAAGACTAAGAAATTTCTTACTTAAAAATGATTTTGTAAGAGGTCAAGTTGATAATACACTCTTTAGAAAAACTCTTAAGAAAGATATCTTAATTGTACAAATATATGTTGATGATATCATATTTGGTTCTACTGATGCCTCTCTTTGCAAAGAGTTTTCTAAGTTAATGCAGGATGAATTTGAAATGAGCATGATGGGAGAGTTGAAATTCTTTCTTGGAATTCAAATCAACCAATGCAAAGATGGGGTGTATGTTCATCAGTCCAAATACACAAAGGAGCTTCTGAAGAAGTTCCAGCTGGATGATTGCAAACTGATGACAACACATATGCATCCAACTTGCACCTTAAGCAAAGAGGACAATGGGTCAAAAGTAGATCAGAAGCTGTACAGAGGTATGATAGGTTCTCTGTTATACTTAACTGCTTCTAGGCCAGATATTTTGTTTAGTGTCTGTCTGTGTGCTAGATTCCAGTCAGATCCTAGAGAATCTCATATGACTGCTATCAAGAGAATCTTTAGGTATCTGAAAGAAACAACTAATTTGGGACTTCTGTACAAGAAATCCTTGAATTATAAGCTAGTTGGATTCTGTGATGCTGATTATGCTGGGGACAGGATTGAAAGAAAATCCTCCAGTGGAAACTGTCAGTTTCTTGGTGAAAATCTGATATCCTGGGCCAGCAAAAGACAAGCAACTATTGCTTTGTCAACATCAGAAGCAGAATACATCTCAGCTGCAAGTTGTAGCACACAACTACTCTGGATGAAACATCAATTAGAGGATTATCAGATTCATGAAAACAACATTCCTATTTATTGTGATAATACTGCTGCAATATGTTTGTCTAAAAATCCAATTCTGCATTCTAGGGCCAAGCATATAGAAATTAAACATCATTTTATAAGAGATTATGTTCAGAAGGGTGTGTTGGATATTCAGTTCATTGATACTGATCATCAATGGGCTGACATATTTACAAAACCCCTCACAGAAGACAAATTTAATTTTATCAAAAAGAATCTGAACATGCATTTCATCTCTTGAAAAATATGCTTGAATCTGAACAGAAACTGAGGCTCTAAGGTTCATCAGAAATTAAGGCTTCTCAGTCACTCTCTTGAGAGTCTGAAGAATGCTAAGTTTCTGAAAAACTTCAGAGTCTGAAGTTTCAGAATCTGGATTTCTGACTTCTGAATCTGATTAGTTATCTAATTATTGGTCAGAATCTGTTATGCTATAACTATGGGCAATATGAATTAAGCTTTGAAAGTTACACTTTGTCCCTCCCAAAGTCATCAATATGAAAATGTGTTTTCTGTTTTCAGTTCTGAAATGTTTAACAAACACAGACACATTTTTCAAATGCTCAAATTGAATAACACATGTTCAGTCTTTTCAGAACTTATTTAAAAAATTAATATCAGTTTTGTCTGAAAGAATTCAGCTGCACTGAACCAAATGCGATATCTTGGTATCAGCAGCAATACTTTTTCAGTTTCTGAAAAGAGTTCAGTTGTGCTAAAACCTTCAGTTGGTATATGATCTGAACAATTTTGTCTAAAATAGTTCAGTGATACTGAACAAGATATACTGAACAACTGTGTCCGAACAAAGAATGCTCTGATCAGAATGCTTCAAACTATTTTTTTATGCTTCTGAACATCATTCTATTTTTCAAATGCAATGTCATATACTTCATATATGATCAAGTCTGCTCTGATATTTATCTTAGCTGCTTGATTACCTATATGATTGCATGATTATCTCACATGTTTTTCAAACTCTCTTTAAATTCTGGAAATTTTTCTTTTCTGAATTTTTTTTTTGTTGATGACAAAAGGGGGAGTAAAAGTAAACAAGTATTAAGGCTCCTGAGCTCAAAACAATAAGTTAATTTCTGTCAATTAATTAACTTATGGGGAGTAAAAGAGTATTAAGGCTCTTGAGCTCAGAACTATAAGTTAATTTCTGATTAAAATTAACTTATGAGAACTGTTTTTAATCTCTTAAGCCTCTGCCTTAAATTCTATGAGATACATTACTCTTAGTGAGTTGAAAAAAATTTAAATAACTTGGATAAGACTCAGGGAGCTTACAAAACTCATCCTGTGGATTATCAGACTTAGGGGGAGAGCTTACAAACCTCATAACCTGAAGTCAGCAAGTTATTTGTAATTCTGAGTGATAATTTCACTTTATTGTTTTAAGTTAAATTTAATTAACTTGGATAAGAATCAAGGGGAGCTTACAAACCTCACCTTGTGGACTGTCAGACCTAGGGGGAGCTTGCAAACCTCACCCTGAAGTCAGCTTGTTAATTAAACTTAACAAACAATTCTGAAATTTTCACATGTGTTGATTTTAACTGAATTTAATTAACCTGGATCAGACTCAGAGGGAGCTTACAAACCTCATACCCTGCAGTCAACACTTTAATTAAATTAACAACAATTTTCTCTTAATACTTATGTTTGTCATCATCAAAAAGGGGGAGATTGTTGGAACAAAATGTATGAACAACTCTCTTTTGGATAGGGGGAGATTGTTGGAACAGATTGTATGAACAACTCTCTCTTAGGTTTTGATGATAACAAAGTGTTAAAATGAAAATTGGTATTGCTAATGCTTTGTTCTAAGTTGTGCAGAACCATGTTCTTAATGTTTGATAATTAATATTGGTTATGGAAGAACAAGCTAAAAGCAAGAAGGAAAGCATAGAAGCTTTGTTGCAAATCTGAAGCAAAACTGGGTCTGAATCAGCTTCTGAAGGCTGAGTCTGAAGACTGCGTCTGAAGGGTGCCTCTGAAGGCAGAGTCGGAAGACTGCGTCTGAAGGGTGCTTCTGAAGGCTGAGTCTGAGGGTCAACGAAAGTCAACGTCTGAAGGCTGAGTCTGAAGGTCAACAAAAGTCAACGTCTGAAGGGAGCGTCTGATGAACAGTGCTTCTGAAGTCTGAGTCTGAAGACCTGCTTCTGATGAACAGTGCTTCTGAAGTCTGAGTCTGAAGACCTGCTTCTGATGAACAGTTCCTGAGAAGCTTCTGAAGTCTGACGTGGAAGGAAAAGCAACTGTTACCATCAGCATTTAATGCCTGCAGTGTCAGAACAACTCCAATGGAACAGTTGTCTCCTTGACTCAAACATTCTCCAGCTTTTAAGGAAAGCAAATTCAAACTTGGCTGCGTGCTCTGCTTTCTGCTGAGTTTTAGCTCACAAATTCAGCTGGCCTAGCTTCTCTACTTGCAATGACTCTTTGCTACAAAACTGGGCAATTCTCAACAGCTATATTTTCCTCAATAAAAGGGTGAAGATTTGAAGAAGATATTTGCCAAGACTCTGAAAAATCTAAGACTGAAACCGTGCTCTGTTTTGCTGTCAACATTCACAAAGTCACAAAAACTCTTAGGAATTCTTACAATCTTAGTATCTTAGAATTTCTTAAGTTTAGAGTCTAAACCTGTGTTGTATTAAGTGAACACCTCTGATATTTGATCAAGTGTTCAACTCAAACTGTTTTGTAAAATCTGTTTGAAACCTCAAAGTCTCAGTCTGTATACTGAGCAAACCAGAAGTCTCTTTACTTAGTGTATTGAGCAATTAGAAGTCTCTTGACTGTGTGTCTTGAGCAGAGAAGCCTCTTAACTTAGTGTTTTGAGCATTAGAAGTCTCTTACTAGGTGTTTGAGCATTGAAGTCTCTTACCTTTGTGGTTTGAGCAATTTTAATCATTTTGATTATAGTTCAAATCTCTTGTTAGTAACAAGGGGACTAGACTACTTCCAACTTGTGGAAGGAACTAGTATAAAAACATCTTGTGTCTCTCTTTCCCTTTCTCTTCTCTTTTTATACCACTGCAATTAACTCTGAGTAACAGTTCAGAATCTGATTCTGAACTTGTTCATAAGTTTAAAAGAAAGGAAAAAGTGTCCACACAATTCAACCCCCCCCCCCCCCTCTTGTGTGTTTTTCTCACCTTCATTTTGGACCTCATTTTCAGTATCGTGCACATACAATTGTGCAAATTTTGGTTGGTTTCCTTCGTTTGGTATGAGTCCTCCAATCCTATGATAATTTTGACCACTAATTTTATAGACATATGGCCCGGGGCGTAAGTTAACTGTGTTATCTATTCTAGCACCCATTGATGTGAATGCGAACACAGAATTACATGCCCGAATTTTTTCTCTAAATTTCATAGAGCGTCTTCCTCCCGAGTAAGTTAAAAGCTGCTTCAAATACTCTGGGGGTTGCTCTAGAAAATCCAACTTAACCTTTCCTTGAAGACAACACATAGAATATTTTGGTGTCGTTGGTTGATGAGGTTTTTCGGCTCTTTCTTCATACCACATTGTGCATCCGCATTTTTGACATACAAATTTTGGAGGGCCAAGATCCATATAGGTTTGTCCATCATCTGTGACATGGAAATTATTTTATTAAGCACCGAATCATGTCTCAATGATAAAATATGTAAATAAATTGATTGTACGTACCAACTTTGTTTTGGAGTTCTTTTGAACTACAAAGTGTTCTAGAGTTCGTCATTCCTTTGCTACTATGCACTTTTGTTATGAGTGATCCATTGATTTGGCTAGTGCTTGCTGGTTAAGAGCAAAGACTAATTATATAAAATAGAAGAAATGTGTACTATTTGGTTATTAGAAAACTTAATTTTCTAACTTAGATTGTTATTCATGAGATACCACCAAAAGATTAAAAGCAAATAAACATCATTATGAGTAAGATCAGATTTATATTTAATTATTGCTCTAAACTGAATATAATGTGACGGGGACATCATATGTAATCAATTTTTTATAAAATAAAATAATTTTAATATCTGAAGTAAATAACACACTATACCTGTATTTGTATCAGCAATGATCTTATTTCTTTTGAAATTGAGAATTTGCTTCCTTTTGAATCTAGCTTGTTTAGATGTAGCCAATCTTTGTTGACGTGGTTCTTCAGATTTTGCAATCGAGAACCATTTAAAGGAATTACCGCGACAATGCAAATATTGATGGATTGAGTTTATGGAATTAGAAACCACAGATCAAAGACATAATAGTATGAATTTAATATAATAATTTGTTGGATATTTGGTTTTGGCTTCATGTTTGCTAAAATCAAATAGACAAGTAATTTGTGCTTCAGACTTCAGAAGCTGGAAATGTTCATCAGAAGCTGAATTGGTTTATCAGAAGCTGAACTGGGCCTTCAAAAGCTGGAACAGTACTTCAAACGCACTGTTCAGAAGCTGACCTTCAGACGCACTGTTCAGAAGCTGACCTTCAGACACACTATTCAAACGCTGACTTTCGTTGACCTTCAGACACACTGTTCAGACGCTGACTTTCGTTGACCTTCAGAAGCTGCATTTCAGAAGCATGTTCAGAAGCTGGTTTCTGCGTCTTCATTCTGTTAATTCTCTCACAGTATCTTTCGAAGATTTTATTGAAGATTTATCCAAGCTGTGTTTCTAGAAGAAAGAAGAATTGCGCAAGATATGTTTTGAAGATTTGATTCAATTATTTGTGAATATATTTTCAAGGAAATCTTTGGAAAATATATTTATGAATAATATGTGAGCTTCAATTTGCTTCTAAAGAATTCTGGGATTATATCTTTGAAGATTAGGATCAAGAATTATGTGCTGCTGAAGACTACATAAGGAGGACGCTGCTATTGAAGTAATTACAACAAAAACCAGAAGTTAGCATTGAAAGAGTCTTAGGTTTTTGAGTCTGTTAGTTGTGAGCTTCGTGCTCTGTCTTTCTGTGCACCACTCATCTGTTAGAGTTGGTTGTTTGTTTATTGAGTTGTAATCACTCAAAACTTTTAAGCAAGAGTGACTGTTTTTATGTTTTGAAGAGTGTCTTCAACTTAGTTGGTTTGTTTAGAGTTTACAATCACTGGGGCAGTGATTACTTGAGTAGGAAGTAAGAGTGGTTTCTTATATCTAGGAGGTCCTAGGTAGAAATACCACGGATAGTGATTAAGTGAGAAGGGGCTGTTGTCATAGGGGCTGTGAAACAGGGGCTGTGTCATATGACTTCGAATTGATACTATTTTAGTGGATTTCCTTCCTGACTTGGTAGCCTCCAGATGTAGGTGAAGTTTGCACCGAACTGGGTTAACAAATCATCTGTGTTCATTACTTTCTGTCCTTTATATTTCTGCTTCTGAACTGCTATTTTCATACTCTGTTTTACGGTTCAGAACCAATCCTGCCAGGAATTTCATAATTTAAATAAAGTAATGTATTTTACCTATATTTGTAGTATCAATGACCATATTTTGGTTGGAATTGAGAATTCGCTTTCTCTTGAATCTGGTGTGTTTAACTCCAGCAAGGTTATTTGTATTTTTTTCTGCATGTGCAAATGAGCATAATTTAATAAATCTGGTTTGTTTTGGACAAAATATCTAAAGAAATAGACTGTATTTACCAAGTTTGTTTTGGACTTGATGTGAAGTACAAAATCTTGATGTATTTGTCTCTCTCTCTTCTTTTTTTTTTGTTGTAAGTGCTTCATTTACTTGGCTGGTACTTGCTGGTTAAGAGTAAAGAGTAATTATATAAAATAGAAGTTCTACATACAATAATATCTAAAAGGAAGAATAATAACCAAAAATTTGAAAAGAAAAAGAATATCATAATGAGTATTGCTGAATGTATCACTAGGTGTTTGAGATATCTACATTTTAATTTGATCCTCAAACTGTATATAATATTATGGTCATAGGATATGTAGACATATTTGTACATAACAGTGTTAACATATGAAGTAAATAAGATATCGTACCTATGTTTGTAAAGTCAATGTTCTTATTTCGTTTGAAACTGAGAATTTGTTTCCTTTGCAATCTAGCTATTTGAAACGTGGCAAGTCTTTGGCGACGCAATTCTTCAACTTTTCCAATTGGGAATAATTTAATTTAAGGATTCAACAATTACATATTATTGTAGACATGAGTGGATAAATGATTTTTAACTATTTAAATTAAAGAATCCATCTCACCTGTATCTGTATAGACAACATGGATATTTCGCTTCAAATTAAGGAGTTGCTTTCTCCTGAATAAAGTGGAATAAAATAAGTATAAAACTATTGGACAACGAATTTTTCCAGAATTTAGAACACAATAATAATTAAAATACCTGATATGTGGTTCATGTTTGTGGACTGACTTATGAGAAATAATTTATTTTCATTAATTGTATGGAAAATGGATCATCTCTTTATATATCCTTTTTCACGGACTCAATAGTTGTTCATTTTTGCAGATGAGAAAGGAGGTAGAAAACACATGTTTGAATGTTTGTAGAAGTCTATGAAATATAAGGAAGGTAAGTTTTGCTTCTCCGTGTTCTTTGGCTCTCCAAGTTCCAATGTCAATAATAATTGATGATTTAATTTTATACTGATGTTACAAATTGATTGAGTACGGGTTGATGCTACTATTAGCATTGTGTATGATTCAAAACACTGATGTTACAAATTGATTGAGATAGGGTAGGCGCTATTATTAGTATTTAGTATAATTGAAGACATGTTAACTATGACAAATGAGTGACCTGACTAATTAGTAGTTTTTTTTTTTTTTTGCAAATGAGTGACTAAACTATGGCATATGTATTTAATTGTTTTTCTTTTCATGTGTTAAATGAATTGTTTTTAAGTTCGATAAAAAACAATTTTTTTTTTAATTTCAAATTTGTTTTTCTAATTTTTGAAAAATATTTTCTATTTTTTTTCTTTTTGGCATTGATTATAAATACAACACCCAAATGACCAGATACTTTTTTGCAAATGTAAGTCACATATAAAGAAATAGTAAATTTGCTTTGTGAGATCCTACATTACATTACAACCATATTTCTGTAGTTTACTGTTGATCAAAACAAAGCCTATAGAAACGCTTTGGTGTTTCGCTGCAACTAATATCACATCTTGATCTTCTTTTTCAGTTTGATTTAATATTAATCTTGATTCTACTTGCATATTTGAATTTTTAGATGTTGGATATATTATATTTGTGCAATTTATTTAGGCAATAAAATATATGAATCTTAATCCAGCTACATATCTAAGTCTCGAAGATATGCATTCATGCTAAGAATTAAAAAAAAGCATAATTATCATTTCACCCAGCTTTTTTTTAGTGATGAATATTCTCCTTAATATGGTTTAAATAAGAATGATGCATTTGAGGTGAATATATACCGTCATCGTTATCGGATTTGTACTTACGCCCACATTATGTGTTTAAAGGGGCTATAGAGGTGTTGTGTTAATCTTAGAATGTCTTGTTAATGTGAATTAGGTTGCTATGATTGTAATATCCCGCCTAAGACTCGAATATTTATTAATATTGAGACGATGTATCAGAAATGTTTTAAGCAAAGGACAATTTGGTAAATTGTCAATTAATGGGTTTATTTGTATGGTAATTGCAATATCCCGCTTACGAGTATCAGTTATCAGTGGTAGAAACTTATTATGCAAGCGATGGCAATATGGTAATTACTTGGCTCAAGAAGATTATTTAAATTAGAGGGGGGAAGATATTTTCCCATTTCATTTTCCTTCTTCTTCTACTCTTCTCTCACGCCCCCATCTCCTCTCATCATCCTCACACAATTCTCAACCAATCAACATGCAAAAGTGGGATTATGGCCCTTAGAGCAAGCTAATCAACGCTCAAGCACAAATTCTTCCTTTCCTTTGTCTACTTGGCCGAACTCTCCCTCTTTACCCTAACCCTAATTTCTTCCAATGTCACCAATTCAAGCTTATATGCTAAGATTTCACCTCCCATCATCAAATTGGACTTTTGGGGAGCTTTAATTTGGAGTGGGTACAAGAACTTGAGTTGGAGTAAGAGTTTTGGCTTGGAATTGGGAAAATCTTGAAGTCTCACCATTTCATCAATTCCTCATGTCTTTCCAGCAATTGAGGTGAGTTCCCTAGGGTTTTAGAACCCTTATTGAGTAAGTTTAAGAGTAATTTATACTTAGAGCAATTTTTATAAAGTGCCCTAGATTATGTAAATTGCTAATTCCTTGTTCCAGCCATGTTTAAATGATTTATAAGCTTAAGAAAACCCTTTTATGCCATTTGGGAAGCTTGGGTGTGTTGGGATGGGTTGGAATGATGAAAAATATCAATTTTGAGATTTTTGGACCTGTCATGGTCGCTACAGCGAGCTGGAGCTCGCTACAGCGACCAGGCAGAATTTTATTCTGCCTACTGTCGCTTCAAGCGCAGGCTGGTCGCTTCAAGCGCAGACTGGTCGCTTCAAGCGCAGGCTTGTCGCTACAAGCGCGCAGGCCCAGACAGCACTTGACAGCTTTGCTGTTTTGGGTGTTCTGGGGCGTGTAGGCATGGTTTTCCGCATCCGTTTTCTCCACAAACATTTTCGAAACATTTACCACCATTTTAACACATTCAAGAGGCTCCCAAAAAGGATGAATATGTATGGAACAAGGATTGTGCATTGTCTTAGAATAGTCTGAATTAAGAGGGCAAAGTCTAGACGAATATGCAAATGATCTAGCAACTATGTAGTGGCTTATGATAACGATAAGCCTATAATCCTATACATATAGGTTATGATTTGGAAGATTAGTTCCCTCAAGAAATGCATTTAATATGCAAAGCTTATGGTAGATTATTAGACGTACTTTCAAGTACAATAGTTAAGAATTAGTGAGGAATAAGAATGATCCAATGATTAAAGTTAAGAACCTCTTTATAGGTAAAGCTCTAAGAATGAATTATCCAAGAATGCATTAGATATGCACCAGAATATGAAACGTATAAGATATACATACGAACTTAAGTTAAGAATTTAATGATAAAGATTATACGTGTTCATCAGACTCCAGATTATGCCGGATGGGATTTCTCCGAAAGGGCTATCCACACGTAAGTTATAAGAATATGTTAAACGTGTCCAGCAGGCTCCGGGATACGCCGGATGGGACTTCTCCGAGAGGGTTGTCTACATGCAAAGTTAAGTTGTGTTCAGCAGACTCCGGGATTCGCCGGATGGGACTTCATCGAGAGAGTTGTCCACACAACGATAAGAGGAGTCCGGTGTTAGCCTGATATGATAGGAATTTTCACCGGTATGATGGGAGATGTACTTCGGGGTTACTCCACCCGGATGCACTCCGTAAAATGAACCAAGATAATGATTGTTTGTTCAACGCTAACTCCTAACTTAATGTTATAAGAAAAGATGAACACGAATATGAATACGAATATGATTATGAATAAGTATACGTGCTATGTGCTAAGAGTTAAGACAAAGTAGTCATTAGACATCAGCAAGTGATCATAGACTTCCCCTCGATCACTAAGCATAAGATTATGTACATGAAAAGTATAAGATGAGGTAAAGACATGTAGCGATCCTAGGTTTCCCCTTGATCGCGAAATATGTAGAAAAAGACTTGGCGATCATAGGTATCCCCAAGATTGCCGAGAGTAGGCATGGCGACCCTAGGTTTCCCCCGTGGTTGCCAACAGTAGGTTGGGCTGGAGCTCACTGAGACATTATGTCTCATCCCAATCCTTCTGGTGCAGGTTTACAGGTTTGCAAGAGATGTTCATGAAGATCTTCAGGAAGACGCTGGATGGAGTACAGATGCTCGTCAAGGACAAGCTCAGGAGGTTGACAGATTATCTATGTTTATGAGGATAATTGTATATGATATTTGGATATTTGTATAAACGAGCTATTTGTACACATTCAGTAGTTTTATATTGTATTATTATTATTGAAAATTTTAATGTACCCAGTATCTGATTAATACACATGCTAAATATTCTAGATAATTTAGTATGGGTGTTACAATTGGTATCAGAGCAGGTCGATTCAGACCGTGCCTTGGGTCATTAAAGTTTCAATAAAAGTAGTGGAACCATTGGGTTCCGGATGTTGTTCTATATGTCACATCTAGTTGAGCCTGATCAACTCAATCTAGTATATGACAGTTAGGATAAATGTCCGAGAGCTGAATGTGACCAAGGAGGAATGAAGTGTGTGAAGGGCGAAGATTAAGGTGATAGAATTTTAAGACGAAATTGGCGAAGAAGTATTCATGCCAAATGGTGGCCATCAAACTGTAAAGTAACGAAGCCTGATAGTGGCAAGGTCTCAGAGATATAAGGGATATTTATCTGTGAGGTGAAGTACCTCAACCCAGTTGGATACGACGTTGGACGATACCTCATCTGCGGAAGACATACGGATTAAGAAATTATGGAATACTCTAAGGAATGACGTGGAACCTTAACGGGAACCGCAGTTCGAGAAGTTAAAGTGAAGTGTGGATTAAGTATCAATTCTGAGTACAGAGTTAAGGAATTGTGGTACCAAACCTAGAGACTCAATGAAGAATTATCGGTCGGTTTTTTTTGAAACCTCTAGACTCCCAGCAAAGATAGAGTGCTGAGAACCAAACTCCAATCGGACGAGATTTTAATGTCCAGACAGTTAAGAGAAAATTATGGATTGAGCGGAGTATTTGGACGAATGAAACTAACCACTCAAGGGTGGTCTTTGAGCATGACTCGCAAGTAAGTTTAACCCCATCAGATCAGCTGCACCTCCCGAACCATAAATGCTAGATATGGGAATTGAGAAAAGAAGTTGGTATGCAACCTAAGAACTAAGATGGATGGATAAGTGTCGATAATAAGACCCGTTGCATATCAAGGCGTGAATCAGATATTCATATGTGTTCTATTAGTAAGAAGATTGGAAATAAGCTAAGCTTAACTGAAATTTTATTCGACGAAAGGTGTATATTAAATGGTCAGTCATTGGGATTTAGTGAACTGATGGACGAATAAAGTTGAATTTCCTTGATTGGATGAAGAAGGCAAGTCCAAGATGACACAAGCTTATAGTAGACCAGTTTTGAAGGATAATCGGAAATTTAGCCAAGAAATTATATTGAGACTGTATTATACGAAAGGTTAAGATTGTGGTTAATGCTAGTGAGTTTTAAGTTTTCAACTGATGAGTTTTCTTCCACAGTTATTCTAGAAGCTTAAAGAGGTCACCTCGTGTTGATAAGTTCCGAGGGCGGTAATAAGGTATAGATTTCGGATTGTTCAACTATATGCAGAATTACTCAGATGTTAAGATCAAGATCTGAAATGAGAATGCCGTAACGAGTTGTCGAATGAAACAAAAGGTAATGATGAAGTATTGAAGTTCAAGATCAAGTAACTGGAGGGATTCGAAGGTAACCTAAGAGGTATGGTAAAACCATAGCGACCGTAATTGTTTCGAAAAGATTATGGGTATGAATTCTTATGGATAAAGATAGAACGATTAGTAATGGGACTCAAACCCTCAGTAGATTCAGTATATGTACAAGATGTGAACCTCCAGAAACCATAAGTCGTTTTAGAAGTTGACACAAGTGTTTGTGTGTGTGAATGTAAGTTGTCTCAAGCAAGCTTTCAGTCGGGTTGCACAATGTTTTAATGATTATACATAAAGAGCTGGCCAAGAGATGGTTACGGAATTCAGGATATGGAAAGTAAAGTTAGAACCAGAGTATAAACTATTTGATAGGAACATTGTTGAACTCTTGACAGTCGTTGGAAACCGTTTACAGGTTCTGACGTTTTATCGTGAAAGTAAGTGAGTATATGGTTCATATGTCCGAAAGGAAGTACAGTGTCAGATGACGATCAGTCAGTAGGTTAAACAGGTGGTTTAAGCCACAAGAGAATCAACGAACATAAGATGAATCTGCTGTGATAGCTACAAGTCGTTAAGGAACAAGTCAGCCAGAGAATTTGATAATGGTGTATTACTCCTACTCTAAAGTGAATTGTTTAGAATCAGAGTTGCGCAGCGGAAAAGTTATGTAAAGATGAGTTAATGAATAATTCTAAGCTGAAGCTTAGAGAACAAGGATGCTTGTGTAGTCCTTGACAGGTGAACCACAGAATATCAGTGAGCAGTGACGACTCGAACTTGTTATAAGTTCTAGAAAGAAATTTTAAAAGTTAAGCCGAGGGATATTTCAAACCTCGAAATACAAGAGAAATGGAAATCGAAGCAGTTTAAGATTATGTGATAAGAATGAGGAGAATATGTTTCTAGCACAATAAGTCTAGAACAAGGAAAGTCACCGCTAATACGGTAATTTAGCTATTTTAGCTCAGTAACTTCAAGTGGACTTGAAGAGTAAGTTTAATCAAAAGGGTAAGCATGAGGCAGCATCCGTAAAGATTGCACTTGCAAGACGGTAAATATTTGAAATCGAAGCATTGGTCAGAAGTGACAATGCAGTGACATATGAGTTTAATTCACCTAGTACCTACAATCTGTCAACATGTCACCTGTATCAGGTTATGTTTAGTATTGTATATATATTTATCAGGCAGTGCTTAAACTACTCTGATAGTAGTGTGGCAGTTTTCAGTGTTGTGACATGTTTTGGCAATAGTGGTACGTAGACATGAATGTTTAAGTAGCAAGGATTTGACCAGAACAGATTTATTGATATCAAACATATCTTAGCCGAAATGTTCAGAAATGAGAAATGAGTTCACTATATCGATAAGTGTAATCATGATTTATGTTATGTGATAATGTATGTTCGAGAAATAAACATGAGTAGCATTGGCGGGGCAAACTTGGCAAGCCAGTTGAAAGGCAAATCCCGAATGTTACAAAATGAGTTAAGTGTAAGAAAAGATTCCCAATTGATGTGGTAGTGTCTCAAATATGATAAGATCAAGAATGATGTTCCGTCAGTCGGACAAGGATGAGATGATGTATTGTGTACCCGTCAGTAGTGTACACATGCTCGCTTATATATGTAAGTTATATGCTATGAAATGTACCATGTAGTGTTATGTGAGATGACTACTACTCATCACTCGGGCTAAACTTATATGAGTTTGGATTTACCAATATAGAAAATATTTATGCTACGGCCAGAATTCGAGAATAGTAAAGACAAGAAAGATAGGAAATTAGTAAACTCCAAGTAAAGAAGAATGATTTCTAAGTTATTAAGATAAGTGATGTCGTCGTATGAGACGAAAGATAAAGATAATAATTCATGGGAAATAAATGCAGTGCAAGAAATCCACTGAAGAGTGGGAATATTTGAGGATAATGAGAACGATCTAATGTCGTCAAAGTAAGGATACATGAACTAAGAAGGTATTTATAAGGATTAGTACAAGTGTCAGAGTTGGACAACTCCAGATTGGAATTGTAAAAGTGTATGAACCAGGAACGTGATCGAGTGAGTTGGATACGATGGTTCAGATAACCTCGCATCCTACCACGTAAGAGTTATGTAATTCACTACGAGCTTTTCAGTTAAAGGAAAAGTTGTTGAGTACTTTTGAATTAAAGAGTTGGAACCATGGGGTTCCGATAAGCAAGACGAATTGGAGTTTTGGCTAGTAGAGGAAGTGGTATGGGAGATTCATTCATATATGTGATTACAGGGTGGAATCCAAATTTCGAGGACGAAATTTCTTTAAGGGGGTAGATTGTAATATCCCGCCTAAGACTCGAATATTTATTAATATTGAGACGATGTATCAGAAACGTTTTAAGCAAAGGACAATTTGGTAAATTGTCAATTAATGGGTTTATTTGTATGGTAATTGCAATATCCCGCTTACGAGTATCAGTTATCAGTGGTAGATGTGCGCACCTCGTTTTTTTCCTCGGGAAAAAGACGCGCAAATCCTCCGAGGTCGTTCGCAAACGCTCGGAGGGCCTTTGTGAAGCCGCCACCAAAGTTTTTGTGTAAAGGGAACGTTGATAAACCCTTAAGTTTTTGTTTTGTTTAAAGGGAAACGATAATAAAACCCTTTGACGATGAGGATAAGGATTTGGTCATCGCAACCATTGTCGGGTTCGGGAGTCGATTACGCAAGGGGAAGGTATTAGCACCCCTCACGTCCGTTGTACTCACCGGGAACCTTCTATTTGGTTAAAGCTTGAATTGTTTTTTAAATACTTTGCGCGCATGTTCATTTATGTCAAAAATATAATAAAAAAGGGGGAAAAAGAGATAAAAACAAACGAAAGAAAAGAAAGAAAAAAGTTTTTATTATTGCGCTTGACAAGATGTCGATCTTGCTCCTACGTATCTCCCGGTAGTCGGAGAACTCAAAGCGTACGTAGTTCTTTGTAGAAAAACGTACATGTGTTGGTTGATTTTAATTGGACGATGTTTTAACCGAATTCTTGCGATTAAAACGTAGCTTGTATGCTCGCGCTTGGAGACTTATTAAGCGTTTGTTCGTGAATCGCATTAGAATTGTTAAAAAGTACGTCCGTTAGGGTAAAGGGTTAATTGGTCGCTATGGGACCAAGAGAGGTGCAATGGACTCATATAAGTCAATCATTGACCGAGTGGACTCAAAACGAGTCGGGCGATTGTTCGATTGATCCACTGAGATCAAGAACAGGTACAATGGACTCGGACGAGTCGAACATTGACCGAGTGGACTCAAACGAGTCGAGGGATCGAGTCTAATGGCCACGGGGGACCAAAAGGTTTGGATTGACCACAAGGGGCCAAGTTTTGGTTTGGTTAGGGTTGTGCATTTTGAAAAGGGAATGACGATTGTCCGAGCGACGAGACATACGTCACGCATTCGTACAATCGGGGCGATGGAGAGACATACGTCACACCATCCCTTTTTCATTCATGTTTTTGGGTTGAATCCTTTAGAAATCCCAAGGTATGTCAAAACATTTGGTTTGAAAACCCAAAATGGGAAGGTTTAGCAAATTTGCTAGAAAAAGCGCAAGTTCGTCTCATTTTGAAAATGCGAACGTAATCGGCGTATGTTCATGTTTGAGTTTTGAAAATCATGAACAATATTTATTGTTCAAGTTTAGATTGAAATGATGAACATAGCTTGTTTGTTCATGTGGTTTTGAAAGTTTGGGAACATAACTTGTTTTGCAAGTTATCCACATAATGGTCATACGAACTTGTGATTTTGTCAAAATTATGCAAAATCCTTGTTATGGTTTGAAGAACATGGGTTTAAAAACTCTTAGGTTCTGAGCTCTGGGGCTAGAACCTCAAAAATTGGTCATTTTGACACAAAAACTCAGATTCTGAGTTCTGTCATGGTCGCACTGCGACCATGACTTCGCACTGCGAAGCATGCGAAATTTTGAGTTCAGAAGCTGTTTCTGAACTTTTGTTCAGAAACAACTTCTGAACACACTCAGGACCTTATAGATGGGTGAAAAGCTTTGAGTTTTTGGGGTGAAAAAGGCTGGACAAACCAGTTTTGATGTTTTGAAAACCTTGGGATTTCTTTGAAATTCAAAAAGGGTTTTTTAGAATCAAATGGTTTTGAACCAAAATAGCTATGCAAACACAATTGTAAATGCAATATAAAGCCTTAGAAACTTACAGAACTCCTTAGCAAAGCTCCAGCTGCAATTGATTTGATTTGGTTGAAGGCTTTTGCAAGAGGTTTGAATATTTGGTGATGGTTTTGGAACTTTGTAATGCTTGGTGTTGGATTGATTTTTTCTGGTTGTTTGTGAGGGTTTGTAGGCTAAAATGAGTAGAGTTTCTGCTCTTGAAATGCTGTGTTAATTGTCTGAAACCTTGGGCATTGCCTTCTATTTATAGGCCAAAACCAAATCTTTTTCATCATTACACAATCCCAAAATTCAGCTGATTTGTGGCTAAGATCAAGCTGGATCCTTTTGCATTAAATGCTAATGGATAGAGGCAACCTTGCCTTGTACCAAGGGGCAAGACTCAGCCTGATTTCAGCCACAAATTCAACCAATTCTAGAAGGTAATGATGAAGAACAAAGCTGAATTGCAATTGGCTAATGCTTGGGGATCAATCCTTGCAATCTCAATGGTTGATCAATGAAAACGTGCACTGTAATGTGCAGAGATTGAGGGATGAAAAAGGCTATAATTGGCTGGTGTGAGAGGGTGAAAAGCTGCTGCAAAACAGAGTAGGCACTCATGGCTTTTCAAGTGAGAAAATCCAGCTAGTTTGACTGGTTTTGGGGGGAGCAAGCAGGAGGAAAGTCCTCAAGCAGGTGGCTGGCAACCTTGTGGTGGTTAGCAGGTCACATGGGAGGGACTAGAGCTGCCCAAGGGCAAGCCCACTTGCTTGTCACATGCTAGGTTGGAAGAAAAAGCTTCCAACCTTGGCATTAATGGCAAGTCCTTCAATTCTGGTTTTGCTTGGCCCAATTAGCCATGAATGCTACTTAAAATAATTAGGGAAATGATATGCAACAAATTCTGGAATTAAATCAAAGAAACTAAAAATCTGCAGAAAAATCGCAGACTTCGCAGTGCGAAGTGAGCTTCGCAGTGCGAAGTCAGCATTTTTGAAATGTTGACTTTTCTGTTGACTTTTGTTGACTTTTGACTTTTTCCCCTCTTTGATTTTTTTTGATTTTTGTTTTAAAATGCTTAGGACAAAATTAGGGTACTACAGCTGCCCCTACTTAATTGTGTCTTCGCATAGAGTGCGTGAGTGCCGAGGGCATCTCATGAACTCTTTGCGAAGATCAATTAAGTAAAAAAAAAAAAGGACCCGAATTTTGTCCTTCGCGAAATGCAAATGCAATGATTGGTAAAGGTTGATCGTATCCAGCCGCTAACACTGGAGGTAGATCCACTGGGGAATGAAGGTAATCTTGTCTAGGCACTGTCACTAGAGGTCGATTCCTGAGGATGGTGATTTACTCTAGGCACTGTCACTAGAGGTGGAACATTGATGGAGGTGATCTACTCTAGGCACTGTCACTAGAGGTCGATACCTAAGGATGGTGATCTACTCTAGGATGTCACTAGAGGTCGAACATTGATGGAGGTGATCTACTCTAGGATGTCACTAGAGGTTGATACCTAAGATGGAAGTGATCTACTCTAGGATGTCACTAGAGGTGGAACATTGAGGTAGGTGATCTTATCTAGGTACTGCTTCTAGAGGTCGATACCTAAGCTAGGTGATCTTATTCAGGCACTGTCACTGAATGTCGATTCCTAACGAGCTGTGATCTTATTCAGCCGCTAACACTGAAGGTCGATACACTGGGGGAGGTGATCTACTCTAGGTACTGCTTCTAGAGGTCGATACCTAAGCTAGGTGATCTTATTCAGGCACTGTCACTGAATGTCGATTCCTAACGAGCTGCGGTCTTACCCTAAATAGGTGCCCCTGGTTGAATGCTTGATGGATGTTGGTGAATATGTGATACTCACTGAAGAATCCTTGGTGAGGATGCATGATTTGAAATGAAATGCATGTGTATGAATAATTTGTATATGCACGCATGAATTATGTTATGCATGATGTGTGGGATGTTGGTGGGGTGCCGAGAAAAGTCGGTCTTGGTTGTGGTTGTGCCAATGACAATTGGGCTCTCCTTTTGTGTTTTTTGGTTGGTCGGTTGGTCGGTTGGTCGGTTGGTCGGTTTGGAAGGACAAGGTCCTTTGCCTACATACCCAAATGGGATCAAAACCGGTGTAGTTCGAGCCTAGGCCCGAAGATTTGTGTGGGTTTGCCAATAATGATTGGACTTTTGTTTGGGGTTGAGACTCCCTGGGGAATATCAATGAGGTTTGGCTTATGGGGATATAAGGATCATTTTGGAAGCATGATCGATATCCAGCCTTGGTTGGTGTTTGGATGTTTAGGGTGTTTACTGGGGATTTTGTTCCTTTTAACGACTAAAAAGCTTGATGAGACGAGATTAGACCGGCAAGGTAAAAAGCGGACCGGTATAAACATTTGGTAATCCTTACAGGGATAAACTCTCAGGGGATATATTTAAATATGGACAGGGTAACACCGTGATAATTGATAAGGAATAAATACCTCGTGGGGATTATTAACCCGCTGTGTAAATCGTGCTAAACTGCTGAGGAGCATAACTGATGGTTCCGTTGGGGAACGTTTGTGCTCTGGTTGGTCATCTTCGCTTGAGTTGTTATTTCAGGCTCTTAATTTGACGGGGATGTTCCTTTTTGATTTACCGGTGACCAGAAATCCCTTTAGCAATTAACCATGCTTGGCCTGCGAGGCTTATCTGCTCTATGGATAGATTTTGATGCACGTTTTTTTTTAAGTATTCACAATTTAGAGAAAATGTGCTTGTTATTACTTATTCAATAAACATAAAAGATTCCACATAACTTTTTTTGTTTTGGAAATATATACACTATCATAGATGGAAATTTCGACAAAAGTAAAAGACTTCGCTTGGGAAGAATTTCGTTAATGGGGAAGTGACCTGCCCCAAAGGTGTAGTTCCTTTAATCGTTTTTGGGATTGCAGATGCCACTTGGGCCTTTTGGTAAGGTGTTTGAAGGATATTAAAGACAAATTGGGCTTTTTGTGATTTGCAGGGAGGGTGTTGAGCATGGTTGAGCCTTGAATGATTTGTGCACCGGGAGCAATCTGGTTTTGGTTTAAAAATTGCGGGTGCCAATGGAAATTGGGCTTTATTGTTGGTTGCCGAGCGAGGTCGGGCTTTTTGGTTTTGGTGGATTCATATGAAATTTGCACACGCAAATTTATGCCTCCTATTATTCCGATATTGTACTGAAAAAGTCGAAATAAACACCACACAAAAAATCATATCGTACAGTTCAAATTAATAACATGCTTATTAATGAACCAACCTATCACTCATTTAAGTAAATAAACAAATTGAATATTAATGGTGAGGGGTTATGAACACTCATCCGGCAATTTTGCTAACATTCCGATCGAGTTATATGTCCATCCAATTATTGTTTCTTAAAAACATGAAAGCATTGATCAAAAGGTCTTTAAGGGTTGTAATTTGGCTGGGCTACAAAAGAAATGTCATATGTGGGGGAAATTGAATTCAAATGGCCAAGCAAGAGGGAACATTCTTTCTAACTTACCCCTTTCTTTGTTCAAATCACAATTTTGGTGATTCACAAATGCTTTTTTCCTTGATCTTGACAACTCTTGGATTTTATCGGTCTTCTTTTCTCCTTTCTCTTTTCTTTTTCTTTTTCTTGGTTTGCTTTGCTTTTCTTTCCTTCTTTTTTCTTTGGTCGTCAAGATCAATTAAGAAATTCAACGTTGCTTGACTTTCACAACCCTCCCCTTTTCCCCAACTTGTTTCAGTACGATACCCTATTTGAATGTTCCCTCCTCTCTTGGCAAGGGACACTAATCATGATGTTTTAAGGGTTCAAAAATCGAAAGGAAATTATCAGAATTCAGTGATGTTTTGACTATGAACTGAAAATATTTTTTTACAAACTCCGGCAATCTCATTAAGCAGTTGAGCTTATGAAAGTTGGCAGTTCATAGTTAAAAATTCTGGTTTGTTAGGCTCAAAGGGGTTTAACAAATACTCACTTCTCACAGGGTGGGCTGTTTGTGGTTGATTGTTTTCTCTCATTTTCAAACAAATGCCCTGATCATGTCAATACTTTTATGTAATTAAAAAAAACAAAATTCAGATTTAACATAAAAAGATCGAGTTAAACAAAAATGTCGATCTCCTGCGTATGTATTATGATAACTTTGGGGATTCCTCACATCTGGTTGGTTCTAAATGGTTCATAGAACAAACATATTAAATAACGTGAATTGTGTAATATAATTTGGTATGGAATATACATTTCCCTTTCAAGTTTAAATCATGGAAAGAAATAGGAAACATGCATTTTAGCTTTGCGAAAATTAATCACATTTATCACTACCATTCGTTTATGGTTAAAACTTTGGCTTAATCCGCTGCGGAAAGTTTTGTCGAATTCGCATTACCAATGATAGATAACAAAAAAATTTCAACATTCACACATATTAAAAATAAATAGGCATGATTATGATGCAAACGCTAGGTAATAAAAGCAAAAAGTACTCGAATAATAAAGCAAGAGTATCAATATAGCTACAAAGTACCAAACAAAAGGAACCTCTAAAAGTGTACGAGAAAGATGACATAAACATGAACAACAAAATATGAGAAATCATAAAAAAAGGTCACTCAAGGAGTGAAAGCCTCATCATCCTCGGTCTCCTCATCCTCGTCCTCCTCGTCCTCATCCTCCTCATCACCTCCTCCCTGGCCTCCGGCCGCTGTACCACTGCCTCCAGCCTCTGCATGCTCTGGCCTATCCCCGGGCCAACGACCATGAGCCGCGAACATCTGGGGTGTCGGTATCTGATCATCGGGATCTGTCGGCCTACCCAGCTGCCTCTGAAGACGATACATGGAATCATGCATCATAGTCATGTATCGATGGGAGGAAGCATTCTGCTCCAATATGAAAGTGCAAGTGCGACAATCCCCTGATGCTGGTGGAGGCCTAGGCCGTGGCTGCTGTGCCCTCGCTCTCCTCCCCGTGCAGTGTCTGGAGATGTACTCGTCTGTAATAGGGTTCTTAATAGTTTCAGACACCTGGGGAGGGATAACTACGCGGGCGTCCCGGCAGAGTCCCATGATAAGACCCGGGAAAGCAAGTGGGCACATCTTCTTGGCCGGTGGCTTGATGCCACTCTCGACCACTATCTTAATCTCCTGGCAAATGGCCCTGGCCACATCTACTTGTTTACCGGTGAGGATATAGTAGATAAGGGGGGTGACATCCATGGTGGTGGAGGAGGTATGGCTTTTGGGTTTTATGTTGTGGACGATAAGGTGGAAAATGACCTGGGCATAGGTGGTGAGGTTGCCCCTGAGGGCCTTTGTGGGCTGCCCTGCTGCATTAAGCTCATAGCCTTTCCCAGATTGAAAAATGGTTTGAGCGTAGAGATCGTGGTTCCAATTACCACGGTTTTGGTGCTTATGGAAAGCACAAAGCTCGTCATTTTCCAATTGGAAGGGGTTTCGGAGATAGGTGTTGATGGCGTCGCGATCGAATCTAATGACCCGACCACGCACCATGGTCTGATACGTAAACTCTCCCTCTGGATCCACGGGAATGGCATTTGCGTAGAATTCCCGGATTATATCGTAGTTGAGGTTAAGGGGAGGGTTTACCAAAACTCCCCACCGGCGGTGGTTTATCAACCGGGCCAGCTCTCTCCAAGTGCCCCTGTCACTTATGATGAATTGCCTCTCAGGCCAGAAGGTTCTACCAAGAAGTTCTTCGTATCTTTCTTAGTTTCGAAGACTTAGGAAGCGAGAGGCATCAAAACCCCCTTGGGGTCTAGATCCGGATGCCTCACCACTTGAGCGTTTTCCTACTGGTCTTGGTGCCATCTGCAAGGAAAAGGGCAAAGTTAGTGGATTTATAGGTGATAGGAGGTGAAACAAAAGGATTTGAAAGGAAAAAAAATGGAAAAACACAGGTTCTGTTCCTGCTACAGTCGCACTGCGAAGGTAGGTTCGCAGTGCGAAGGTGTTCGAAAATTTCTGGGTTGCCCAGAAACGGTCGCAGTGCGAAGTTGAACTTTGCTCTGCGACCATGACAGCAAACCCCAGAAATCTACACCTACACCTCTGGGTTTAAGCCTCTAACATACAATGCGTGCAGCAAACTCAGAGTCAATGACTGGGTATCAGAAAAAACAACTTAACAGCCTCTTTTTTCCAAATTTCGTAAATGGGTTTTCAAAAACAAAATGGGAATTGAAAGAAACAGGCTTGTGTTCAGATACCCATGAGGCATGCTTGCTAGATCCTAACTTAATACAGTAAACTAAGGACTAAATGCAGCTTATTATGAACTTAAACTCAAAAAATGAGAATTTCAAAATTAGAAACCCTAAAACCCAAATAGTTGTAATGCGTTTAGAGATAAACAGAGGAGGAAGAACAAAAAATCGTACCTTGTTGCTGATTCTGGAGGGAGAAACACAGTTTAAATGAAGAAGAGAGGGGGGATTAACAAAATGGGTATGCCTCTTTTTTTAAAAAAATTTTGGAGCTTCTTTTTTTAGTTATGGCAAAAAAAATAATGTGTTGTTTTTTTAGTTAAAGGAAAGAAGATAAACAGATAGTGGGGAAAAAGATAGTGGGAATGGGTGGTTGAGAGGGGGTAAATGAAGGGTCAGCTGGGCTGACAAAATTCGCGTACTTCGCACTGCGAAGTACCTTCGCACTGCGAAGTACTTGAATTTTTTTTTGAAAATTTTGCTACCCCTCAACACATTGGCCATTCATATCCCCAATTATGATTTATGCATAAACAAGTAATAGACAAATAAAGGTTGATTACCCCTGCTAAAGTAAAACATAATGTACAAACATGAGTGAATGCGGATGAATGATATGTGGAGGTTCGAAATTCCCCCCATCCTCACATGTAGGCTCTAAATTGTGAAATCTCCTAAGAAGAGGTCCTTAGAGTCATAGACCTCACATGGAATTAGGGTTGTCTATGGACATACGTCGACATGACTTCAATTAATTCCACGTGAAAATCTCATCTAAGCGGGGTTGGACATCCTACCTCACGGACATACGTCAACGCGGGCTTCCGCACACAACCTCCTTCTAACTTAGTTTTTTTCTCAAGCTCGGGTAGAGAGCCTCACACGTCCGGCATTAACCCGAACAATGTGGAGTAACATCACTCAAGTAACCCCCGCATTTGATATATATGATATGAATATAAAGCAGATAAAGCAAATATAAACATAAAGCATAAATATAACATGTATGAATAAAATAAATAAACATGGCACGCAAAGAAAATAAAACAATTGGCTTTAAACCAAATAGGTTAGGCTTGACTCACTAGTGGGAACAGGTTCCCCAGTGAAGTCGCCAGCTGTGCGCACCTCGTTTTTTCCCTCGGGAAAAAGACGCGCAAATCCTCCGAGGTCGTTCGCAAACGCTCGGAGGGCCTTTGTGAAGCCGCCACCAAAGTTTTTGTGTAAAGGGAACGTTGATAAACCCTTAAGTTTTTTTTTGTTTAAAGGGAAACGATAATAAAACCCTTTGACGATGAGGATAAGGATTTGGTCATCGCAACCATTGTCGGGTTCGGGAGTCGATTACGCAAGGGGAAGATATTAGCACCCCTCACGTCCGTTGTACTCAACGGGAACCTTCTATTTGGTTAAAGCTTGAATTGTTTTTTAAATACTTTGCGCGCATGTTCATTTATGTCAAAAATATAATAAAAAAGGGGGAAAAAGAGATAAAAACAAACGAAAGAAAAGAAAGAAAAAAGTTTTTATTATTGCGCTTGACAAGATGTCGATCTTGCTCCTACGTATCTCCCGGTAGTCGGAGAACTCAAAGCGTACGTAGTTCTTTGTAGAAAAACGTACATGTGTTGGTTGATTTTAATTGGACGATGTTTTAACCGAATTCTTGCGATTAAAACGTAGCTTGTATGCTCGCGCTTGGAGACTTATTAAGCGTTTGTTCGTGAATCGCATTAGAATTGTTAAAAAGTACGTCCGTTAGGGTAAAGGGTTAATTGGTCGCTATGGGACCAAGAGAGGTGCAATGGACTCATATAAGTCAATCATTGACCGAGTGGACTCAAAACGAGTCGGGCGATTGTTCGATTGATCCACTGAGATCAAGAACAGGTACAATGGACTCGGACGAGTCGAACATTGACCGAGTGGACTCAAACGAGTCGAGGGATCGAGTCTAATGGCCACGGGGGACCAAAAGGTTTGGATTGACCACAAGGGGCCAAGTTTTGGTTTGGTTAGGGTTGTGCATTTTGAAAAGGGAATGACGATTGTCCGAGCGACGAGACATACGTCACGCATTCGTACAATCGGGGCGATGGAGAGACATACGTCACACCATCCCTTTTTCATTCATGTTTTTGGGTTGAATCCTTTAGAAATCCCAAGGTATGTCAAAACATTTGGTTTGAAAACCCAAAATGGGAAGGTTTAGCAAATTTGCTAGAAAAAGCGCAAGTTCGTCTCATTTTGAAAATGCGAACGTAATCGGCGTATGTTCATGTTTGAGTTTTGAAAATCATGAACAATATTTATTGTTCAAGTTTAGATTGAAATGATGAACATAGCTTGTTTGTTCATGTGGTTTTGAAAGTTTGGGAACATAACTTGTTTTGCAAGTTATCCACATAATGGTCATACGAACTTGTGATTTTGTCAAAATTATGCAAAATCCTTGTTATGGTTTGAAGAACATGGGTTTAAAAACTCTTAGGTTCTGAGCTCTGGGGCTAGAACCTCAAAAATTGGTCATTTTGACACAAAAACTCAGATTCTGAGTTCTGTCATGGTCGCACTGCGACCATGACTTCGCACTGCGAAGCATGCGAAATTTTGAGTTCAGAAGCTGTTTCTGAACTTTTGTTCAGAAACAACTTCTGAACACACTCAGGACCTTATAGATGGGTGAAAAGCTTTGAGTTTTTGGGGTGAAAAAGGCTGGACAAACCAGTTTTGATGTTTTGAAAACCTTGGGATTTCTTTGAAATTCAAAAAGGGTTTTTTAGAATCAAATGGTTTTGAACCAAAATAGCTATGCAAACACAATTGTAAATGCAATATAAAGCCTTAGAAACTTACAGAACTCCTTAGCAAAGCTCCAGCTGCAATTGATTTGATTTGGTTGAAGGCTTTTGCAAGAGGTTTGAATATTTGGTGATGGTTTTGGAACTTTGTAATGCTTGGTGTTGGATTGATTTTTTCTGGTTGTTTGTGAGGGTTTGTAGGCTAAAATGAGTAGAGTTTCTGCTCTTGAAATGCTGTGTTAATTGTCTGAAACCTTGGGCATTGCCTTCTATTTATAGGCCAAAACCAAATCTTTTTCATCATTACACAATCCCAAAATTCAGCTGATTTGTGGCTAAGATCAAGCTGGATCCTTTTGCATTAAATGCTAATGGATAGAGGCAACCTTGCCTTGTACCAAGGGGCAAGACTCAGCCTGATTTCAGACACAAATTCAACCAATTCTAGAAGGTAATGATGAAGAACAAAGCTGAATTGCAATTGGCTAATGCTTGGGGATCAATCCTTGCAATCTCAATGGTTGATCAATGAAAACGTGCACTGTAATGTGCAGAGATTGAGGGATGAAAAAAGGCTATAATTGGCTGGTGTGAGAGGGTGAAAAGCTGCTGCAAAACAGAGTAGGCACTCATGGCTTTTCAAGTGAGAAAATCCAGCTAGTTTGACTGGTTTTGGGGGGAGCAAGCAGGAGGAAAGTCCTCAAGCAGGTGGCTGGCAACCTTGTGGTGGTTAGCAGGTCACATGGGAGGGACTAGAGCTGCCCAAGGGCAAGCCCACTTGCTTGTCACATGCTAGGTTGGAAGAAAAAGCTTCCAACCTTGGCATTAATGGCAAGTCCTTCAATTCTGGTTTTGCTTGGCCAAATTAGCCATGAATGCTACTTAAAATAATTAGGGAAATGATATGCAACAAATTCTGGAATTAAATCAAAGAAACCAAAAATCTGCAGAAAAATCGCAGACTTCGCAGTGCGAAGTGAGCTTCGCAGTGCGAAGTCAGCATTTTTGAAATGTTGACTTTTCTGTTGACTTTTGTTGACTTTTGACTTTTTCCCCTCTTTGATTTTTTTTGATTTTTGTTTTAAAATGCTTAGGACAAAATTAGGGTACTACAGTAGAAACTTATTATGCAAGCGATGGCAATATGGTAATTACTTGGCTCAAGAAGATTATTTAAATTAGAGGGGGGAAGATATTTTCCCATTTCATTTTCCTTCTTCTTCTACTCTTCTCTCACGCCCCCATCTCCTCTCATCATCCTCACACAATTCTCAACCAATCAACATGCAAAAGTGGGATTATGGCCCTTAGAGCAAGCTAATCAACGCTCAAGCACAAATTCTTCCTTTCCTTTGTCTACTTGGCCGAACTCTCCCTCTTTACCCTAACCCTAATTTCTTCCAATGTCACCAATTCAAGCTTATATGCTAAGATTTTACCTCCCATCATCAAATTGGACTTTTGGGGAGCTTTAATTTGGAGTGGGTACAAGAACTTGAGTTGGAGTAAGAGTTTTGGCTTGGAATTGGGAAAATCTTGAAGTCTCACCATTTCATCAATTCCTCATGTCTTTCCAGCAATTGAGGTGAGTTCCCTAGGGTTTTAGAACCCTTATTGAGTAAGTTTAAGAGTAATTTTTATAAAGTGCCCTAGATTATGTAAATTGCTAATTCCTTGTTCCAGCCATGTTTAAATGATTTATAAGCTTAAGAAAACCCTTTTATGCCATTTGGGAAGCTTGGGTGTGTTGGGATGGGTTGGAATGATGAAAAATATCAATTTTGAGATTTTTGGACCTGTCATGGTCGCTACAGCGAGCTGGAGCTCGCTACAGCGACCAGGCAGAATTTTATTCTGCCTACTGTCGCTTCAAGCGCAGGCTGGTCGCTTCAAGCGCAGACTGGTCGCTTCAAGCGCAGGCTTGTCGCTACAAGCGCGCAGGCCCAGACAGCACTTGACAGCTTTGCTGTTTTGGGTGTTCTGGGGCGTGTAGGCATGGTTTTCCGCATCCGTTTTCTCCACAAACATTTTAGAAACATTTACCACCATTTTAACACATTCAAGAGGCTCCCAAAAAGGATGAATATGTATGGAACAAGGATTGTGCATTGTCTTAGAATAGTCTGAATTAAGAGGGCAAAGTCTAGACGAATATGCAAATGATCTAGCAACTATGTAGTGGCTTATGATAACGATAAGCCTATGATCCTATACATATAGGTTATGATTTGGAAGATTAGTTCCCTCAAGAAATGCATTTAATATGCAAAGCTTATGGTAGATTATTAGACGTACTTTCAAGTACAATAGTTAAGAATTAGTGAGGAATAAGAATGATCCAATGATTAAAGTTAAGAACCTCTTTATAGGTAAAGCTCTAAGAATGAATTATCCAAGAATGCATTAGATATGCACCAGAATATGAAACGTATAAGATATACATACGAACTTAAGTTAAGAATTTAATGATAAAGATTATACGTGTTCATCAGACTCCGGATTATGCCGGATGGGATTTCTCCGAAAGGGCTATCCACACGTAAGTTATAAGAATATGTTAAACGTGTCCAGCAGGCTCCGGGATACGCCGGATGGGACTTCTCCGAGAGGATTGTCCACACGTATGTTAAAAGATTAAGCATGTCCAGCAGGCTCCGGGATACGCCGGATGGGACTTCTCCGAGAGGGTTGTCTACATGCAAAGTTAAGTTGTGTTCAGCAGACTCCGGGATTCGCCGGATGGGACTTCATCGAGAGAGTTGTCCACACAACGATAAGAGGAGTCCGGTGTTAGCCTGATATGATAGGAATTTTCACCGGTATGATGGGAGATGTACTTCGGGGTTACTCCACCCGGATGCACTCCGTAAAATGAACCAAGATAATGATTGTTTGTTCAACGTTAACTCCTAACTTAATGTTATAAGAAAAGATGAACACGAATATGAATACGAATATGATTATGAATAAGTATACGTGCTATGTGCTAAGAGTTAAGACAAAGTAGTCATTAGACATCAGCAAGTGATCATAGACTTCCCCTCGATCACTAAGCATAAGATTATGTACATGAAAAGTATAAGATGAGGTAAAGACATGTAGCGATCCTAGGTTTCCCCTTGATCGCGAAATATGTAGAGAAAGACTTGGCGATCATAGGTATCCCCAAGATTGCCGAGAGTAGGCATGGCGACCCTAGGTTTCCCCCGTGGTTGCCAACAGTAGGTTGGGCTGGAGCTCACTGAGACATTATGTCTCATCCCAATCCTTTTGGTGCAGGTTTACAGGTTTGCAAGAGATGTTCATGAAGATCTTCAGGAAGACGCTGGATGGAGTACAGATGCTCGTCAAGGACAAGCTCAGGAGGTTGACAGATTATCTATGTTTATGAGGATAATTGTATATGATATTTGGATATTTGTATAAACGAGCTATTTGTACACATTCAGTAGTTTTATATTGTATTATTATTATTGAAAATTTTAATGTACCCAGTATCTGATTAATACACATGCTAAATATTCTAGATAATTTAGTATGGGTGTTACAATGATCCTCAAGGCAAGGACAATCGGTTGGATTCCTACCATTTTGTTTTACCTAAACTGATCGAACAACAGGTATCTTTTCTGTCTTTATTATGTTATTTTCTACCTTGGTATATCTAGATTAAATTTTATATTTTAATGTATAAATGTACATGTAACAAATTTAAACAGATACTACGAATAGATAGATGTCCATATTGTATTGACAACCCAATTATAAAAGCAGGAATAAAGTCCCTTTATAAATGAGACAAAAATAGTAGCCTGAAACAACATTCGAATGGAACAACAACAACAACAAAGCCTAATCCTACTAAAACAACGTTGAATATGTAATTAAGAAAGAATGTTAATAATAATAATAATAATAATAATAATAATAATAATAATAATAATAATAATAATAATAATAATAATAATAATAACAAAAATAAAATAACATTGAGAATATCAATAATTTTATTTAATTGAAAAAAAAATATGAAACATAATTTTTTTTGAAATGCTAAAATCAAAACAATTGAAGAAAATAAATGGATATTCAAACATTGGTTATTGAATTATTTTTGCCGATCACTTTCTTGTATTTTTTTTGGCACTGATTTTTCCTTTTTGGTTTTCCTTAAGGTGTGTAAAAGGAGTGGTTTCTCATCAGAGGATGTGTCTTTTTCAACTTTTATTTTGGGCAAAGATTTTCCCTTTTTTTTTCCTCCTTAATGTATTTAAAAGGATCGGTTCCTCATCAGAGGATGTGATATTCTGAACCTCAATATTTCTGGTGATAATGATGTTGGACTTGACAATCGTATCTTCATCGGACGATGATAGATGGACTCTTTGTCTCTGACGTTTTGTCCCGAGTCTGCGATTGAACAATGGCATGCCATCCTTATCTGATTCTGCCTTTGGAGTCTGTATGTTAAGAGAACTACCAGACGAAACATTTGTGTTGTCGGGTTTGTCTTCTTTCTCAACCTTAAATTTATAAAACCATTTAGTGAGAGATTTATATAGATAAGCATTGACTATTAAAGTAAATAAATAAGCATTGACTATATATTGAGTACAACCTTCACTTTTGGTTTCATAATTTTACTAATAGTGAAACTTTGTCTCCCATGACTCTCATAGTAAGATTTCATCTTAACTTGGAATATATGTGTGGAACCAATGATTTTCTTGAGTCGTTGAGGGACTAATGAGATATTCCCATTTTCCTATAGTGGGGAAAAAATATTAAAAAGATATTAGTTAGGACCAATATTATTATTTTCCAGATAAATGATTTTATATTTACAAAGTATAGACAAAAAATTTAAGACATAATACTTACATTTTCCAAAGCAGGGGTTAAGTCACCCAATTTAACTTGTGCTACTTGTTCAACATCCTCATCAAACAATACAAATATGGTAGAATCTACGGAGTCTTTCACATCAACCTCCAAACGATATCTACACTTATGACATAAATCATTGATTAGTAGATAAAAAGGGAGAAGTTATTGTGTCATCTACTCAATAAAAAGGGGAAAGTTATTTGGTAGACTATTTGTTATATCCCGCTGAGAAGTAATTTTAATTGATGTATAAGGATTGATAAGTAGCTAGTGGCAATTTTGTAATTATTGGGAAGGAAGGATTTATTTATATGGGAGGCAAGATATTTTCCCCATTCCTTCTCTTCCTCACTCTCTCCGAATCAGATTTTCTCACCTCTCACTCCTTTTAACTCACGCCCTCCTCAACCTCTCATCAATCCATCAAAACTTCATGCAATTCTTGTGAGATTTATGCAAGCAAGCTTAAGTTTTGGAAGTTAGAACAAGAAGAGAAGCAAGGAAGAATCAAGAGACAAGCTAGGGTTTGGAATTCAGAGTTTAGCAAGCACCAATCATGATTCAGGTGAGCTCCACAGGGTTTTAGAACCCACATTGAGTGAGAGTTACAACTAAATTTATAAGTTATTAAGAATTTCTAGTTATTTGCCCCAATTTGTATTCCTACCTTGATCCTGTATAATCCTTGTATTTAGCATGTTTTTGAGTATTAAAATGAGTTCCTGTTGTGCTATCAAAGATCACTAGGCAGTGGGTATAAGTTTCAAAAACTGAAAACATGATTTTCCAGAAAAATTTCTGAGTTCTGCTACAGTCGCAGAGCGACGCCAGGGTCGCAGTGCGAAGTAGCTGAACCCAGCCCCTGCCTATCCACACCTAGACCTTTGCAGTGCGAAGTGTTCAGAAGCTGAGTTCGCAGTGCGAAGTTTCCTACGCTCTGCGAAGCTTCAGACACTGAATTTCGCAAAGCGAAGTCTAGGGGTCGCAGAGCGAAATCACCCAGTATGGCATTTTTATTTTAAACAACTGAGCCATGCTATGATCTTTGATATGCAATAGGGCTAGAATATTTATGAGCTTACAAGGACTATTGCAGGATAAGGATAGGCAATATTAATGAGAGATGAATATCTTGATTCATTATTATTAAAGAGAAAATTAAGGAGCTAATATGGGGATTATCCCTTATTAAGTAATTCCATGCGCTCAATTAATTATGTGCAAGCACAAGGAAGATTAAGTATTACAAGAATAAACATTAGATGAATGTATAAGCTTATAGTAAAGTATTAGAAGTACTTACAAGTACTTAAGATGAGAATTAATGAGAACGATTCAATATTTAAAGTTAAGGACCTTTTGTAGGTTAAGCATTATAAGAATGATTACTTAAAGAATGCATCAGATATGCATAAGTTATAAGTTATATGTATGTATATATATATAAAGATTAAGAACAAGTTAATTAAAGGACTAGATGTGTCTCCTGTCTGCTCGTTAGTTAGTATACAGGGGGTTCCGGTTTATGCTGGAATGGTGAAGTTACCGTCCGTGAGGGCAGCTACGCATCATAGTCAAGAAAAGATAATGTGTCTCCTGTCTGCTCGCTAGTTAGTATACAGGGGGTTCCGGTGAAGTTACCGCCTTAAATGGCAGCTGGAACAGTGAAGTTACCGCTCGCGAGGGCAGCCACACAAAAGTAAGAGGAGTCCGGTGTTAGCCTGATATGATAGGAATTTCACCGGTATGATGGGAGATGTACTTCGGGGTTACTCCACCCGGATGCACTCCGTAAAATGAACTCAGATAATTATTGTTTGTTCAACGCTGACTTACTAACTTTATGATTAAGAATGATGTATAATGATACTTATGAAATTATTATGAGAATATGACAAGTAGTCAGCAGAGAAAGAAAGTGATCATAGGATGTCCCCAGATCACTAAGTATAAGTTTAAGTTTAACGTTAGAATATGATAAGCACATGATTAAGGCATGTAGCGATCCTAGGTTTCCCCTTGATCACGAATTATGTAAAGAAAGACGGCGGTCGTAGGTATCCCCAAGATCGCTAAGAGTAGGCACGGCGACCCTAGGTTTTCCCCGTGGTTGCCAACAGTAGGTTGGGCTGGAGCTCACTGAGACATTATGTCTCATCCCAATCCTTCTGGTGCAGGTTTGCAGGTTAGCAAGATGTTCATGAAGTTATCCTTCAGAAAGACGCTGGATGGAGTGCAGTTGCTCGTCATGGACAAGCTCAGGAGGTTGCCAGATGTAACACCCATACTAACTTTAACTAGTATATTAGCATGTGCGTTAAACTGATACTGGATACATTTAAAAAAATTCAATAATAATAATAATACATCACATCTGAATGAATACAAGTTTACTCGTATGTACAATTAATCCATTACTATTACAAATACTTATACAATGTCCAATAAGCTCCTGAGCTGGTACACGACGAGCAACTGTACTCCATCCAGTATCTCTCTGAAGAACTTCATCACAAACCTCTGACTTACCTGTAAACCTGCACCAGAAGGAATGGGATGAGACATAATGTCTCAGTGAGCTCCAGCCCAACCGACTGTTGGCAACCACAGGGAACCTAGGGTCGCCATGCCTACCTTGGCAATCTTGGGGATTTCCTATGATCACCAAGTCTTTATCTTTATCCACAAGGGTAAATCTCTGCCTATGACTATGAATCTGTCTGTAATTATATCTCTAATTATGACTATAACTGTAACCCGCCAATAACTGTAACTGTAACCTATCTGTGACTATAACTTCTACCTGTAACTATAACTTAGTGATCGAGGGGAAACCTAGGACCACTTTCAGATAATTGTCTATAACTATAACTGTGAAATTCCTGTGACTATAACTGTAACTGTAACTTTGACTATAACTGTAAAACATAATACCTATAAGGTGTTTTATGTTAGCTGTTAGCGTTGAACAAACAATATTATCTGAGTTCATTTTACGGAGTGCGGCCCGGGTGGAGTAACCCCGAGGTACATCTCCCTATAACCCGGTGAAATTCCTATCATATCAGGCTAACACCGGACTCCACTATAAAACGTGTGGACAACCCTCTCGGAGAAGTCCCATCCGGCGAATCCCGGAGTCTGCTGAACACGCCCTGTAACTATAAAACGTGCGAACACGCCATTATCTTTGATCTTTAATACTTTAACTTTAACATATAAATATACATATCTGTACTGTAATCATATAACAATCCTGTAACACTTTACCTATAACTTAAGATTCTTGGCTTATCGTTCTCATAAGCCACCTATAATTGTTGGAGAACCAACTCTATAAGCTTAACTGAAACTATGATTGCCGAAGCATTCCTATTACCTTGTATTCTAAAATGAATACGTCTATAACCTTGTTCACCTATTATAGGTTCTTACCTTATCAAGTCATATGCCAATCTTAGGGATTTACTATCCCAATTACTCATCGTTGGGAACTAAGCCCCTTGTCTTGCTCGTTACTTAGGGTTTAATCTACCCATAGTCAAGATTAATCCTTGATTCCTATGAGGTTAAGTCTCAATGCTATGTGAAGTTTCTAACCCCACTCTCATGCTAATACAAGATGAACCATGATCTATTCTTCCATTACTAAATGCATAAAAACATACTGGCGCTATGCGGATGGTTTCTGGCCTTAAAACAAGTTTTCAATAATGGGGTGGCATTCTGCCTCCATCGTGGCACGACAGGATTCCATCGTGGCACGATGGCTCATCGTGGCACGACAGGATTCCATCGTGGCACGATGGCGTGCTGATCCTTATGATCATGGCACGATGGGTGCCATCGTGGCACGATAAATCCAGGGGTGCCAGGCCCTGTAGCTGTTCCAAAAAGTTCAAAAACGAGTTTTCAATCCTAACACAGTCCAGCAAGCATTTATACATCAAAATCAAAGGTTTTCAACATATAAGATCATAACATATCATGTATTAACATAGGGAAACTCACTAATGCAAATCTAAGCAAGAATCAGCATATTATTCCTTTCCTCATAAACCTCAAAATAACTACCCAAAGGGGTATAAATCCATGGGAGCTCACCTTGTTCTCATGATTAGTGCTTTGCCAAACTTCTTAATCCAAGCCCTAGCTTGATTCCTCTTCTTTCCATAAATCCTTGCCCAAAACCTTTCCTTTCTTCTTGCTTCCTCAACTTCTTTTCTTACTTTAAATCTCCCCAAGCTAGCTTGTTTGCTTGTGATCCAAGAGTTGTGGAAGAAAATTGATGGATGATGGCAAGGAAGGGGAAAAACGTGTGCCTAGAGAGAGAGGGAGAGGAGTTATGGACTTAGAGAGAGAAGTGGAAGAAGAAAAGTGAGGAAAATATCTTAGTTCCTCTTTTTAAATAATTCTTCCTTCCAAAATTACAACATTGCCATTGCGTTCGTTAAATTCCTGTGATACTGATAAAAGTCACGTTTAAGCGGGATATTACACTCTATCCCCCTTAAAAGAAACTTCGTCCTCGAAATTTAGATAATCCTTATAAGATCTTGAAAAGATAAATCCTTTCTACCTCTTTCTCTACTATGAAAATCTCCGATTCCTTTTACTTATTGGGATTCCATGGCAACTCTAATGTCTGACATGTAGATTAATTACGCACCTTGATTAAACCATACTGGTTAAAACTTGTTCTTTAGCCATGATTTCCATCTCTGTAAATCAAAACATGTGACGATCTCTTTCCAACCGAAAGGTCTGACATATAATACATAACTATTACCTGTTAGGACGTATGGTTATCTGAACCAACATTTCCATCTTATCTGACTATGATCTCTGTTCGACATATTTCTTATAAATCCAATTTAAAATTATTAAGTCTTGGATTTCTCTTACTGAATTCTATCAGTTCTTCTTTCATTGACCGTTCAATCTTACCCTGAAGACGCCGGGTCGATCTGATTTTCCTCAATTATTCCAACTTTCCGAGGAATCTATTACATTACTTTCAGTTCCAAAGAACTCTTATCTTTAACTTTCGCCTCGTAAGACGACCTTCTACTGTTACTTTCGTACCATTCTTTATATAGATTTAGTCTTGCTCTGAGAAGCATCTGATATGGAGTATTCTCAAACGAAAGTGAAGTCTATTACAACTACCTCCACGATTCAAGTACAAGGAGGTGGCTGAACTTAAGGTACAAGTTCCTTTCTTTCTATCATCCTGGTGTAACTATTATCACATCCATAAGCACTGCTCACATTCCCACTACGGGAATCCTTAAGGCTCAAGAAATCATATGAGCCACTCATGCTCCGATTAAATTAATCCACGATAACGCGTAGTTAAGGTCTTGGGAGCTTCCTTCTTTCTATGACTCTGACACTCTTGCACCATTCAAGATATTTCTTACTCATGGGATTAATACTCTCTTTATCAATAACTTCAAACTTATGAACGTTTAGTACAAGTGACGTGTGGCATAAGCCGTCTCACATGTCATCCTATAATACAGTCAATAGCATATAGCTTCCATACATGATCGAGTACGTGTACACTACTATCGGGTACACAATACGCCGCATCATCCTTGTCCAACTAATGGGACATCATATTTAGTCATAATATACTCGAGACAATGCCACGTCAACCAAGGTCACTCTTTTAGCTCTTAACTCATACTTGTATTCTTTGAGTATTCACAATCCCATAACGTAAATTTATGGTTACATTCCTTGGCGCTATAACTTATATCGTTCAAAAACATTATCCGTTTTCAAAAGAAAACTCTTTCTATTCGCTATCAAGATAGCACTCTTAAACTCTGAATCCTTTATTTCATAAATTGAATTCACGTAGCCCTTTACTGTAAACTATGAGTAATCCTCTGATCTGTGTAAAACATTTCCTTCCTTTAACTGTTAACATTAAGTTCAAGAATTTCTAAACTCCTCAACTGAGATTCGTTCGGTAACAACAAACCTGTTCTGCTTAAGACTTTCCTGTTAAACATTACTGACTGCGTACCACAGTTACCGATACATGTCACATGACTGTGAAATTATGTTACACTACTATCTAAGTAGCATAAACTCTGCCTGATCAGTATACATAATACCAATCATAACCTGTTACATGCCTGTTACATGCGACATGCTAGCATAACGTGGGTACGATCAGGAAAACCTCATAATCCATTCTCTTGGTAAAACTTATTATTCAAGTTAACTTTAAGTTACTGAGCTGAAACAGCTAGATCACCGTATTAGATGTGGCTTTCCTCGCTATGTACTTATTGTGCTAGAAACACATCCTTTAAATTTCTCATACAGCTTCGATTCCATTATCTTATGAGTTTCGAGGTCTGAAACATTCCTCGACTTATCTCTTAAAATTTCCTGTTAGGACTGATGATAAGTTCAAGTCATCACTACTTATTAATATTCCGTAGCTTGAGAATTAATCTCTGAATACCTTTCCTGTAATTCGTCTGGCAAGGACTTCACAACATCCATTTTCTCTAAACTTCAGCTTTGAATTGTTCATTAACTCATTCTTGGATTACTTCTCCGCTGCGCAACTCTGATTTAAACAAGTTACCTTGGGATAGAAGTAATACACCACTATTTCCATATAAAATCTCCTTGGCCAATCCTTTGACTTATAACTTTGTAGTTACCATACATGACCATCTTACATTACAATTTCTCTTGTGGTTGAATCCACCTGTTTAACTTACTAATTGTTCATCACTGGACTTGTGTTTCCTTTCGGACATAAACAAAATTCTTACTTTCACGAAATACGCCGAAACATGCAAACAGTCTTTAGCAATAATTACGAGCCCATCAATGCTCCTGTCAAAACAACTTATTCATTAGTTCTAGCTTTATTCTTCATAATCTGAATCGAGTTCCATACTATAATTATCCGTAAGGATTTCACATCCACAACCTTTTTCAATACCACTTAGATCCACATAATTCTATCATATCTCTTGGTTACTCCTCGGGTTTCTCCGGAAATAATCCGTCTGGATAAAACTCAACTTTTACCGGCTCTCCTGTAAATTCAAACACATGTTACGCCTCTTCGAGTACCCGATTAATCAATCTTAAACTTCAACACTTATCGTCTCTTATTGGATCTTTCCAGTAACTTGTTACCGTATTCACAATTCCAATCTAATCTTATTATCTGGATAACTCTCCATAGGTCTGTATTTCCACCATCTTTAACACATACCATCGTAATGTGGTCTTTGTCTTACCCGAATACTTGTGTAAGGAGCCCATCAAAAGAAAACATAGCACTCCTTAACATCAACCATGACTTTAACTGTAACTCGTACGTTAGTGACGATCTTCCTGCTTAGTCCTCGAAACCGGTCTACTATAATCCATCAACATAAGATTCAATCTTTAATCCATACCCTTACCGGGGGTTTCCTTTACTTATCGCTACGCTCGCATTCTTCATGCCAAGCATCTTGGTGTCCCATAATAAAGGAAGGTAATCTATTTCATCCATCCAATATTTCGCTTAATACATAAATAAGTCTCTTACATATCGGATATCAAAATCTCATCCGGTCAAGTGCGCAAGTCCTTCCATCCTTACACACTTTATCCTTACTGAAAGTCCAGAGCTTCCAATCGTTAACTGGTCATTCCTTATTCCAAGTCGCTGGGTTTGGTATCACAATCCTTTGCATCAGCAGCCGGAATTAAAACTCTAATTTACAATTCACTTTAACTTTCCAAATTTCGGTTCCCATTAAGATTCCAAATCATTTCTTAGTGTATTCCATAATTCTTTACTCTACACATCTCCTCGGAGAAGGCATCGCTCAATGATGCGTCCAACTAGTCAAGGTACTTGACCTTACTCTTAAATACCTCTTATAATTCTGAGACTTTGCCATTAACTGGCTCAGTTACTTCACTGTTAGAAACCATCCTTTGGCATTAAATACCTCGCCAATTTCCATCTTAAAAATCTGACGTCTGAACCTTCACCCTTCGTACGCTTCTTTCCTCCTTGGTCACATTCAGCTCTCGGATATTTGTCCTAACTGCCATATACTAGACTGAGTTGATCAGGCTCAACTAGATGTGACCTTTAGAACAATATCCGGAACCCAATGATTCCACTACTTTTATTGAATCTTAAATGACCCATGGCACAGTCTGAATCGACCTGCACTGATACCAATTGTAACACCCATACTAACTTTAACTAGTATATTAGCATGTGCGTTAAACTGATACTGGATACATTTAAAAAATTTAATAATAATAATAATACATCACATCTGAATGAATACAAGTTTACTCGTATGTACAATTAATCCATTACTATTACAAATACTTATACAATGTCCAATAAGCTCTTGAGCTGGTACACGACGAGCAACTGTACTCCATCCAGTATCTCTCTGAAGAACTTCATCACGAACCTCTGACTTACCTGTAAACCTGCACCAGAAGGAATGGGATGAGACATAATGTCTCAGTGAGCTCCAGCCCAACCGACTGTTGGCAACCACAGGGAACCTAGGGTCGCCATGCCTACCTTGGCTATCTTGGGGATTTCCTATGATCGCCAAGTCTTTATCTTTATCCACAAGGGTAAATCTCTGCCTATGACTATGAATCTGTCTGTAATTATATCTCTAATTATGACTATAACTGTAACCCGCCGATAACTGTAACTGTAACCTATCTGTGACTATAACTTCTACCTGTAACTATAACTTAGTGATCGAGGGGAAACCTAGGACCACTTTCAGATAATTGTCTATAACTATAACTGTGAAATTCCTGTGACTATAACTGTAACTGTAACTTTGACTATAACTGTAAAACATAATACCTATAAGGTGTTTTATGTTAGCTGTTAGCGTTGAACAAACAATATTATCTGAGTTCATTTTACGGAGTGCGGCCCGGGTGGAGTAACCCCGAGGTACATCTCCCTATAACCCGGTGAAATTCCTATCATATCAGGCTAACACCGGACTCCACTATAAAACGTGTGGACAACCCTCTCGGAGAAGTCCCATCCGGCGAATCCCGAAGTCTGCTGAACACGCCCTGTAATTGTAAAACGTGCGAACACGCCATTATCTTTGATCTTTAATACTTTAACTTTAACATATAAATATACATATATGTACTGTAATCCTATAACAATCCTGTAACACTTTACCTATAACTTAAGATTCTTGGCTTATCGTTCTCATAAGCCACCTATAATTGTTGGAGAACCAACTCTATAAGCTTAACTGAAACTATGATTGCCGAAGCGTTCCTATTACCTTGTATTCTAAAATGAATACGTCTATAACCTTTTTCACCTATTATAGGTTCTTACCTTATCAAGTCATATGCCAATCTTAGGGATTTACTATCCCAATTACTCATCGTTGGGAACTAAGCCCCTTGTCTTGCTCGTTACTTAGGGTTTAATCTACCCATAGTCAAGATTAATCCTTGATTCCTATGAGGTTAAGTCTCAATGCTATGTGAAGTTTCTAACCCCACTCTCATGCTAATACAAGATGAACCATGATCTATTCTTCCATTACTAAATGCATAAAAACATACTGGCGCTGTGCGGATGGTTTCTGGCCTTAAAACAAGTTTTCAATAATGGGGTGGCATTCTGCCTCCATCGTGGCACGATGGCGTGCTGATCCTTATGATCATGGCACGATGGGTGCCATCGTGGCACGATAAATCCAGGGGTGCCAGGCCCTGTAGCTGTTCCAAAAAGTTCAAAAACGAGTTTTCAATCCTAACACAGTCCAGCAAGCATTTATACATCAAAATCAAAGGTTTTCAACATATAAGATCATAGCATATCATGTATTAACATAGGGAAACTCACTAATGCAAATCTAAGCAAGAATCAGCATATTATTCCTTTCCTCATAAACCTCAAAATAACTACCCAAAGGGGTATAAATCCATGGGAGCTCACCTTGTTCTCATGATTAGTGCTTTGCCAAACTTCTTAATCCAAGCCCTAGCTTGATTCCTCTTCTTTCCATAAATCCTTGCCCAAAACCTTTCCTTTCTTCTTGCTTCCTCAACTTCTTTTCTTACTTTAAATCTCCCCAAGCTAGCTTGTTTGCTTGTGATCCAAGAGTTGTGGAAGAAAATTGATGGATGATGGCAAGGAAGGGGAAAAACGTGTGCCTAGAGAGAGAGGGAGAGGAGTTATGGACTTAGAGAGAGAAGTGGAAGAAGAAAAGTGAGGAAAATATCTTAGTTCCTCTTTTTAAATAATTCTTCCTTCCAAAATTACAACATTGCCATTGCATTCGTTAAATTCCTGTGATACTGATAAAAGTCACGTTTAAGCGGGATATTACACTCTACCCCCCTTAAAATAAACTTCGTCCTCGAAATTTAGATAATCCTTATGAGATCCTGAAAAGATAAATCCTTTCTACCTCTTTCTCTACTATGAAAATCTCCGATTCCTTTTACTTATTGGGATTCCATGGCAACTCTAATGTCTGACATGTAGATTAATTACGCACCTTGATTAAACCATACTGGTTAAAACTTGTTCTTTAGCCATGATTTCCATCTCTGTAAATCAAAACATGTGACGATCTCTTTCCAACCGAAAGGTCTGACGTATAATACATAACTATTACCTGTTAGGACGTATGGTTATCTGAACCAACATTTCCATCTTATCTGACTATGATCTCTGTTCGACATATTTCTTATAAATCCAATTTAAAATTATTAAGTCTTGGATTTCCCTTACTGAATTCTATCGGTTCTTCTTTCATTGACCGTTCAATCTTATCCTGAAGACGTCGGGTCGATCTGATTTTCCTCAATTACTCCTACTTTCTGAGGAATCTATTACATTACTTTCAGTTCCAAAGAACTCTTATCTTTAACTTTCGCCTCGTAAGACGACCTTCTACTGTTACATTCGTACCATTCTTTATATAGATTTAGTCTTGCTCTGAGAAGTATCTGATATTGAGTATTCTCAAACGAAAGTGAAGTCTATTACAACTACCTCCACGATTCAAGTACAAGGAGGTGGCTGAACTTAAGGTACAAGTTCCTTTCTTTCTATCATCCTGGTGTAACTATTATCACATCCATGAGCACTGCTCACATTCCCACTACGGGAATCCTTAAGGCTCGAGAAATCATATGAGCCACTCATGCTCCGGTTAAATTAATCCACGATAACGCGTAGTTAAGGTCTTAGGAGCTTCCTTCTTTCTATGACTCTGACACTCTTGCACCATTCAAGATATTTCTTACTCATGGGATTAATACTCTCTTTATCAATAACTTCAAACTTATGAACGTTTAGTACAAGTGACGTGTGGCATAAGCCGTCTCACATGTCATCCTATAATACAGTCCATAGCATATAGCTTCCATACATGATCGAGTACGTGTACACTACTATCGGGTACACAATACGCCGCATCATCCTTGTCCAACTAATGGGACATCATATTTAGTCATAATATACTCGAGACAATGCCACGTCAACCAAGGTCACTCTTTTAGCTCTTAACTCATACTTGTATTCTTTGAGTATTCACAATCCCATAACGTAAATTTATGGTTACATTCCTTGGCGCTATAACTTATATCGTTCAAAAACATTATCCGTTTTCAAAAGAAAACTCTTTCTATTCGCTATCAAGATAGCACTCTTAAACTCTGAATCCTTTATTTCATAAATTGAATTCACGTAGCCCTTTACTGTAAACTATGAGTAATCCTCTGATCTGTGTAAAACATTTCCTTCCTTTAACTGTTAACATTAAGTTCAAGAATTTCTAAACTCCTCAACTGAGATTCGTTCGGTAACAACAAACCTGTTCTGCTTAAGACTTTCCTGTTAAACATTACTGACTGCGTACCACAGTTACCGATACATGTCACATGACTGTGAAATTATGTTACACTACTATCTAAGTAGCATAAACTCTGCCTGATCAGTATACATAATCCCAATCATAACCTGTTACATGCCTGTTACATGCTGTTGAAGTAAGCCCTAATAGCCAATCTATTTTGATAGGATTTGGCTTTGTATCAAGACTTATATATATATATAAGGCATTTATTTATTCTTTTGTTTAGTTTCAAAATAATAAATTCCCTAGAATAATTGGTCTGTTTAATGGAGCATTAAGTGTGACTTAATCGTGAGACTCATTAAACGAAAGGACATTATTCTTTAAGTATCCGTAGTCAAGCTTTATTGTGAAATGGGATAACATTAAAGCATAGAGACTATTATGTAGGTAGACTAATGATCACATCTCACAGATCATAGATAAAGAGTTATCAAGTCTTCACATAGGTATAAATATTAGGAGTAATATTTAAACTGGATTGACCCGCCATGAGAATACTACATAGTAAAAGTTATGAAAAGTGTCATAAGATATTCTCATAGTGATAGTGGTGTATTCCACCCTTTGACCTGAAACCACTATGTACCTGTAATATCCTGCTTAAACGTGACTTTAACAGTGTTACAGGAAGTAAACGAAGGCAATGGCATTTTTGTAATTAAGTGAGAATGGAAGAATGTTTTATAAAAAGGAGACAAGATATTTTCTTGTCATTATCCTTCTTCCCCTCCACTCCTCCAAAATCGGTTCCCTCCCCCTCTTCCTCCTCTTGACACACGCCCTCCTTCCTATTGCCATCACTCATCAAAACTTCATCCTAAAATCTTATACTTCAAGCAAGCATGGTTTTGGGGAAAGTTGGAATCAAGAAGAAGTTAAAGAAAAGCAAGAGAAGAGCAAGAGATGAGCTAGGGTTTTGAGGTAAAGCTTGGCATAGATCAGAAGCAAGTTTAAGGTGAGCTCCTAGGGGTTTTAGAACCCACTTTGAGAATCTTTTGATAAGTTTTGATGTTTATAGTGTTATGATCAAGTTTGAGGTTTTTAGTGCCCTAGTTCCTTTTCTTGCAATTCTTTGATCATAAATGATGTTATTGTCTATCTTATGCCTTAGAATTATCCCTTAAGCTGTTATGATGTTTGGGTATGTTTGGATAAGCCAAAAATGGTGGAAATCACGTTTGAACTTGCCCTATGCTATCCAACTGCAGGTAAAATCGTGTCACGATTTTACAACCGTGTCACGATTTTATAGGCAGGGACTACCACGATTTCTGGGTAGGAAATCGTGACACGATTTGCAAATCGTGTCACGATTGTACAGTACACATGGCATAAATGTTTTTCTTCTATACTTGCACCATTTTAGCTGTCCAATACTACTTCAGACTCTTCAAGCAACGTGCAATGGTTGGGCATTACTATTAAGTATTAAAGGATCTAGCCCTTAGAGATGTATGGATTATTATAGAGGCAAGGTATACGCATTGTTAGGGAATTGCAAGAACAATGGTTATATGAATAGGTAAACCCTATTAGCGACATATGACAACGATATGTCGAATCCTTGATAGGAATATAAGAATTAAGAGTATGATACTAAGGATTAGATGGATGATTCCATTACACATGAATTGATAGCGCTTAAGGAATACAGACGACTTTACTAAGTCAAGAACCTACTTTAGGTATAAGAGATTATAGATGTATTCAGTTTAGAATACAAGGGTTATAGGAATGTTTCAACAATCATAGTTTCAGATAAGATTATCGGGTTGGTTCTCCAACAATTATAGGTGGCTTATGAGAACGATAAGCCAAGGAACTTTGTGTTATAGTTTAAGTGTTATAGGATTGTTATATGAATTACAGTAACAGATATACTTGTTTATGTTAAAGTTAAAGAATTAAAGATCAAAGATAATGGCGTGCTCGCACGTTTTACAGTTACAGTTACAGGGCGTGTTCAGCAGACTCCGGGATTCACCGGATGGGACTTCTCCGAGAGGGTTGTCCACACGTTTTATAGGGAGTCCGGTGTTAGCCTGATATGATAGGAATTTCACCGGTTTATAGGGAGATGTACCTCGGGGTTACTCCACCCGGGCCGCACTCCGTAAAATGAACTCAGATAATAATGTTTGTTCAACGCTAACAGCTAACATAAAACACCTAAAACATCTTTATTTGTTTTATGTTTCATAGTTATAGTCAAAGTTACAGTTACAGTTATAGTTACAGGAAGTTGCAATTATAGTTATAGACAGTTAACAGAAAGTGGTCCTAGATTTCCCCTCGATCACTAAGTTATAGTTACAGGCAGGAATTATAGTTACAGATAGGTTACAGTTACGTTCATAGGCGGTTGACAGTTATAGTCACAAGTAGATTACAGTTATAGTTATAGAAAGATTTATGGTCATAGGCGGATTTATATCTTTGTGGTTAAAGATGAAAACTTGGCGATCCTAGGAAATCCCCAAGATTGCCAAGGTAGGCATGGCGACCCTAGGTTCCCTGTGGTTGCCAACAGTTGTTGGGCTGGAGCTCACTGAGACATTATGTCTCATCCCTTTCCTTCTGGTGCAGGTTTACAGGTAAGTCAGAGGTTCGTGATGGAGATTTTCACAGAGATACTGGATGGAGTACAGTTGCTCGTTGTGTACCAGCTCAGGAGCGTAATGGATATTGTATAAGTAATGTAGCAGTATTGGATTATTTGTACAAACGAGTAAACATGTATTCATTCTTTTGTGATGTATTATTATTATTGAAATTTTTAAATGTATCCAGTATCAGTTTAACGAACATGCTAATATACTAGTTAAAGTTAGTATGGGTGTTACAATACCCTAGATGTAGGAGTCGAGTGCTTTATCACCATTCAAACGTTGTCTGTAATTGGATGACTATAAAGTTGGTTGATGGGTACTCGATGAATCAAGCTAAGGGACATGAGTGACCTAGATGGAATTTGCCCCTCCTACATAACAGGAGAAATGTCTATGGGCCCAATATTGAACTAGACAAGGATGACACGGTCTATGCCTTGTGTTCAATATAGACATGAGGGCAAAAGGATAATTATACACATGATCATTATCACTTAAAGGTTTCGTCAGATCACATGACATTCTCGTCACTTGGGTAGCAGTGATGTGTTGCTAGATACTGCTCACTGTTTATAATATTAAATAGGTGATTTAATATTATTGCCAACGTTACGGGAACCTATAGGGGTCACACACAAAGGACAGATAGATGAGAGAAATAAATAAGTAAGACTTATTTATAAAATAATAAGTAGGACTTATTAGTAATTAAATAATTAAGTATGACTTATTATTTAATTTATGAAATAGAGAAACGCGGTCCATCGTAAGGTACGATGTGTTTAATTGAAATATGGTGCACCGTAAGGTACAGTGTATTTAAGTGCTTGACTTGTTGACCACACAAGTGGTTCTATAAATAGAACCCTTGTGGTGAAGCATTACAGACTTTTTGTTGAAACACTTAACCTAATTCACAAAAGTTGTGAAACCTAGCCGCCGCTCTCTAAACCCTATTTTCTCTGAATATCCGTTGAAATTGGCTAGCACCGGTCATCGGAGAAGGTCTGTTCGTGTGGACTGAATAGAGGCATCGTTACGTTGCTTTGCTCGTGATCAGAAACAATTCTGCCACAAAGGTTCTGCTCTTCAAGAGGTAAACACATGAATCCTTAATGTGGTTGATTTGTGATTAATGATTTGATCAAGATCCGTTTCATTGGGATTTGTTCCGCTAAGAGGATTAATTTTTTTTTTTGAAAAACCCCTCTTAAATCCCTTCAGTGGTATCAGAGCACCTGGTTCTGATTAAATCATTGAATTCAAATATGTTGGTTCCGTAACATGATTTGATGCTTTATCGGTTTTAATATGATTGAAATTGATTAGCATATAGTTTCGTTTTGAAAGGAAGCGTGGTATTGGATATCACTAAATCCAGCGCATGAGTCAAACTAATTAAAATCGATAAGGGTTATTGATTTAATTTTGAAATAAAATCAGAACATATTTTGTATATATGTGATATGTATAAATAAATGTTTCATATTTATTTTGAAATTAATCTTGTAAAATTATTTTACTAAATATTAATTAAAATTGATTGATCGATATCATATATGTGATATATGATTTTGATACGACATCAGTATAAGTGATATATTGATTGTGTCATTCGTTCAATAGGTTTTATATGATTGATTGTGAATTTGTAGACAATTCGTGAGATTGAGCTTCGATATCCGATTCTGGTGAAGCATCAAAGATCCGGTTGTCCATACTGAACAAACAATTGTTAAAACTATTGATGTTTGATCGTCGTATTAGGTTACCTAACTATACAAGAGTTGTATTATTATGGTTGTATCATTTGATCAATTATTTTCAAAAGATTGTTGTGAATTTGAACAATTCGTTAGATTGTGCTTCGATATCCGAATCTGGTGAAGCATCAAAGATCCGATTGTTCATGCTAAACAAACAATCCTTGAAACTATTGATGTAGTGTGATCTGCATAGTGTGATCGATCATAATGTTTAATTAATTAATTCAATTGGAGAAAGGTAGATTTAAAAGATCATGATTTTGAAAGAGTTTCAATATCAGGTATGGACTTTTGAATTTGGTAATTAAAGATTTTCATATCTTTAGTTAAATTCATTTCCAATTTAAAAGGATCATGATTTTGAAAAGTATCAATATCCGATATGATCTTTTGAATTTGGTAGTAAATTATTTGCATAATTTTAGCACCATAATTTGTTTTGGAAACAGATTGATTGCCTAAATAAAGCAGATTTAATTATAATAATTATTGAGTGTCAATATTAATATAATTAAATAAATAAAAAATTCTACCTTTTTGGATTGTTTTTCAAAAGTTGTTTGAAATGGTAGTAAACGATCCTTATTTGATAGTAAATTTAAAATGTCATGATTTGAAATAGTTTCAATGTCATGTATGATTTTGAATTTATTTAAAAGATTTGCACGATGTTAACATAATTTGTTTCTAATTTAAAAGAATCATGATATTGAAAGAGTTTCAATATCGGATATGATCTTTTAGATTTGGTCATAATATTTGCATATTTTATTTTTATTTATGACCCGATTGACTTTGAAAATAGTTTCAAAGTATATATATATATATATATATATATATATATATATATATATATATATATATATTTATATATATATATATAAATCAATTTTATATGGCATATATCTCGGTCAAAATATTATTTCCAAATCTTGATTGACTCTAAAATTGTTTAATGATAATAATAATAAATAGTTATTATTATTTATCATTAAGTTTAAGGTATATGGTTATGACCTTAGTTTATTTTGGCGTTTATTCATTTAAATTAAATATGACCTGCGTGTCATAGTTTATTTCATTTAAATGTGGCCTGCGTGTCGTGATTTATTTTATTTAAATACGACCTGTGTGTCGTGTCATTTATTTATTTTATTTAAATGTTAAATATTGTAATTGCTCAAGTTGAAGAGAAGACGACGCCAAAAGATGATTCCGATGGAGAAACTTTTGAAGCTTGCTCGTGGGTCAAAGAATTGTAATAAAGTAGTTTATTTAATTCTTACGCGTTAGGAGGTCATAACCATACTACCTAATTTATTTTATGTATGTGATGCATGAAATGTATGTTTAGTTAGCGCATGTATGAGATGTATGCTTAACATGTTTTAGAGAAATGTTAGCATGTATGTTTTAAATATTTTTATATACTTGCTACCATGAGCATGAATGTCATGCATCTTAAGAGACATGTGTATGAGATACACATGTCGATGAGATCAAACTTAATAAAAATCCTTCAAATAGAATTGAAGTTAATTGATTTCCAAAGTATAACACCCTTCAAGACTAATATCGAAATGTGTGGGTTCGCCTCTGCGAAATGCACTTTCTATACTAGTAAGTTGAGGTGCGGTAATTCTATTTACCCGACTGTTATTCTTTGGGTCTAACTTAACTAAGTTATTTTAATAAGATTAAAAATATATTAACTTCAAATAGAATATTAAGTTAATTGCTTTCCAATGGATAGCACCCTTCAAGACTAGTCTCGAATAGTGTGGGTTTGCCCTAGCGAAGTGCACTTTCTATACTAGTAAGTTGCGGTGAGGTAATTCCATTTACCCGACTGTTATTCTTTGGGTCTAACTTAACTAAATTATTTTAATAAGATTAAAATACATTTAGAAGCAATGTTTGGGAACATCTATATGATAGATTATAGTAAGGAGTTACTCGCCCAAATGGTTTGAAAGTTGTATGAGATACAATTGGAAGGAGTTCCTACCTAAATAGCTAAGTTTTGGGGGATCAGCCCTCGCTGACTCAAAACGAAGTGAAATATGGATCTCAACCCACTAGAAAATCTTCCAATGAGATTTTCCGAATCAAATGTTGAAGGTCATTTGTTTTGAGTAAAATAGTGGGAGCATATTAATTAAAGACCTAATTAAATATGTTTTAAATCATGATACATTTATTTTATTTATTTTCTGTATTTAGAATTTCTTTGGCATATGTATTTTATTATACTGTTAAATGTTCTTATAAAGAACAAAATCTTCAGAAAGGAGTTTCTGAATTGGTATAAGAATTGAGAATTGTTCTCAAGTACAAGAAAAACTGTTAATGTTTTGAAAAGAGTCAAAATATAAGAAAGAGGTAAGACTTCTTCTTTGCCCATATGGTTATATAAGGTTAAATTTCTACTTCTGCATCATAAGTATATGATACTTGATGATTGATCTCATATTTGTTGAAATATAGAGTTTTTAAGGAAATAAGACATTAACTATAAGTGAAGTCCACCTATGTCTAGAATGGAACAAATTGTTTCATTGACATAGAAGCTAATGTTTGGACTTAAATTTAACTTGATATGGAACCAAATAATTGTTATTGAATTCCATAAAATCGAAGCATTAAATCATATATCTTGTATCGACAAGAGAATGATTGTGTACTTGAATAAAAGACAAACGTTGTCCTATTATCCAAATAATGTTTGCTATACAAGTGTGCTAATCAAGTAATGGATTTGAGTTCCATGATCTTGATAAGCTGGTCTATAACATATGAGGAAAGGATCAAATGAGATTTGGACCTTTTGTATATCATCGGCATTATTGTTGCAAAGAAGTGTGATTCACAATTTCAGATTCCATGAATATGGACTATTGGACTCATTTGATATCTTATCATTTGAAGGATATGAGTTCCACCTTTAAAATATTTCAGTGTTAGAGAACATCTGATTTATTCGAATCAATATACATATGATGTATATGGATCACCAAACACATTTGCTAGAGATATTTATTTCTCCTACTTCATTTACATTACTGATTAGATTAGTAAATGTAAATATGTGTTCACGAGTTAGAAATCTTTGAATTGGTTCAAAGAGTTCAATGATGGAGTAAAGGAATTATTTTGAAAAGTATAAAGATCATATGAGTATATCATGATGGTTAATACTTAATTAAGGAGTATATTGATAATTTATATCGCTTCATGTTTGACATGACTCGATCTAAAATAGTTTGATTATAACTCCTTGACTCTTGAAATTGATTAAATTACAGTTATTCTTCACCCACAATAAGTTCCAATCGAGGTAATCATAAAGACACCATATTAGATATGGAGGAAAAACACCTATTTTGACTTTATGAAAATTTGGGGTTATAAAGTTTATTAGATAAACTATATTCCAATTAGACAAATGTACATTTGTGGAGGTACCCTAAGGAAAAATAAGGGATACTAATTGTACATCACTTTATATGACAAAAGTCGTTTGTCTCTGGATCAGGAGTATTCCTCTTGAAGGAGTATATCTCTGCAGGAGCCAATGAGAGTGATGTAGAACTTGAATTAAGTTAAGTACCACAAAATACATGTTTCTTTAAGAATGGAACATGAACTGATTCAACAAAGGGTTGTTGTTAAATCACCAGTTCGAGTAGCACAAGATCTAGATGAGTCTGACATGTCATATCACTAGGATGAGAAACATGATTTTGTCATGGCTCAACAAGGTGATATGATGCTAATGGAAGATGGGAGCCTGACTTACTAGAAGGCCGTAAATGGCCTGAATTCTGAGAAGTGGCTAGATGCCATGGGATCTTATATAGAGTCCATGTACACAAACCATATATGGATATTGGTTATATCATCCAATGAGTACGACTCATAAGATGAATGTGGGTTTTCTTATATAAAACTAACATGGATGGTATTATGAATACTTTTAAGATATGATTGATCATAGACGGTTTCGTGCAAAATCATGATGCAAATCGTGATGAAACCATTACATCATGATAATTCTTAAATCTAACGATTCCATTTGCCATTGTTTTATAATACACATTCTGGAGGATGGATAACGAGGTTGCATTCCTTAATTGGAATGACCTTATATATGTATTTGACATATATGTAGGGTTTCGTTAATCGGATGCTAGAAAGGTACATATATTACAAAATTCATGTATGGAATGGAGCAAGCTTCTCGAAGTTGAATTGTTTATTTTATTAATAGAGTTTTATGAAAACTTAGATTAATAAAAGAACAATTTTAAATCTTGTGCACACAAGGAGATTAGTGGGAGCATTGATATTAGTTTGGTGGAGTATGTGGATCACATACTAGTCACCAAAACATTTTATCTACACATGTGAGACATGGTTAGAAAATTATTTCTAATTTGTACCAAAATTTATTCTAATGTTCGACACTAGAATACTTTCAAGAATATCCTTGGATGTCTTAAAGGACTTAGGATTGTTTCTTGAACACGGATGAAAAGGAACATCGTAAAAGAGTTACAATGATGACAACTTTCATATCAGTGTACAGTATATTCAGATCGCAATCTGGAATAAATGTTATGCTTGGATATCAACTATGAAATTTGTAAAAGTACAAGCTTCAGATAGTTGTTGTTTCTATTACAGATGTCAAATATATGATTTGGATTGTTTAGCTCATAGCTGAGCGAAAACATGTGTTTCTTGAGTTGCGGATTCCATTGATCCCGTCTGAGGTGAAATTGGTTTAATCTTGCGAGCAATGAAAACTAGATCTCACCAATGATTCAAATGTATATGTTGACACTTCAATTTCCTTTTGATAGAAGATCAAAAGTGGAAATTGAAAGAAGTACAACCTACCAACATAGGAAAGGTTCCTTATCTGCTAGTAGAGTATCTTGCCCATAGTGTGCTTGATGCTAACATTTGACCAATAGATATTGAGTTAATATTTGATTGGCTTTTAGTGCTAGTGGGAGATTGTTGGAGTAAGCCCTAATAGCCAATCTATTTTGATTGGATTTGGCTTTGTATCAAGACTTATATATATATATATATATATATATATATATATATATATATATATATATATATATATATATATATAAGGCATTTATTTATTCTTTTGTTTAGTTTCAAAATAATAAATTCCCTAGAATAATTGGTCTGTTTAATGGAGCATTAAGTGTGACTTAATCGTGAGACTCATTAAACGAAAGGACATTATTCTTTAATTATCCGTAGTCAAGCTTTATTGTGAAATGGGATAACATTAAAGCATATAGACTATTATGTAGGTAGACTGATGATCACATCTCACAGATCATAGATAAAGAGTTATCAAGTCTTCACATAGGTATAAATATTAGGAGTAATATTTATACTGGATTGACCCGCCATGAGAATACTACATAGTAAAAGTTATGAAAAGTGTCATAAGATATTCTCATAGTGATAGTGGTGTATTCCACCCTTTGACCTGAAACCACTATGTACCCTAGATGTAGGAGTCGAGTGCTTTATCACCATTCAAACGTTGTCTGTAATAGGATGACTATAAAGTTGGTTGATGGGTACTCGATGAATCAAGCTAAGGGACATGAGTGACCTAGATGGAATTTGCCCCTCCTACATAACAAGAGAAATGTCTATGGGCCCAATATTGAACTAGACAAGGATGACACAGTCTATGCCTTGTGTTCAATATAGACATGAGGGCAAAAGGATAATTATACACATGATCATTATCACGGAAAGGTTTCGTCAGATCACATGACATTCTCGTCACTTGGGTAGCAGTGATGTGTTGCTAGATACTGCTCACTGAATATTAAATAGGTGATTTAATATTATTGCCAACGTTACGGGAACCTATAGGGGTCACACACAAAGGACAGATAGATGAGAGAAATAAATAAGTAAGACTTATTTATAAAATAATAAGTAGGACTTATTAGTAATTAAATAATTAAGTATGACTTATTATTTAATTTATGAAATAGAGAAACGCGGTCCATCGTAAGGTACGATGTGTTTAAGTGAAATAAGGTGCACCGTAAGGTACGGTGTATTTAAGTGTTTGACTTGTTGACCACACAAGTGGTTCTATAAATAGAACCCTTGTGGTGAAGCATTACAGACTTTTTGTTGAAACGCTTAACCTAATTCACAAAAGTTGTGAAACCTAGCCGCCGCTCTCTAAACCCTATTTTCTGTGAATATCCGTTGAAATTGGCTAGCACCGGTCATCGGAGAAGGTCTGTTCGTGTGGACTGAATAGAGGCATCGCTACGTTGCTTTTCTCGTGATCAGAAACAATTCTGCCACAAAGGTTCTGCTCTTCAAGAGGTAAACACATGAATCCTTAATGTGTTTGATTTGTGATTAATGATTTGATCAAGATCCGTTTCATTGGGATTTGTTCCGCTAAGAGGATTAATTTTTTTTTTTTGAAAAACCCCTCTTAAATCCCTTCACATGCGACATGCTAGCATAACGTGGGTACGATGAGGAAAACCTCATAATCCATTCTCTTGGTAAAACTTATTATTCAAGTTAACTTTAAGTTACTGAGCTGAAACAGCTAGATCACCATATTAGATGTGGCTTTCCTCGCTATGTACTTATTGTGCTAGAAACACATCCTTTAAATTTCTCATACAGCTTCGATTCCCTTATCTTATGAGTTTCGAGGTCTGAAACATTCCTCGACTTATCTCTTAAAATTTCCTGTTAGGACTGATGATAAGTTCAAGTCATCACTACTTATTAATATTCCGTAGCTTGAGAATTAATCTCTGAATACCTTTCCTGTAATTCGTCTGGCAAGGACTTCACAACATCCATTTTCTCTAAACTTCAGCTTTGAATTGTTCATTAACTCATTCTTGGATTACTTCTCCGCTGCGCAACTCTGATTTAAACAAGTTACCTTGGGATAGAAGTAATACACCACTATTTCCATATAAAATCTCCTTGGCCAATCCTTTGACTTATAACTTTGTAGTTACCATACATGACCATCTTACATTACAATTTCTCTTGTGGTTGAATCCACCTGTTTAACTTACTAATTGTTCATCACTGGACTTGTGTTTCCTTTCGGACATAAACAAAATTCTTACTTTCACGAAATACGCCGAAACATGCAAACAGTCTTTAGCAATAATTACGAGCCCATCAATGCTCCTGTCAAAACAACTTATTCATTAGTTCTAGCTTTATTCTTCATAATCTGAATCGAGTTCCATACTATAATTATCCGTAAGGATTTCACATCCACAACCTTTTTCAATACCACTTAGATCCACATAATTCTATCATATCTCTTGGTTACTCCTCGGGTTTCTCCGGAAATAATCCGTCTGGATAAAACTCAACTTTTACCGGCTCTCCTGTAAATTCAAACACATGTTACGCCTCTTCGAGTACCCGATTAATCAATCTTAAACTACAACACTTATCGTCTCTTATTGGATCCTTCCAGTAACTTGTTACCGTATTCACAATTCCAATCTAATCTTATTATCTGGATAACTCTCCATAGGTCTGTATTTCCACCATCTTTAACACATACCATCGTAAGGTGGTCTTTGTCGGCTTACCCGAATACTTGTGTAAGGAGCCCATCAAAAGAAAACATAGCACTCCTTAACATCAACCATGACTTTAACTGTAACTCGTACGTTAGTGACAATCTTCCTGCTTAGTCCTCGAAACCGGTCTACTATAATCCATCAACATAAGATTCAATCTTTAATCCATACCCTTACCGGGGGTTTCCTTTACTTATCGCTACGCTCGCATTCTTCATACCAAGCATCTTGGTGTCCCATAATAAAGGAAGGTAATCTATTTCATCCATCCAATATTTCGCTTAATACATAAATAAGTCTCTTACATATCGGATATCAAAATCTCATCCGGTCAAGTGCGCAAGTCCTTCCATCCTTACACACTTTATCCTTACTGAAAGTCCAGAGCTTCCAATCGTTAACTGGTCATTCCTTATTCCAAGTCGTTGGGTTTGGTATCACAATCCTTTGCATCTGCAGCCGGAATTAAAACTCTAATTTACAATTCACTTTAACTTTCCAAATTTCGGTTCCCATTAAGATTCCAAATCATTTCTTAGTGTATTCCATAATTCTTTACTCTACACATCTCCTCGGAGAAGGCATCGCTCAATGATGCGTCCAACTAGTCAAGGTACTTGACCTTACTCTTAAATACCTCTTATAATTCTGAGACTTTGCCATTAACTGGCTCAGTTACTTCACTGTTAGAAACCATCCTTTGGCATTAAATACCTCGCCAATTTCCGTCTTAAAAATCTGACGTCTGAACCTTCACCCTTCGTACGCTTCTTTCCTCCTTGGTCACATTCAGCTCTCGGATATTTGTCCTAACTGCCATATACTAGACTGAGTTGATCAGGCTCAACCAGACGTGACCTTTAGAACAATATCCGGAACCCAATGATTCCACTACTTTTATTGAATCTTAAATGACCCATGGCACGGTCTGAATCGACCTGCTCTGATACCAATTGTAACACTCATACTAACTTTAACTAGTATATTAGCATGTGCGTTAAACTGATACTGGATACATTTAAAAAATTCAATAATAATAATAATAATACATCACATCTGAATGAATACAAGTTTACTCATATGTACAATTAATCCATTACTATTACAAATACTTATACAATGTCCAATAAGCTCCTGAGCTGGTACACGACGAGCAACTGTACTCCATCCAGTATCTCTCTGAAGAACTTCATCACGAACCTCTGACTTACCTGTAAACCTGCACCAGAAGGAATGGGATGAGACATAATGTCTCAGTGAGCTCCAGCCCAACCGACTGTTGGCAACCACAGGGAACCTAGGGTCAACATGACTACCTTGGCAATCTTGGGGATTTCCTATGATCGCCAAGTCTTTATCTTTATCCACAAGGGTAAATCTCTGCCTATGACTATGAATCTGTTTGTAATTATATATCTAATTATGACTATAACTGTAACCCGCCGATAACTGTAACTGTAACCTATATGTGACTATAACTTCTACCTGTAACTATAACTTAGTGATCGAGGGGAAACCTAGGACCACTTTCAGATAATTGTCTATAACTATAACTGTGAAATTCCTGTGACTATAACTGTAACTGTAACTTTGACTATAACTGTAAAACATAATACCTATAAGGTGTTTTATGTTAGCTGTTAGCGTTGAACAAACAATATTATCTGAGTTCATTTTACGGAGTGTGGCCCGGGTGGAGTAACCCCGAGGTACATCTCCCTATAACCCGGTGAAATTCCTATCATATCAGGCTAACACCGGACTCCACTATAAAACGTGTGGACAACCCTCTCGGAGAAGTCCCATCCGGCGAATCCCGGAGTCTGCTGAACACACCCTGTAATTGTAAAACGTGCGAACACGCCATTATCTTTGATCTTTAATACTTTAACTTTAACATATAAATATACATATCTGTACTGTAATCATATAACAATCATGTAACACTTTACCTATAACTTAAGATTCTTGGCTTATCGTTCTCATAAGCCACCTATAATTGTTGGAGAACCAACTCTATAAGCTTAACTGAAACTATGATTGCCGAAGCATTCCTATTACCTTGTATTCTAAAATGAATACGTCTATAACCTTGTTCAACTATTATTGGTTCTTACCTTATCAAGTCATATGCCAATCTTAGGGATTTACTATCCCAATTACTCATCGTTGGGAACTAAGCCCCTTGTCTTGCTCGTTACTTAGGGTTTAATCTACCCATAGTCAAGATTAATCCTTGATTCCTATGAGGTTAAGTCTCAATGCTATGTGAAGTTTCTAACCCCACTCTCATGCTAATACAAGATGAACCATGATCTATTCTTCCATTACTAAATGCATAAAAACATACTGGCGCTGTGCGGATGGTTTCTGGCCTTAAAACAAGTTTTCAATAATGGGGTGGCATTCTGCCTCCATCGTGGCACGACAGGATTCCATCGTGGCACGATGGCCCATCGTGGCACGACAGGATTCCATCGTGGCACGATGGCGTGCTGATCCTTATGATCATGGCACGATGGGTGCCATCGTGGCACGATAAATCCAGGGGTGCCAGGCCCTGTAGCTGTTCCAAAAAGTTCAAAAACGAGTTTTCAATCCTAACACAGTCCAGCAAGCATTTATACATCAAAATCAAAGGTTTTCAACATATAAGATCATAGCATATCATGTATTAACATAGGGAAACTCACTAATGCAAATCTAAGCAAGAATCAGCATATTATTCCTTTCCTCATAAACCTCAAAATAACTACCCAAAGGGGTATAAATCCATGGGAGCTCACCTTGTTCTCATGATTAGTGCTTTGCCAAACTTCTTAATCCAAGCCCTAGCTTGATTCCTCTTCTTTCCATAAATCCTTGCCCAAAACCTTTCCTTTCTTCTTGCTTCCTCAACTTCTTTTCTTACTTTAAATCTCCCCAAGCTAGCTTGTTTGCTTGTGATCCAAGAGTTGTGGAAGAAAATTGATGGATGATGGCAAGGAAGGGGAAAAACGTGTGCCTAGAGAGAGAGGGAGAGGAGTTATGGACTTAGAGAGAGAAGTGGAAGAAGAAAAGTGAGGAAAATATCTTAGTTCCTCTTTTTAAATAATTCTTCCTTCCAAAATTACAACATTGCCATTGCGTTCGTTAAATTCCTGTGATACTGATAAAAGTCACGTTTAAGCGGGATATTACACCAGATTTTATATATGTATATGAAAGTGTGTTTCATGATAATTGGATAACGAGCCAATTGTACTCATTCAGTGTGTTGTATTGTATTTATTATTGAAAATTTTAATGTATCCGGTATTAGATTAATACACATGCTAAATATTCTAGATAATTTAGTATGGGTGTTACAATTGGTATCAGAGCAGGTCGATTCAAACCGTGCCTTGGGTCATTAAAGATTCAATAAAGTAGTGGGACCATTGGGTTCTGGATGTTGTTCTAAAGGTCACATCTAGTTGAGCCTGATCAACTCAGTCTAGTATATGACAGTTAGGACAAATGTCCGAGAGCTGAATGCGACCAAGGAGGAATGAAGTTTATGTAGAACGAAGATTAAGGTGATAGAATTTTAAGACGGAATTGGCGAAGAAGTATTCATGCCAAATGGTGGCCATCAACCATGAGGTAGTGAAGCCTGTTAGTGGCAAGATTTCAGAAACATAAGAGATATTTAGAAAGTAAGGTGAAGCACCTCAACCCAGTTGAACGCATCGTTGGACGATGCCTCGTCTGCGGAAGATATAAGGAACAAGGAAACATGGGATACTCTAAGGAATGACTTGGAACCTTGACGGGAACCGTAGTTCGAGAAGTTAAAGTGAACTGATGGACGAACAAGTCGAATTTCCTTGATTGGATGAAGAAGGCAAGTTCTAGATAACACAAGATTAAGGTGGATTAGTAATTTGAGAAATAGTTGGAATTTTAGCCGAATTTTATTTAGAGGCTTTATTATCAGAAAGATCGACACTAGTAAGCAAGTTAATGTAAGAAGTTCTATGTTCAATCGAAGGATGTCCTTATACGATTATTTTGGAAAGCCGGAAGTGATTACCTTATGATAGTATGCTTTCAAGGGTGGTAGAATGTACAAACTTTGGGGTTGTTTAAACTATATGAAGAATCATTTAGCTAATGAGATCAAGATTTGAATTGTGAATACAATAACAAGTTACTGGAGGAATCCAATAGATAATGATAAGTGCCGAAGCCAAGATCAATTAATTGGGTGCTCGAAGAGATGTAATCTATATTTGGGCGTGCTGGAGAGCCGGCAAGAGTTTGAATCTATTTCAAAACGGATGGTTCCGGAGAAACTCGAGGGGTAACCTAAAGAAATATGGTAAGACAATAGAGACTGAAGTTGTCTCGGAAAAAAGTATAAGTATGAAATCCTTGCGGATAAAGATAGAACAATTAGTAATGGGACTCAAACCCTCAGTGGTTTCAGTGTACGAAAGAGGTGAGTTTCCGGAATGTTTTTGGAAGTTGCCACAAGTGATTGTGCGTGAACTTAAGTTTTCTCAAGCATGCTTTCAATCGGGTTTCAGCAATATTTTAATGAGTATACATGAAGAACTGACCAAGAGATGGTCACAGAATTCAAGATAAGGGGAGTAAAGTTAGAACCAGGGTACAAGTCGTTTGGCAAGAGCATTGTTGGGCTCGTAACAGTTACTGAAAAACCGTTTACAGGTTTTGGTGTATTATCGTGAAAGTCAGGTAATGACCAATCCGTAAGCTAAGCAGATGGTTTAAGCCGTAAGAGAAATAATAACGTCAGATGGTTTTGTTACAGTAATTACAAAGTGACAAAGTAAAAGGATGGGTCGATGAAATTTTATTTGGCAATAGTGGGGTATTGCTCCAATTCTAACTCAAGTTGTTAAAGAATCAGAGTGGCGCAGCGGAGTAGTAATCCAAGAATGAATTAATGAATAATGCTAAGCTAAAGCTTAGGGAACGAGAAGGTGTTAAGTGCTTAATTCTTATTATACGGAATAGTAGTAAGTATAGACGACTTGAACATATCACAAGTTCTAAAGGAAAATTATGGAAGTTAAGTTGAGGGATACTTTAAACCTCGAAACCCATGAGAAATGGAATATTGGAATAGTTTAAGAATATATGGTAAGGAATAAAAAGGATGTGATTCTAGCACTAAGTCTGAATCAATGAAAGTTATCGCTAAAACGGTAGTTTAGCTATTTTAGCTCAACAACATCAAGTATACTTGAAGAGTAAGTTAGTTTAAAAAAAAAAAATTATTCATGAGGCAACAACAGTAAAGGTTGTGGTTGCAAAGTAATATTTTTGGAAATCGAAGCATTGGGCAGAAGCGACACTGCAGTGGCAAATGAGTTTAATTTCACGTAGTACCAATGTCGTGTCAACATATCTTAGCTAAAGAGTTCGGAAAGTATTGAACTTAATGTTCACCAGTAAAGGAAGGAGAACTTTTATGCAGATTAAAATTCACTCGTAGACCTTAATAAAGGGCTACGTAATTTCAGGATATGATTAAAGGATTGATGAGATGATGAGATTAAGTGTGCTGTTTGAGTAGCGGCCAAAATAGAATTTCTTTTCGAAAACAAAAGGATATCTTTGGATGAAATAAGTTTTAACGCCAATAGAATGTAACCATAATTTATGTTAAGGGTTGTTGTATACTCAAGAAATAAACATGAGTAACATTGGCAGGGCAAACCAAGGAAGCCAATTGAAAGGCAAATTCCGGATGTTACAAAATGAGTTAAGAGTAAGGAAATATTTTCAATTGATGTGGTAGTGTTCCAAATATATTAAGATCAAGAATGATGTCCCGCTAGTTGGACAAGGAAGGTGTGACGTACTATGTACCCGTTAGTAGTGTACATGTACTCTAACATGTTGGAACAAAATGTGTTTAACAAGTCTCTTATAAATTAAGGGGAGATTGTTGAAACATTTATGTGTAAACATGTCTCTCTTTATGGTTTTGATGATAACAAAGTGTTAAATAGAAAATTGGTTATTTGCTAATGCTTTGTTCAAGTGATTTCAGAACCAAGTAATTATTGATTGGAAATCAAGAATGGTTATGGGAGAACAAGCTAAGAGCAAGGAAGGAAAGCTAAGAAGCAAGGTTGCAAAGCTAGAAGGAAACTGGGTCTGAAGAAGTGCTCCTGAAGAAGTGCTCCTGATGTAGTGCTCCTGAACTGGGTTCTTCTGAAGTGGTCCTGAAGAAGTGCTCCTGAAGAAGTCAACGCAGAGTCAACATCTGAAGCCAGCTTCTGATCCGTACAAGGCAGCTTCTGATGCACTGTTCACACAGAAGCTTCTGAAGCTGATGTGGCTTGGAAAGTGACTAGTACTGTGCGCATTTAATGCCTGGATGTGTCAGAACAACTCAATGGAACAGTTGTCTCCCTGACCCAAACATTCTCCAGCTTTTAAGGTAGGCCATTTCAAAAATGGCTGCTGCTCTGCTTTGTTTGAAAAAGTGCAGCACACATTTGCAGAAATCCTAGCTCATATTGCAACGGCTCTTTCCTCAAATCAAGCAAATCTTCAACAGCTATATTTCATCTATAAAAGGAAGAAGATTTGAAGAAGAAAATGTCTAAGACTCTTGAAACTACATTGCTGAACATGTGCTCTGTTTTCTGTTGTAAAACTGTCAAGTTCAAAAACTCTTAGAAATTCTTTAGTTCTGTAACTTAGAATTTCTTAAGGTTAAGAGTCTGAACCTGTGTTGTATTAAGAGAACACCTCTGATATTTTATCAAGTGTTCATCCCAAACTAGTTCATTTGTAAAACCAGTTTGGTCCCTAAAGTCTCAGTCTGTATACTGAGCATTTGTAACCTCATTCCTTTGTGGTCTGAGTCAGAAGCCTCTTGACTTAGTGTCTTGAGCATTGAGAAGTCTATTGACTTAGTGTCTTGAGCATTGGAAGCCTCTTTCTTTGTGATTGAGCAGTGGAAGCCTCTTCCTTTGTGGTTGAGCACTAGAAGCCTCTTCCTTAGTGGTTGAGCAACTGGAAGTCTCTTTCTTAAGTGATTGAGCAAGTGTAATCTTCAGATTATAGTGGAACTCTCTTGTTGGAAAACAAGGGGACTGGACTACTTCTCACATTGAGAAGGAACCAGTATAAAATTCTGTGTGTCTCTCTTCCCTTTACCTTTGTCTTTTCATTATTGAAACCGCTGCATAACTCCTGATAACAGTTCAGAACTGATTCATATCAGCTTCTGAACTTAACCTTAAGTTTTGAAAAGAAAAGTTTTTAGTTTTTGAGTCACACAATTCAACCCCCCCCCCTTTCTTGTGTGTGTTTTTCTCACCTTCAGTTGGTATCAGAGCTTCGGTTCTGATATTAACACTTAACAGTGTGTCAGTCTTGATCCTGAAAAAAACATGTCTGATAATGAAGATTCACCTCCTCCTCCTCCACCTCCTCCTAGACATACTTCTGTACAATATGATTATGGCACTGATGAGAGAAAATCCAGGTCACACAATAAACCTCCAATGTTTACTGGTGATCCTGAGAAGTTCTCATGGTGGAAAAGTAAAATGTACAGCCATATAATTGGTATAGATGATACACTATGGGATATTATTGAAGATGGAATCTCAATACCAGTGGATGAAGAAGGTGTTGCTGTCAACAGAAGAGCTCTGAGTGATGCTGAGAGGAAGATATATAGAAAGCACCATAATGTCAGAGGCATTATTGTGGATTCACTACCTCACTCAGAGTATCAGAAGCTGAGTGACAAGTCAACTGCTAAAGCCATATTCACATCCCTCTGCTCTAACTATGAAGGTAATAAGAAAGTTAGAGAAGCTAAGGCAAACATACTTGTTCAGCAATATGAACTGTTCAGAATGAAAGAGGATGAAAATATTGAGACTATGTTCTCAAGATTTCAGACTCTGGTTTCTGGACTTCAGATTCTGAAGAAGAGTTATACCACAGCTGATCATGTGAACAAACTCTTAAGAAGTCTGCCATCCAAATGGAGACCAAAAGTGACTGCTATTGAGGAAGCTAAGGATCTGAATACTTTAAGTATTGAGGATCTGATAAGCTCCCTCAAGGTGCATGAACTGGGACTCAATGAGGATGAGTCTGTTAGAGAACCAAAAACATTAGCTCTGAAGTCTAAAAGAAAACCTGCTAAAGCTTTGAAAGCTATTGAATCTGAAGAAGAATTTCCTGAGGGAAATTCTGATGAAGATTCAGATGCTGATGAGCTTGCAATGCTTTCTAAAAGGCTTCAGTATCTGATGAATAGAAAGAAAAAATTCTCTAATAGAAGCAGTAACTTTAGAGGATCTGGTTCTGGTTCAAAGAGGGATATCCAGAAGGAAAGCTGTTACAACTGCAAGAAGCCTGGGCACTTCATTGCTGACTGTCCTGATCTTCAGAAGGAGAAGTCCAAAGAGAAAGCAAGGAAGTCCAGCTCAAAGTCCAGCAGTTTCAGAAACAAGCTCAAAAAGAGTCTCATGGCAACATGGGATGATCTGGACAATGAGTCAGAATTTGATGAGGAAGAAGCAAACCTGGCCCTGATGGCAACTGCATCTTCTGATACAGAATCATGCTCAGATTCTGATGAAGAAGATGAGGTATATTCTGAACTCTCTAGATCTGAATTGATTGAAACAGTTAATGATCTTATGAGTCATCTTAAGAGCAAGTTAAAAGAAATTAAATCTTTGAAAAATCAAACTAACTTGCTATCTGAGGAAAATCTTAAACTTCAGAATCAAATTTTTGAATATGATGAAGAAGTTGAAGAACTCAGAAAAGAGGCTCATAAGAAATCTGAAGAGGTTCCTAATGAACAGGAAACAGCTCTTCAAGATTTCATGTTAACTGGATTCAATAGAACTAAAATTGCCTCTATGATGTATAATATGATCAGAAACAAAGGTGAAGGCATTGGCTATGATTTATTCAAACCTTCAAATGAATTAAACTCACCTTTATGTTCTGAAAATATTTTAAAGGGCAATAGTATATGCTTTGTGCCTGCTTCTGATAGCTCTGAGAAGTTGAAAATATCAGAATCTGAGACTAAGTCTGAAGTTCTGAACAGCTCAGACTCTGAAGCTTCTGAACCTAAGGGTAAGATGAAGGCAGATGTTAAAACCCTGCCTAAATCTAAGCCAAAAGGTCCTAAGCCTAAGAGTAAGAGAAAATCAGACTTTGAACCTGAAAATGTTCAGAATCTGAAGTGTTCAGAACCTGAAACTAGCAAGTCTCAGAATCTGAATAAATCTGATTCAAATTTTTCTAAGACTGGGTTTATTAAAACTTCAAAATCTGTTAAACCAGTCAATGTAAAACATTTTCAATCTCAGAATACTAAGCAAAGCAAGCAAAAGCAAACCAATCAGTTTTCTGCTTCTAAATGTTTTAAGAAAGGCAAAACTGAAGCTTGCCTTGTGCCTGAAGCAAACAAAGTTAGAATTCTGAAGAGATCAGAACCAAAGTGCTCAATGGTTCAGACTCTAAACAAATCAGAACCAAAGACCTTCAAGTCTCAGGTTCTGAAGAAATCTGAGTCCAAACCTTTGAGAACTCAGGTTCTGAAGTACTCAGGTTCTGAAACTCAGACTTATTCAGAATATAAGGATTCATATCCTAAGTATCAGAACAAGTCTGAATATCATAACTTCAGACACAAGAAGCCAAAACCTTTCAGGACTAACCCCAAAGGACCCATGAAAATCTGGGTACCTAAGTCTGAGATAATTTCAACTGCAGATATGCTTAACATCCAAAGAAAAGGAAAAGTCCTGGTACCTGGACAGTGGATGCTCGCATCATATGACAGGGGACAAGTCTATGTTCCAAACCCTAACTCTGAAAGAGGGAGGAACTGTGGGGTTTGGAGGAAGTCAGAAAGGAAAGATCATTGGTACTGGTAAGATAGGTAATTCTTCCCTGTACATTGATAATGTTTGGCTGGTAGATGGACTTAGACATAATCTACTTAGCATAAGTCAATTATGTGATAGTGATTATGAAGTCATGTTTAATAAGAACACATGTACTGTAATCAGTAACAAAGATAAGTCTGTAGTGTTCAGAGGCAGCAGGAAAAACAATGTTTACAAAATAAATTTTTCATAATTGGCTCAGCAGAAGGTAGTTTGCCTTCTGTCTGTGAGTGATGAGAAATGGGTCTGGCACAAAAGGCTGGGACATGCTAATTGGAGACTCATCTCTAAGCTTAGCAAGTTACAGCTGGTCAGAGGCTTACCCAGTATTGACTATCACTCAGATGCACTGTGTAGTGCATGCCAAATTGGAAAGTTTTCTAAAACTTCTTTTAAGTCTAAAAACATTGTTTCCACCTCTAAACCTCTAGAACTCCTTCACATTGATTTGTTTGGTCCTGTTGGAACAACTTCAATCAATGGGAAGAAGTATGGACTTGTAATTGTTGATGATTATAGTAGATGGACTTGGGTTAAATTCCTCAGAACCAAAAATGAAACATATGATGTGTTTTTCAATTTCTGCAAACAAGTACAAAATGAAACTGATTTGAAAATTTTAAAAATCAGAAGTGATCATGGTGGTGAATTTGAAAATGAACCTTTTGAAAATTTTTGTGAAGATCATGGAATTTTCCAAGAGTTCTCATCTCCTAGAACTCCACAACAAAATGGAGTTGTAGAGAGAAAGAACAGGTCTTTACAAGAAATGGCCAGAACCATGATCCATGAATCCAAAATTGCTAAGTACTTTTGGGCAGAAGCTGTAAACACAGCAAGTTATATTCAGAACAGGATCTATATCAGACCCATTCTGAATAAAACATCATATGAACTGTTTAAAGGAAGAAAACCAAGTATTTCTTATTTTCATCAGTTTGGTTGTACATGTTACATACTAAACAATAAAATCTACCTAAAGAAATTTGATGCCAAGGCTCAAAAGGGTACCTTTTTAGGATACTCAGAAAGATCTAAGGCATACAGGGTGTATAATTCTGAAACACATGTTTTTGAAGAAGCTATACACATTAGGTTTGATGATAAGAAGCCAGGTAGTGAAATAACAGAGCTGGTTGAGAGTTTTGCAGATATCAGAATCTCAGAAGAACCTTCAGAAGCTGAACCCAGTTCAGGTTCTGATGAAGGTTCAGAAGCTGAAAACAATGAAGAATCTGAGAAACTCTCCAACAATGACACTACTCCTGGAGCTAATCAAGATCAGCATGGCTCTGAACAAATCCCTGATGGTTCTTCAGAAGCTAATCCACTCAGAACCTCATTCAAGTACAAGTCTTCACATCCTGAGGAGTTAATCATTGGAAACAAGAATAGTCCAAGAAAGACAAGATCTGCATTCACTCAGAATGAATCTATGCTTGGCCTGCTGTCCATGATTGAGCCTACAACTGCTGATGAAGCACTTGCTGATGATGGCTGGATTGTAGCAATGCAAGAAGAACTGAACCAGTTTCAAAGGAATGATGTATGGGATCTTGTTGCAAGACCTGATCAGAAGAACATCATTGGAACAAAATGGGTGTTCAGGAACAAGCTCAATGAACAAGGAGAAGTGATCAGAAACAAGGCTAGATTAGTAGCTCAAGGGTACAACCAGCAAGAAGGAATTGATTACACAGAAACTTTTGCTCCAGTAGCAAGACTGGAAGCAATCAGGTTACTTCTTTCTTATGCTGTTAATCATGATATCATTTTGTATCAAATGGATGTTAAGAGTGCTTTCTTAAATGGTGTAATTTCTGAAGAAGTGTATGTAAAACAACCTCCTGGTTTTGAAGATGTTAAATATCCAAATCATGTTTTTAAACTTAAGAAGTCTTTGTATGGTCTGAAACAAGCTCCCAGAGCTTGGTATGAAAGGCTAAGCAACTTCTTAATTAAAAATAATTTTGTAAGAGGTCAAGTTGACAATACACTTTTTAGAAAAACTGTTAAGAAAGAAATCTTAATTGTACAAATCTATGTTGATGATATCATATTTGGTTCTACTAATGCCTCCCTTTGCAAGGAATTTTCAAAGTTAATGCAGGATGAATTTGAAATGAGCATGATGGGTGAGCTGAAATTCTTCTTGGGAATTCAAATCAACCAATGCAAAGATGGTGTTTATGTTCATCAGTCAAAATATACCAAGGAGCTTCTGAAGAAGTTCCAGCTGAATGATTGCAAGCTGATGTCAACACCAATGCATCCTACCTGCACCTTAAGCAAATAGGACAATGGCTCTAAAGTAGATCAGAAGCTGTACAGAGGTATGATAGGTTCTCTCCTATACTTAATGCTTCTAGGCCAGATATTTTATTTAGTGTATGTCTGTGTGCTAGATTCCAGTCAGATCCTAGAGAATCTCATATGACTGCTGTCAAGAGAATCTTTAGGTATCTGAAAGGAACAACTAATTTGGGACTTCTGTATAAGAAATCTCTAAATTATAAGCTAGTTGGATTCTGTGATGCTGACTATGCTGGGGACAGGATTGAAAGAAAATCCACCAGTGGAAACTGTCAGTTTCTTGGTGAGAATCTGATATCCTGGGCCAGCAAGAGACAAGCAACCATTGCTTTGTCAATAGCAGAAGCAGAATACATCTCAGCTGCCAGTTGTAGCACACAATTGCTCTGGATGAAACATCAATTAGAGGATTATCAGATTCATGCAGACAATATTCCTATTTATTGTGATAATACTGCTGCTATATGTCTGTCTAAAAATCCAATTCTGCATTCTAGACCCAAGCACATAGAAATAAAACATCATTTTATAAGAGATTATGTTCAGAAGGGTGTTTTAGATATTCAGTTCATTGATACTGATCATCAATGGGCTGACATATTCACAAAATCCCTAACAGAAGAAAGATTCAATTTTATTAAAAAGAACCTGAACATGCATTTTATCTCTTGAAAATGTGCTTGAATCTGAATGAAATCCTTGACTCTAAGTTTATCATAAGCTAAGACTTATCAGACACTCACCTTCTGAGAGTCTGAATAAAGTTAAGCCTGAAAAACTTCAGAGTCTGAAGGATCAGAACCTGGATTTTATGACTTCTGAATCTGATAAAAATCTAATGTTGGTCAGAATCTGATAAGTATAACCCTGGGCAATGATGATTTAAAGCTTTGAAAGTTTATACTCTAAACCTCCCAAAGTCATCAATTTAAAAATGTGATTTTCTGCTCTGATATTCAATGTTAAAATTGCTTGACAAACAATTTTCAGTTGGTATCAGTCTGTTTTCAAACTGTTTAGCACAGACACATTTTTTTATGCTCAAAGAGTTTCAGACATGTTCAGCTTTTAGAACTTATTTTATCTTGGTATCAGCACTGAAATGTTAATTTGGTATCAGACTCTGAGATAAACCTTCACATTTTGAAATCAGGTTCTGATACAAGTTCAGCAGTATTAAAACTGTATTTTGGTATCAAACTCTGAGATTAAATCCTCAATTGGTATCAAGCTCATATATAATTTTTCAGTTGGTCTAAAATCTGAACTATTTTGTTTTGAAAATGAGTTAGACCTACTATGATCTGAACTATTTTCTTTAAACCAGCTCAGATCTGCTCTGATACTGAACACAATTTGGTTGTTTTGCTCTGATACTGAATAAATTCATACTGAACAAACCATGTCTGAACATAGAATGATCTGATCAGAAGCTCTAAACTTTTTCTGCTTCTGAACAACATTCTATTTTTTAATGCAAGTCATATACTCATTGAAAATCAAATATGCTCTGATGTTCATCTTTGCTGCTTGATTATCCATATGATTGCATAAATATCCCACAAATTTTTGTTCAACCCCCTCCTATATGCTCTGAATCCTTTTGAAATGTTTTCAAACTCTTTATAAAGGGGGAGATTGAACTGCTCTGATACATGTTTTCAAACTCTTTTAAAATCCTTTTCTGCTCTGATCCAGATGTTTTCAAACTCTCTTGACAAAGGGGGAGAAATTTTCTGTGTTGGGGGAGTAAGTAAAACTTTTTGTTGATGACAAAAGGGGGAGAAAGTAAAACAAGTATTAAAGCACCTGAGCTCAAATACTTGTTAAAATTCTGTCAGTATATTAACTTATGAAAGGGGAGTAAAAGGTATTAAAGCCTGAGGCTCTGGACATAAGCTAAAGCTCTGATACTAATTAGGTTCAGCTGATACTGATTAGTTAAAGCTCTGATACTGATTGAATCTAACTAATGAGAACTGCCTTTTAACTCTTAGCCTCTGAATTGAAAGTCTGGCTCTGATAACATTCTGTGAGATACATTACTCTTAGTGAGTAAATTGAATTTAAAATAACTTGGATAAGACTCAGGGAGCTTACAAAACTCATCCTGTGGATTATCAGACTTAGGGGGAGAGCTTACAAATCTCAGAACCTGAAGTCAGCAAGTTATTTATAATTCTGAGTGTTAATTTCACTATATTGTTTTAAGTTGAGCTTAATTAACATGGATAAGAATCAAGGGGAGCTTACAAACCTAACCTTGAGGACTGTCAGACCTAGGGGGAGCTTACAAACCTCTCCTGAAGTCAGGTTGTTAATTAAACTTAACAACAATTCTGAAATTTTCACATTTGTGTTTTTAACTGAACTTAATTAACTTTGATCAGACTCAGGGGGAGCTTACAAACCTCACACCCTGTAGTTAACTTGTTAATTAAGTTAACAACAATTTTCTGATTTAATACTTATGTTTGTCATCATCAAAAAGGGGGAGATTGTTGGAACAAAATGTGTTTAACAAGTCTCTTATAAATTAAGGGGAGATTGTTGAAACATTTATGTGTAAACATGTCTCTCTTTATGGTTTTGATGATAACAAAGTGTTAAATAGAAAATTGGTTATTTGCTAATGCTTTGTTCTAGTGATTTCAGAACCAAGTAATTATTGATTGGAAATCAAGAATGGTTATGAGAGAACAAGCTAAGAGCAAGGAAGGAAAGCTAAGAAGCAAGGTTGCAAAGCTAGAAGGAAACTGGGTCTGAAGAAGTGCTCCTGAAGAAGTGCTCCTGAAGTAGTGCTCCTGAACTGGGTACTTCTGAAGTGGTCCTGAAGAAGTGCTCCTGAAGTGCAGCTTCTGAGTCTGAAGGCAGCTTCTGAAGTCTGGGTGCTTCTGAAGAAGTCAACGCAGAGTCAACATCTGAAGCCAGCTTCTGATCCGTACAAGGCAGCTTCTGATGCACTGTTCACACAGAAGCTTCTGAAGCTGATGTGGCTTGGAAAGTGACTAGTACTGTGCGCATTTAATGCCTGGATGTGTCAGAACAACTCAATGGAACAGTTGTCTCCCTGACCCAAACATTCTCCAGCTTTTAAGGTAGGCCATTTCAAAAATGGCTGCTGCTCTGCTTTGTTTGAAAAAGTGCAGCACACATTTGCAGAAATCCTAGCTCATATTGCAACGGCTCTTTCCTCAAATCAAGCAAATCTTCAACAGCTATATTTCATCTATAAAAGGAAGAAGATTTGAAGAAGAAAATGTCTAAGACTCTTGAAACTACATTGCTGAACATGTGCTCTGTTTTCTGTTGTAAAACTGTCAAGTTCAAAAACTCTTAGAAATTCTTTAGTTCTGTAACTTAGAATTTCTTAAGGTTAAGAGTCTTAACCTGTGTTGTATTAAGAGAACACCTCTGATATTTTATCAAGTGTTCATCCCAAACTAGTTCATTTGTAAAACCAGTTTGGTCCCTAAAGTCTCACTCTGTATACTGAGCATTTGTAACCTCATTCCTTTGTGGTCTGAGTCAGAAGCCTCTTGACTTAGAGTCTTGAGCATTGAGAAGTCTCTTGACTTAGTGTCTTGAGCATTGGAAGCCTCTTTCTTTGTGATTGAGCAGTGGAAGCCTCTTCCTTTGTGGTTGAGCACTAGAAGCCTCTTCCTTAGTGGTTGAGCAACTAGAAGTCTCTTTCTTAAGTGATTGAGCAAGTGTAATCTTCAGATTATAGTGGAACTCTCTTGTTGGAAAACAAGGGGACTGGACTACTTCTCACATTGAGAAGGAACCAGTATAAAATTCTGTGTGTCTCTCTTCCCTTTACCTTTGTCTTTTCATTATTGAGAAGGAACCGCTGCATAACTCCTGATAACAGTTCAGAACTGATTCATATCAGCTTCTGAACTTAACCTTAAGTTTTGAAAAGAAAAGTTTTTAGTTTTTGAGTCACACAATTCAACCCCCCCCCCCCTTCTTGTGTGTGTTTTTCTCACCTTCATAACATATGTGTAAATTAAGTGTTATGAAATATACTTTATGATAATGTGTGAGACGGTTTATATCACTCACCACCTGGACTAAATCCCCATAAGTTTTGGATTTATCGGTATAGAAAATATTTACGCTACGGCTAGAACATAAGAAGAAGTTGTGACATAAATGATGGAAGATCATCCAACTACAAGTAATGAAGGATGATTTCTAAGTTACTAAGTTAAGTGACGTCGTAGACCGATTGGAGCAGAACGCGAGTAATCTGTACGATTCCGCGAGCTCTTGAGGTTTCCATAGTGAAAGTAATGACTGGGATTACAGAAAGTATTACACTTGGAATATTAAATGAAGTTGGGATGATCCTTGTACTTGCATGTGCATACACAATATCAGATGTTTTCGGTTTAAAGATTATCCTATATAGAAATATATGACATAGGTCTATATGTAAGATGCCGTCATGCAAGGCAAAGATCAAATATAAGAATTCAATGGAATTATTGGAGGATAATAAGAACGACCTAATGTCGTCAAAGTAAGATTACGCGGACTATGAAGAAAATTTGTGAAATTCAGTATGAGTGTATATGACTTAACGACTTCAATTTAAGTTTGCAAGAAGTGCATGTAAGAGGCCTAACTAAGTGAGTCGGGTAGATTGGTTCAGGCAACCGCACACCCTGCTACGTATGAATTATGTAATGTATATCAGGCCTTTCTATTGAGGGAAAGATTGTCGAGTATAATCGACTTATATAGAGTTGGAAAACCAAGGAATTATGATGAGTAAGACGAACTGGAGTTTTGGCTAGTAGAGAAAGTAGTATGAGAGGATTCTAAATTTCGAGGACGAAATTTCTTTAAGGGGGGTAGATTGTAATATCCCGCTCAGAAGTAATTTTAATTGATGTATAAGGATTGATAAGTAGCTGGTGGCAATTTTGTAATTATTGGGAAGGAAGGATTTATTTTCATGGGAGGCAAGATATTTTCCCCATTCCTTCTCTTCCTCACTCTCTCCAAATCAGATTTTCTCACCTCTCACTCCTTCTAACTCACGCCCTCCTCAACCTCTCATCAATCCATCAAAACTTCATGCAATTCTTGTGAGATTTATGCAAGCAAGCTTAAGTTTTGGAAGTTAGAACAAGAAGAGAAGCAAGGAAGAATCAAGGAACAAGCTAGGGTTTGGAATTCAGAGTTTAGCAAGCACCAATCATGATTCAGGTGAGCTCCACAGGGTTTTAGAACCCACCTTGAGTGAGAGTTACAACTAAATTTATAAGTTATTAAGAATTTCTAGTTATTTGCCCCAATTTGTATTCCTACCTTGATCCTGTATAATCCTTGTATTTAGCATGTTTTTGAGTATTAAAATGAGTTCCTGTTGTGCTATCAAAGATCACTAGGCAGTGGGTATAAGTTTCAAAAACTGAAAACATGATTTTCTAGAAAAATTTCTGAGTTCTGCTACAGTCGCAAAGCGACGCCAGGGTCGCAGTGCGAAGTAGCTGAACCCAGCCCCTGCCTATCCACGCCTAGACCTTTGCAGTGCGAAGTGTTCAGAAGCTGAGTTCGCAGTGCGAAGTTTCCTACTGCTCTGCGAAGCTTCAGACACTGAATTTCGCAAAGCGAAGTCTAGGGGTCGCAGAGCGAATCACCCAGTATGGCATTTTTATTTTAAACAACTGAGCCAAGCTATGATCTTTGATATGCAATAGGGCTAGAATATTTACGAGCTTACAAGGACTATTGCAGGATAAGGATAGGCAATATTAATGAGAGATGAATATCTTGATTCATTATTATTAAAGAGAAAATTAAGGAGCTAATATGGGGATTATCCCTTATTAAGTAATGCCATGCGCTCAATTAATTATGTGCAAGCACAAGGAAGATTAAGTATTACAAGAATAAACATTAGATGAATGTATAAGCTTATAGTAAAGTATTAGAAGTACTTACAAGTACTTAAGATGAGAATTAATGAGAACGATTCAATATTTAAAGTTAAGGACCTTTTATAGGTTAAGCATTATAAGAATGATTACTTAAAGAATGCATCAGATATGCATAAGTTATAAGTTATATGTATGTATATATATAAAGATTAAGAACAAGTTAATTAAAGAATAAGTTAATACAGGGGGTTCCGGTTTATGCTGGAATGGTGAAGTTACCGTCCGTGAGGGCAGCTACGCATCATAGTCAAGAAAAGATAATGTGTCTCCTGTCTGCTCGCTAGTTAGTATACAGGGGGTTCCGGTGAAGTTACCGCCTTAAATGGCAGCTGGAACGGTGAAGTTACCGCTCGCGAGGGCAGCCACACAAAAGTAAGAGGAGTCCGGTGTTAGCCTGATATGATAGGAATTTCACCGGTATGATGGGAGATGTACTTCGGGGTTACTCCACCCGGATGCACTCCGTAAAATGAACTCAGATAATTATTGTTTATTCAACGCTGACTTACTAACTTTATGATTAAGAATGATGTATAATGATACTTATGAAATTATTATGAGAATATGACAAGTAGTCAGCAGAGAAAGAAAGTGATCATAGGATGTCCCCAGATCACTAAGTATAAGTTTAAGTTTAACGTTAGAATATGATAAGCACATGATTAAGGCATGTAGCGATCCTAGGTTTCCCCTTGATCGCGAATTATGTAAAGAAAGACGGCGGTCGTAGGTATCCCCAAGATCGCTAAGAGTAGGCACGGCGACCCTAGGTTTTCCCCTTGGTTGCCAACAGTAGGTTGGGCTGGAGCTCACTGAGACATTATGTCTCATCCCAATCCTTCTGGTGCAGGTTTGCAGGTTAGCAAGATGTTCATGAAGTTATCCTTCAGAAAGACGCTGGATGGAGTGCAGTTGCTCGTCATGGACAAGCTCAGGAGGTTGCCAGATTTTATATATGTATATGAAAGTGTGTTTCATGATAATTGGATAATTGTATAACGAGCCAATTGTACTCATTCAGTGTGTTGTATTGTATTTATTATTGAAAATTTTAATGTATCCGGTATCAGATTAATACACATGCTAAATATTCTAGATAATTTAGTATGGGTGTTACACTATTTATTTTTCACTCTATTTTGTCGAGTGATATTTGTAGATAAGTATAAGGAAAAGCGAACCTGGTTATTGGGTAGTCCACATCTTTACGACACCATTTACATTTGAAATGTGTTTCACCGGCTGAAGCGGCTTTTTTACAAAAAGGGCAACAAACATAGTACCATCCATTTTTATCCAAGATTTCATTAACGGTTGCACAACAATAATACACAGCGTCCTGTAGTCCGGGTTGATAGTTTAAAATAAGTACAAATATGCCAACAAATAATGCAGGGAATTAAAACTGATGACTCATTTTGTTTACCATGTTACTCCCTGACATTGCCATAGATAAAATATCTGATATGGTCCTTGTTTTGTCCAATTTGGAATGGATAGTGAGAGGAGTGAGATTCATCTCCCCAGACTCATGCAATTCATTGGTATTTCCCAATGCAATGAGCTTAATTGCAGCTGGGATGTCGATGTTGATGTAAATCTTTGCTGATCTCGTTGAATTAAGACATACATCACCTATATATTATTGTTTAGTGTAAGAAAATTACAACGACAATAAATGAAAACGTCTTTTACAAAATTTGACATGACATTGTACCTTGGAATTTTTTATTGTAGCGGAAGTGATCATTGCAACATTTGGGGCAGGAGCATCATACATATTCCTTTTTAGAGTTTCTTCAAATATTCTAGCATATTCATCCCACAACGTCACTTTCACGGTATTTCCCCTATCATTAGTTTTAAAAATTAAGAACAGTCTGAATACACATACCTACGGAAAAATTGGGCCGTATATTAGAAGGTACCTTATATCCTTCAACTTAAGTGCCAACTAATCAACTATACCGTGAACAGTTTTCTGCTCTTCAATTGGGTCGACATCAATTATAACTCCAATGACATCTGTCAATTATAATAGAGAATATCAAATGCATGAGCGAATTCGCTCCATAAATAAAATAGATTCATAATAGGAATGGCAAATGTCAAAAACCTGCTGAAATAGCAACAAAATAATAACAGAATTCAACCCCAAATGTCACACTAATCAAAGTCGATTCTACGTAATCTTAAATTATCAGTTGACCAACATATCGATGAACTAAACTTGAACAAAAATCCCAACACTCTCACTCTCTCTGACCTTCTTTTCAGTCAGCCTTAAGTCTTATTTAAAGTCTTATGTTGCTAACCATGATAATTTTTACCTTTTTTTTAAGATGTGCTAACCTTGATAGTTAATAGCAAATAAATGGTTTTTCAATAGCTTTTTTCTAGCACATGATGTATTCTGATATATTTTATATCACCTTCAATTATTTTTCTTTTTATCAACAATTTTGGAACATTGCACCAGGGAGTCAGTTACCCCCTACAACTTAGGGGTAATTTATTTCTAATGCAGAAAAAATTTGTGCAGCTACCTATAAAAATATTTTTCATTGTGTTTCTTATTCGTTTTAATTTCTATGATTTCCCTTTTAAAAGCTAAAAGACTGAAAAAATACATGAGTGTAGCTACCTATAATGCTGCTTAGAAAGATTATATAGATCTCTGAGTTTTCATTGAGATAAATAAATGTTGTTTTCATTGATTATTAAGCAACTATCTAAACATTTCATCTACCATTTTCTATATTTAGATTTCAGCAGTTTATATATGATAGTTCAAGTAATAAACACTCAAGGTCAGTTATTTTCAATCTAAGAATGGGAAATAGCTGTATAAGGGTACTGATTCAAATGATTTTGAAAATTTCAAGCAAATGTGATTCGAGACCTTGGCACTTTGTAGCACTCTTTTGATGCCCTAATTGATTTTTGCCATTCCAAGCAAATTGATGATTACCAAAATAATTATTTCTCACATGACCCCTTTTATGATTTTTCATTATTATGCATTGTTTCTTAGAAAGTAATGAGTATGATTCAATTATAGCAACGCAAAAAGACACATGATAATAAATATACTACGTAAAATTGAAATGCTAACCTGTCAAAACTTCCTTGTCAATCCTGTTCCTCCAATTTCTCAAATTCCACAAACTCAAAAACATGAAGAGGGATCTTGCCATCATCACAATCTTCCTTGGTAAAATCTGTGTTAGAATGGAACTGTAGCATAGAAGGATTTTTTTCAACCACCGCATATTTTTGCTTATTTTAGGTAACCTCAAATTTCTTGATCACATAGATTTCTCCCTCTTGTAGTGTTTTTCGGAATGCATGTGCAAATTGGCTTGGTATGGTAGCATGTATGCAGTTGGACTGAGAAAATTACAAATTAGTCTAAAAGTTGCAATCACATATTAAGAATAACAGTGAGTATTTACTTTCTCAAGTATTACCTTTTCATCGGCCAACACCATATCCGTACTCATCAATTCCTTTTTTTTACGGATGTTATGATTATCCCACAATCTAGTAATGCGTACTTTGATATTGCTTTCATCTGTGATGGTAGTGAGGTTGTTAAGAAAACTATGTATGAGATCATCTACACTCTCACATGTCCTGCAAAAACAACACACACAAATACATATATTATTAAGATAGCTATAACCAAAACACGCAAGTAAGATGCTGCAACAAAAAGGAAGGACTTACTTGCTAGCAATGTTTTTAGTGGACATTTTAGCATGAAGTTTAAAATGAGCTCAAATGTATAAATGGAGGAGTGATATTTTATAGATATATATAAAGGCTGTGATATGACAACATGTATGCATAATTCTATATTTTTTTTTTCTGTTACAGTTAGCAATAATATGTGTCTTAATTGCAGTTATGTGGGTGACCAAAGGAATCTATGTAGAGAGGGTGAGAATATGAAAATGAAGAACAGAGCTGTTACAAAAGGAGTGAATGGAAGAGTTTAATCTTATCACAGTCACATAGTGCTACACACAATCAATTCTTGTTTTTTAGTTTTTGCAAATGAGTGACTAAACTATGACATACGTATTTAATTGTTTTTTTTCCCTTCCATGTCTTTATGGCTAGACTAAACTATGTTTTTTTTAGCAAATGAATTTATGGCTATATGGCTACAATGTAAAATCAAACCAAATCAATGTAACCGTTTTTCTTTTCATGTGTTAAATGAATTGTTTTTTTTTCTCTTGTGATGGAACCGTTTTTTTTTGTGCTTCATGAATTTTTTCTCTTTTCTGAATTCCACCGTTTTTTTATTTCCATAAATTAATTGTTTTTAACTTGATTATGCAACATTAATTTCAATTATTGGATTTGTCAAAAAAGAAATTCAATTATTGGAAAAACTATAGAGAGCTACCATGTAAGCAAAATCCTAGTCTAAGAAGAGATTTTAAGCAAAGTGTGATATTGTTACATGAAGGTGCCACATAGACAAGCTTGTTTTATATATGGATATATATATAGATGAGTGGTAATTTAGTATGATCACATGCTCTGTTAATGCAGGGCTATAGTTCATTAAGACCCAGTTGACTTTCATTCACAAAGCTTGTTATTTTCATATCAATTTTTTTCATGTCAAAATTTTGTTCAAGATTATATAACAGGTTTCCTTACTCTCTGCATATAGAGATGGGCACAGTTATAAATACCAGCATATATTTTCTAAGAGTCGCAGGAAATTTTACAACAAAATAATAGATTTGTTTATGAGGGTTTCTACCACAAGTGTGTTTAATTTTTAAATGTGTCCACCTAACCATCTCTCTTGTGGCGAGTTTCAAGAATGCCTCATTTTTGCATCTGGAATAATGCTTGAGACTCTCTGACTAATGAGTATAGTGCCTCTCAGTCACTCTAACTTTTGAACCTTTCTTCGCCAGTAATTCCTTGAGGTTGGCATGGTGATTAGTGATAGTTTACCGATAAACAAATTGCAAAGCCAAATATTTTCTTTATTACATTGGTTTCTGGTCGTTCTTGATAAACTGATTAGAAAGAAAAGAAAAGAAAGATTACATCCTAGCCATCATAGTCATAAATGGTCAATAATCTTATTTTTAATCTTATTGAACTGGTTGGTAAGGTCAATAGACCAGGTCGACCTGAGCATACTCTGCTTCATTTCAGCTGATTTACCCGCATTCTTTACCCCACTGCTTGCAGCGAGTAGATCGTCAGTTTGTTTTAATAGTGCTCCAGCTTGCTCTTTGAGAGAAGCATAACTTGTTGAATAGCTTGAGAGTCTTTGCTTCTGATTCTTGAGATTCAGCACAGGTTGATCAAGGTCTCTTTCTATGGTAGATAGCTGTCTTTTTAAAGTTGCAATTTCGGTCTCTAACTCCTCTTTCCTCCTATTTTCGGCCTTGATGCCCAAAGAAACCTTTTTTATTGAGCTTTTGATGTCCTTCCTTCGACACTTGCCTGCCACGGTCTCTTGCTTAAGTCTGGCCAGATGCCTTTCAAAATCCTTCAGTTTGTTGACAGACTCAGCAGCAGATTGGAACTCTTTGAATGATAAAAAGGCTTTTCTCTTGAAATCCGCAATAGCCTCCTTCACCTCTGCTGTCACCTCTGGCTGGCTACTTGTACTCAGTAGATCCAACAGTTGATGAAGTCGAGACTGTGTGGTAGGATCAGAAGAGACTTCGGATAAGTCCTTAACCATTAACAGCTCCAAGGATTTAATAGCCTCTCTAATCGATCCAAGCGAAGCATCTCTAGAACTTGACGCAGAAGCTATGGTTTCCTTGGTATTAAGACCGAGTTTTCTATCAACATAGTCAAAGGGATCATCTGAGTCACAACCTTCAGATGCAAGTTCACATGAGGATATTGCTTCCAGTTCAATATCATCACCCTCACAACAACTTGGAATGACAGGAGGGTCATTTGGAAGTGTAGTAGGATGAAGTTCCTCCTGTCGAAGCCTCTCGGAAGTTTCTATAATGACTTCCTCCAAAGACCTCTTATCTTGAATCATTTGTTTAGGGACCAGAACTTTTTCCGTCTCAGCAATTGGAGGTTGATGTTGGATCGGTGATAGAATGGCTGAAGATAACACCTTTGTTTGGTCTTTCTGTGGTTTCTCTGATGTGATCTGAGAAAATCAATAAACAAAAACAAAAGAAAAGTAAAAAATAGCAAAAATATAAATGAACTAGAGTGATATGGTAAAAGAGAAAGTGAAAAAATGGGATAAAATTTTAACCTTTGCTCTTTGGTGTTCCCCTTCCATTGAGTTCTGATTCAAATTCTCGTTTATCACTGTTTGTGCAGGATCGGTGAATTGGAAATCCCGCGGTTCGACTGTTCGTTCAAATACATGTATTCCGCTATATCTGACAACCTGTCCAATTGGTACCTCATTGTTGGTAATATAAACAGCATATGAAACCTCCACACAATTCCACTTATTATATGAAAAAACTGTGTCCCTGGTATCTTCCACCTTCAGCAGAAGTACATGATCAGTAGCTATCGTGAACTCGTAAATTTTCTGACAGCCAATGCACTGCTTATTGCCATTTATTAATACACGGGGGATAAATTTGACCATGAGAAGTTGCTCATTCCCCAGTCCAATAACAAGACAGAGAGAAATTGTTGGGAATTTGTTGCAAAAATAGAAAGACAATGACCCCGTGATTTCTTGTTTTGTAACCACTCTGGAGGCGTGAACTTTATTTGTACGAGGCATGAACCACTCTGGAATTCTTTTCCCTGGAAAGAAAAACATCTTGTTTCCAGCCTCTACCCCTTCCTGTAAGTCATAAGTTTACAACGGTTACTTGTTAACCAATTTTTTAAAACATCAATAGGAATTGATAGCAATTTGATTGGAACTGATTTATTGATCACAGAAGTGAAGACTTTAATCTAGATACTAAAAAAGTTAAATCTAGAACGACGGTTGTATGATGTGTTGAAGTTTAAATATTATTGACAATAACTTGATAGTAGTTTGATACAAAAGACTAAACACTAATATTTATTAAGGATCGGGTTAGAGAATCCTAATCCTAAATAAATAGGGAAAACAAATCATGATAATAACTAAATAATCTGGAAACTAACCCTACGAGATAATATTATCAATCCAATAATAATTAAATATGATAAAAGCAAATAAAATCATGTACTACGTTGTTACATATTTATCAGTAAGTAATACTGAACTAGCACTTCAAATCACCAATCTTCCTTAGTACTTTTATCTTCGCTATAGCGTCAACTATCTATCAATCCAAGTCCCCACATTCCAAACACCAACACAAAATCAATATAAAATTAAATAAAATAGGTTAATGACAGGACCTGATTCAATAAAATGCTTATACTCTGGGAAGTCAATGATGTGCAGCTTTTTGCAGAGAACAGATCCAAATTTTGTGGAAGCCCTGTAATTTCTTGAAGAAACAGACAATCATCCAAAATCAGTTCCTTCAAAAAACAAGATTCTGCAGTGCATGCAGGAAGAATGGTGAGGTCCAAGAGTTTCAAGGACGTGCATCCTTTCACAGAAAATGTTTTTAATGTCTTTGGAATCCCGCTAATTTCTTGTAGATAACTGCAATTATCCAGCTTAAGGTTCCTCAAAAAGTGACATTCTTTGATCCATGCAGGAATTGTTGTGAAATTATTCCCCGACAGGTTCAAATCTTTCACATTGGAAAAACAGTTGAGACCTATTGGAAGGAAGTCATTGGATATATTGCAGTACGTGAGAATAAGATGATCCATATTTGAAGACTTCAACACCATTTCTTTACCTTTGTCCTTTTCAGATAACCACAACCCTTCACAGTTTGAAACATGCATCAAACTTAGTTCTGGCAACATGACAATGCAGATAGGTAACTGAACCATTCCACAGGTTTGTAGTTCCAACTTTCGAAGCCGAGTAAGGTTTTGAATTGAAAATGGATATTCTTTTATTGGACTTCCTATTATATGAAGTTCTGTTATATTTTCCATCTTCCCCAGTATTTCTGGAAAACTCTCAAGATTTGAGCAATGTGAAAGATTGAGTTGTTCAAGAGAGGTCAACATGATGGGCGGAAAGGTATTAAGATTCTTGCAGTTAGAAGCATCCAATATCTTTAGACTTCCCAAAGATCCAACTGAGTCATGAATTTTAGTTAACTTCTCACAATGTTTAAATGACAATTTTTCTAAACCTGGGAGACCAGATACATCAGGTATCTCAGTTATACATTCATTGTAGCTAAAATCCAAAATTCTCAAATATGCAAGTGGCTGCAAAAATAATAATTTTAATAAAAGATTAAAAATAAGCTATATAAATAATCATAGGAATTTGATGTGAATTCATAGATATTTGCCTGGATTGGTTCACATGGCTTTAAGCGGCTGTCAGGTAACTCGAGTATGCCCAGTTTCCTTGGACGAAAATCACATGGTAAAGATGATAAAGCATATCCGCGCCATTTCAAAACTCTTAAACTATTTGGAAGGTGTATAGGGCCCTTGAAAAAATGACCATTTCTAATAATAAGAGTTTTGAGGTTTTTCATTTCCCTTAAGGCCTCTCCATCCCACTTTACTTCTCCCCTTCTGGATCCTTTCATGTGTCCTTCATCTTTTGGAAAATCCAGAATTAACATTTGAATTTTGCTAGTTCCCTTTTAAGGCAGTCGTAATACATGAAGATATTAGGATCGTACATAACAAACAAATTGTGTATTAATTGACAGCATATTCTGAAAATAATAATTCAATTATGAATCGATACTGCTAACAAATATCAGAAACAGATCAACAGAGGAATTAATGGAATACATCTAGAATATTAGAATTAGAATTTAATGCATACGTTGCAAGTGTAAATAAACTTTACAGACGTTCAATCATATTTCACCATGATATTAGATATTTTGGCAAGTGTTTTAAGTCGTGATAGTAAGACATTGCGACGTGGCAAAACGGTGATATGTGACTGGAAGCCTGTGCAATAAATTTCTATCTCTAATGTTGAAACAAATGAAAAATTGGACAAACAAAATCAGTCTTACCTTATTTTCTTCTAAAACTTCTACTACAGCTTCAATGTTCCATAACCTACTACGTTTTCCAGGCTCATCCGGTGATTCTTGTCGCACAATTTCTCTACCCATGTCTTTTATCAAATCATGTAATGTCACAAGACCATCATCAATCTTTACAAGAGATAGTCCAATCAACAGCTCAAGACGACGTTTCATTGAAAAACAATAGTGGGCTTGTAGTATATTTTCAACATCTGACAATTTATATCCTCCGAAGCAACAAGCAATGTCAAGGAAAACATGCTTCTCTTCTTCATCCAAGGAATCATAGCTTACTCTAAGTATCCGTTGGATCTTTTTATCTGGGATTCTGTGATACTCATCCAATATAAGTTCCCATTCTTCTTCTCCTTTTCCAAACAAATTGGAACCTACTACTTCCAAGGCCAGTGGGAGCCGAGAAGCGTAACACACTGCACGGTTTAAAATGTTGGTGTACTTTGGATCAACTTTGTCAGTTTTTAAAGCATTCCAACTAAGTAATTCACAAGCTTCTTTGTCATTCAACTCCTCCACCTTATATAATTTACTTTTGACCTCATGCTGTAATATTAATTTTTTGTTCCGAGTTGTTATGATTACTATGCTACCAGAACCAAACCAATCAGGTGCTCCAGCAATAGCATGTAACTGCTCTATTTCGTCAACATCATCAAGAACCAATAGAACTTTTTTTCCACAGAGCCTTTGCTTTATAATTGACATTCCCTCACGCACATTTGAGGACCTGGTCTCCTTGTCTCCAAGTATCTCATAAAGAACTGTCTCTTGGAGATGTGATAAGCCACTTTTAAGTGAGTTCTCTCTCACATCTTCAAGAAAACAACAAAAACCTTCAAATTGGTCACAAATGGAATTATATACAGCTCGAGCAACGGTACTTTTACCAATTCCACCGATACCATAGATGCCTACCATTTGGCGCACATCAGTTGGAACCTTCAGAAGTGAGATTACTTTATCCACTCTAGACTGCAATCCAACAGGGTAATTTGCAACATGTAAAAGTGTACGGTTAATCTTGAGGGCGACTTCCTTAAAGATACTTCCGATAAATTGAAACTCATATCCCTCCCTGCCAAGCAAGAAAAACGGTGTGTGAAGTCAAGTCATATATAATGAATGCATCATATCCTCACAATCTGGATGTGAAGTCATTCTATTTTAAATTCCAAAATCAAATCACTTGGAAAATGACAACAGAAACTTGTTCATTTTCTATAGTATTGAATACAAAAAATGTTTTCACAGAGTAAAAGGGCGTTTAACAAATATACCCAGTTTTGAAAGTGAAGCCTGCAATTTCAGCCGTCTTCTCTAGTGCCGCCTTCTCTAGTGAAGTCTTCCATTTGTTGACCTTCTCGATGTCATCCTTGAAAGTCTCCTCATGTTTAGCCAGTGCTTCTCCAAAACTACCTCGGCAGTGTCGGACATCAGAAGGATCAACGTCATAAAAAACCGGAAAAACCACACGACCAGTTTTGTTCTCCTCATAGCACTCTATGATCGCCGTTAGTTCCTTTAAACAAAAAGTAGAAAAAGCATAGTTCTGAGACAGCACAATGATGGAAATCCTGGATTCTTGAATCGCCTTGACAAGTGCTGGAGTGATTTCCTCTCCTTTACGAATCTCCTTATCGTCAAAGAAGGTGTGGATTCCTCTCTGACTCAGAGCACTATAGAGACTTCCCGTAAAACCCAGTCGTGTATCATCCCCTCTGAAGCTGAGGAACACATCATAGGTAAAGGATCCTCGCCCAGCCATTAGATGAGTGTGTACGAGCTTCGGACAACAAAAGTCAACGCAGCAAGAAGATCGATTGAACGCTCACAATATAGATAGGTAGGTGCTTGGTGGTGACAAGTTCCACAAGGATACTCCTCCTCACTTTTTACTAGACTACTTTAAATTTAAGACTATCTACAAATTTTTAGATGTATTTATTACTTTTTTTTTCTACATACACTCGTCATTAATATTATCAATATACTTTAAAATATGAAAAACTAGTGTGAGACCCGTGTCTTGCACGGGGAATTAATGTATTTTTTTTATCAAATGACTTAAAATAATATTATTTTATATTAAAGTTATAAGTATAATTATAAACTATAATTCAACATAAAAATATTATTATCATAATGTAGTTTTTGGTCATGAAAAAATACATATCATACAAAACTACAGTATATTTAAGTTATTTGATATATAAGTTAGAATAAATTTAAAATAGTTTTAGTATAAATTGTAAAGTTTCGATTACGACATCTCTCTGCAGCCATTGTGCTGATGAGTTTTGGTTTTTTTAAGTTTAAAATACAGTTACGACATTGCTTGCTTAGGTGGTGGTTCGATTTGAACTATTTCAAGATAGATCTCATTGTTGTTGTTCATTTTTGTGTCGGTGATTGCTCAAGATCTGGTTTCTGATGCAAAGAACGGTGGCAACCGCCTTGCTAGCCGTCACCAGCGGCTCTGTTATAAAACGTGTTGTCGTGGTCTGTGTTGTTTGTTTTGAAACCTGAAAGGGTTTGTTGATGGTTACTCATCCCATATCTGATGTGATTGGTTTCCTCTTGTTCAATTCCAATTTGTTTTGAGCTCTAATCAATTTGTCATTTTGGACTAATCCCACAATTTGGGTTCATCACGTGTTCCAGAGCTTGTTGGACCGTTTGGCTAGAAATAGTTGGGAGTTTCCTATTATTGGTCTTAGTAAAATGTGAGTGGGTGGATTCATTTTCATGTTGACGAACAGATACATTTTTCATTATCAAAATTTGAGTTTGGTGCTCGTTAGCTCACACACCTCTTATTTTTTGCACTAAAACCGCTACTCGTCAGCTCACACACCTCTTATTTTTTGCAATTAGGTTTCATGCGCGTATGTGTGTTTGCTGAATTGTGCAATGGGTGTGTGATTTATTGATCTGGTTTAAGATTTGTGGCTATTTTATCCTTTAGAGTTATTATATATTTACTCACTTAGATTCTTTGCTTAACACTCTGTTCCATACAACATTTTCAATCTGACAATTGTTCGATGAAATTTTTCCGTCAACTTGAGTGGTACTTTCGCATCATATAAAACGCCTAAGGTTATTCTCCATATCAACCACTGAGCTTGAGTACGATGATTTACATCTACTTCTATGACTTCGTTATTTTGTATTATGGACCCAAGATATTTAAACCGTGTAACTTTGGGTATCATACGATCTCCAACTTTTACATCTAAGGTATAACTTGTAATATCCCGCTTAGATGTAATTTTTATCAGTAACAGAGGAATTACGAGTGAGTAGGGACAAAATGGTAATGTTGAGAGGAAGGGGTTTAAATAGGGATAAGATTGAATATTTCTTCATTATCCTCATTTCCTTCTCTCACTAAGTTCAGATTTCTCTCCCTCTCTCTCTAGTTTCGGGCATCATCATCAGCACCAATTTTGATGCATCAGTTCCTTCCTTGATTTCTTGGGCTGAAAGCAAGTTTTGGGAAAGTTTGAGTAAGTGGAAGCTTAAGCAAAGAGCAAGACCAAGCTAGGGTTTTGGTAGAAGGAAGCTTGGCAGAACCAGCAACTACATGGTGAGTTCCATAGAGTAGCTTAACCCTTTTGGGTCATTATTGTGTGAGATCACAACTTAATTGCTAAGGTTTAGAAATAAAAGGATAGTTTTCCCCTTTTTGATACATATCCTTGATTCCCGTTAATCCTTGGATACAGTATGTTTTTCTAGTTCAAAATGAGTCCCTGGTATGTTTTCATTGATCATTGGACAACTGGGTATAAAGGTTTTTAAGATTGAACCACGTTTTTCAGAAAATTACATGTTCTGCTACAGTCGCAGAGTGACCAAGAGTTTTGTAACACCCATACTAATGTAATCTAGAATATTAGTATGCGCGTTAAACTGATACTGGATATATTTAAATTTTCAATAATAATATTAATACATACAACTGAAAGGGTACAAGTGGCTCGTTTATACAATTATCCGAATACCAAAATTGAATACGTATACATAATAATGATAATCTTCTGAGCTTGTACTTGACGAGCAACTGCACTGCAATCCAGTATCTCCCTGATGATCTTCTTCACGAACCTCTTGCTTACCTGAAAACCTGCACCAGAAGGATTGGGATGAGACATAATGTCTCAGTGAGCTCCAGCCCAACCTACTGTTGGCAACCACGGGGGAAACCTAGGATCGCCGTGCCTACTCTTGGCAATCTTGGGGAAACCTACGATCGTCATCATTCTCTACATATTTCGCGATCAAGGGAAAACTAGGATTGCTACATGTCTTTATCTTATGCTTACCATATTCTAGCCTTAAACTTAAACTTATACTTAGTGATCTGGGGACATCCTACGATCACTTTCTTTCTCTGCTGACTACTTGTCATATTCTCATAATAATTCATAAGTATCAATATACATCATTCTTAATCATAAAGTTAGTAAGTCAGCGTTGAACAAACAATTATTATCTTGGTTCATTTTACGGAGTGCATCCGGGTGGAGTAACCCCGAAGTATATCTCCCATCATATCGGTGAAATTCCTATCATATCAGGCTAACACCGGACTCCTCTTATCGTTGTGTGGACAACTCTCTCGATGAAGTCCCATCTGGCGTAACCCGGAGTCTGCTGAACACAACTTAACTTACATGTAGACAACCCTCTCGGAGAAGTCCCATCTGGCGTATCCCGGAGCCTGCTGGACATGTTTAATCTTTTAACATACGTGTGGACAATCCTCTCGGAGAAGTCCCATCCGGCGTATCCCGGAGCCTGCTGGACACGTTTAACATAGTCTTATAACTTACGTGTGGATAGCCCTTTCGGAGAAATCCCATCCGGCATAATCCGGAGTCTGATGAACACGTATAATCTTTATCATTAAATTCTTAATTCAAGCTCATATGTATATCTAATACGTTTCATATTCTTATGCATATTTGATACATTCTTAAGTAATCATTCTGAAATGCTTAACCTATAATAAAAGGTCCGGAACTTTGGATATTAAATCATTCCTTGTGCATACGCAGACTTAATTGAGTGTATTTTAAGCTTGCTACACTAGGTGCATTCTCATTCTCATTAATTCTTATCTTAAGTAGTTATAAGTACATCTAATACTTTACTATAAGCTTTTACATATTTAATGCATTCCTTAAGGAACCCAATCTCCGAATACTTAACTTATAAATATAGGGTCATAAGCTTATCGTTTTCATAAGCCACTACTTGGTTGTTGGAAATATTCCCATACCCGTCTAAACCTTGCCCTCACCATTCTAAACAATTCTAATGTTATTGCATAATCCTTGTTCCTTATAATTATATCCCTTTGGAAGCCTGTTGGACGAGTTAAAATGGTATTTAATGATTCTTAAATGTTTTTGGAGAAAATGGATGCGAAAAACCTCGCCTACGCGCACTAGAACACCCAAAACAGCTAAGCTGTCATGAGCTGTCCTGGTGTGGTCGCTATAGCGACGAATCCATGGCTATAGCGACCAGGACCAGAATCAAAATTCGTTCTGCTCGCTGCAGCGAGCTCCAGCTCGCTGTAGCGACCATGACAGTTCAGAAAAGTTCAAAAATTGCATCTTTCATCATTTCAAACCATTCCAACTTACCCAAGCTTCCCAAAGGTGTTAAAAAGGATTTTCTTTTGCAATTTAACAGTTTAAACACAATAGAACAAGGAATTAACACATACCAAAGAATTAGGGTATATTTTCTAAACTTTGCTCAACATATAAATTACACTCAAACTTACTCAAAGCGGGTTCTAAAACCCTAGGGAGCTCACCTGAATCTTGATTTGCTTCCTTGCCAAGCTTTCTCATCAAAACCCTAACTTGAACCTTCTTTTTCCTTTCTTTCTTCCTTGCTCCTTTTGCTTCCAAATTGGTTCAAGAGTCACAAAAGTGTGCTTGCATGTTGGTTGGGGCAAGATTAGAGGAAGGAGATAGATGATTGAAGAGAAGAGAAAGTGGTGTGGGGAGTAGAGAGAGGAGGAGAGGGAATTGTGATTTCTAGAGAGAGAAAACAAATGAGAAAATGAGGGAAAATGGGTTTTTACCCTTTATATAAAAATCTTCATGTGACAATTACCAAATTGCCCTTCCTCAAAATATGTCTGATACATCATCTCAACACTGATAATTATTTAAGTCTGAAGTGAGATATTACAAGTTTGCTCTGCGAAGTAGCAGAGTTTTGCTACTGCCTATCTTCGCCTAGCCATCGCCTAGACCTCGCTCTGCAAAGTAATCAGAAGCTGAGTTCGCAAAGCGAAGCTTTCAGACACTCTGCGAAGCTTCAGACTCAGGATTACCAGGTTCTGAAGGTTCAGAACCTGAAGCTCAGAGTTTGAAGGTTCAGACGCAGGATCGCAGAGCAAAGTCAGGGGTCGCAGAGCGAAATGGCCCAGAACCTCTTTTTATTAACAAATAATTGTACCATGCCAATGATCTTCGATATGTTTTGGGATAGTGATACTCATAAACTTTCCAGGATTAACCTAGGATAAAGATATGTATCATACAGAGTGATGGATAATTTACCCACAGGATTTTAGGAATTATTATAGATGGGATAGTAAGCCCATAAGTATGACATATGATAACGATATGTCTAGAACCTTTAATAGGTTAAGAGGAACTGAGAGGTATTCAGTTGGAAGTACATGAGTACTAGGAATGTTTCTTAACATTCAAGAATTCATATGAGAATAGTATCAGGTATGTTAAGAGTTAGTTTCCCAGGATACCCTTAACCAGGCAGGTTTTAGTGTACCGTAGATAGAGGTACCATGCTTTTCCCCAGTTTCAGGTACATTTATATGTACATTAGGGTGTGTCCCAGTTGTTCACGTCAGAGTGATACTGTGGATGAACGCAACAGTTCAGATCAGGATGTACCCTAGATAGTGGTACAAGGTTATTATCAGGAGTTATACAGATTATGTATAAACATGTATATATATGTTGACAAGTCGTGGTACAGGTATGCTCCAGATTTATTTTGGATATGTCAGCCCATTAGGGAGCCTACATGACAACTCTTATATATATAGATGTTCAGGAAGTTATCAGGAATATATATATATATATATATATATATATATATATATATATATATATATATATATATATAAAGGAATAATTAATTATCAGGATAAACTTTGTGTCTTCTGTGTTCTCGCTAGTTAGAGCACAGGGGGTTCCAGTTATTGCTGGGATGGGCAGGAACCTTCCGTGAGGATAACCACACATAGTTTATAGTGTGTCTTCTGTGTTCTCGCTAGTTAGAGCACATGGGGTTCCAGATACAACTGGAACGGGCAGGAACTTTCTGTGAGGATAACCACACACACATGCAAGAGGAGTCCGGTGATTAGCCTCAGATAGGAATTTTCACCGGTTATCAAAGTAATGTGCTCCGGGGTTACTCCACTCGGGGGCATTCCGTAAAATGAACTCAGATAATAATGTTTGTCCAACGCTAACAGCTAACATTATAATATCAGTATATACTTTATTATGTTATCAGGCAGATTTACCTATCAGGCAGGTATCAGGTGGTGATCTTAGGAGTCCCCTCGATCACTAAGTTATCAGGGTATAGTCTAGATTTCATGACTATTCAGTTATCAGGATCAGGCAGTGATCCTAGGTTTCTCCTTGATCACTAGTTTAGCAGGATGTAGTTTAGTTATTATGACTACACAGGATATCAGGAACAGACATGTATACCCTATGTCATACCCCATTTTTTGACTCATATTTTATCTTTTATTATTTCATCATTTATTACTTTTTATTATTTCATTTTTTGTTATTGGATTTTTATTTACATTTTATCACCATAAGCATTACCACCTTTATTAAACACTATCATTATCCTTATTAATACCATTACTTTTGTATTTTATTATTATTATTATCTTTTTTATCAATGTTTTATAATTATTATCATTATCATTTATTTTTAATTACTATTATTATTTTCTTCATCATTTATTATTATTATTTATCTTTATTACTATTATTATTACTATTTTTATTTTCATTATCACTTTCCTCATTCCCATCTTTGTTGTTTGCATCATTTACTATTATCATATTTGTTTTTATTATTTATTTATATTTTATCTTTTATTTTATTTTAAAGAAAACAAAAAAATACAAAAAAAGGGAAGTTCGCACTGCGAACTCTGCGAATTTTTTGCAGAATTTGATTTTTTTGATTCAGCTTTCTTTTATCTTTATCATAGTTATTATTATCATTATTATTATCATTGTTATTGCCAATTGTGGCTGATTAGATGCAGCAAAGCAAGATCAAAGGTGTGGCATTAAAGGTAAAGGTAAGAAGGATTTTCTTCCAACCTAGCATGTGCTCAAACAAATTGGCTGCCCTTGGTCAGCTCTTGTCCCTCCCAATTGACCTATCATCCAACCTGAGCTTGCCAGCCAGCTGCTTGATCCCTTTTCTTCCTTCTTTATCCACCAAAACCAGTCAAACACAAGTGGTTTTGCTTGCAAAAAAGCTGTTTGGTGTGCCCTGTTTTCAGCTGGATTTCTCCTCCCACACACCAGCCCACATGCTCTTTTTGCTTCCCCCAATCTCTCTGTACATGGCAGTACACGTTTTCCTTGCTTGACCTTCCAAGATTGCAAGGATTGATCCCAAGAATCACACAATTTGCAGCTGCCCTGTTTTTCAGTTTTTCTCATCATTGCATTCAAAGATCAGCTGCATTTGTGGCTGAAATCAGTCAAGGTCTTGACCCTTGGTACAAGGCAAAGTAACTTCTATCCTTTAGCATTAAATGCAAAGTAATCTAGCCTGGATTTAGCCCACAAATTAGCTAGGTTCTAGAGATTTTCTCATCATGGCATTGGATCCTCATTTGGCCTATAAAAGGAATGCAAGGCACAAGGATTACACACAGTCATATACACACAATACACACGAAATTTACACCAAAATACACTACATTGCAGCATTGTGAGAGTAGAAAAACAGTTCAACTCAAAAGCAAAACCAATTAGAGTTATTTGTCCATAACCTCTAATCAATCAAGCAAGCCACTTCCTACCTCTTGCACAAGCATTGCTAGGAGTTCTGTAAGTATCCTATAGCCTTTATCTTTCATTTTGTTTGTTGTTTGCATCATTTGTTTTTGTACAAAAACCCCTTTTGAAACTCAAAAGGAATCTCAAAGTGACCAAGTGCTAAAACTGATTTGTTGTGCCTCTTTTCTCCCAAATTTGCAAAGCTTTTTAACCCCCTTTAGGTTCTGAAGCTTGCTCAGGAGCAGTTTCTGAACTTCTGTTCAGAAACAGCTTCTGAGTTCAATTTTTCGCATACTTCGCGAGCAAAGTTATGTTCGCAGAGCGACCACATCAGAACCTGACTTCGCAGAGCCAAGTTCTGGTTGCTCTGTGAAGTATGTGAAACTCAGAACATGAATCAGGCTTCCAAAGGCCAAATTTTTGGGGTTCCAACCCTTGATTCAGAACCTAAAGAGGGTCAAAATGCATTTTTGTTCAAACCATATCAAGAATATTGCATGGCTTTGGAAATTTCACAAGATCGTGCAATTAATTTTGAGTAACTTGCAAAACAAGTTATGTTCTTAAATTTTCAAAATCAAGCTTGAGCAATAAGCTAAGTTCTTTATTTTCAAAACCAAACTTGAGCAACAACGTTGTTCATGATTTTCAATCAAAACACGAACTTGAGCCGAACTTTCTCTCTTTTAAAACCAAACTCAAAATAAGCCGAACTTGTGCACTTTCCAAACTCATGCATGTTTTATGATTTTTGTTCATCTTTCAAACTTGAATAAACATTTGTTCTTAAGTTTCAATAACTTAAGCAACAAGTGATATTCATGATTTTCAATAAACTCGAACAACAATTTTGTTCGTGATTTCTTTTTTCCAACTTTTCTTTAAGTTTCCCAACCTAATGTTTTGTCCCTTTGAGATTCCTTCGAGTTTCAACGAAACAAAACTTGAATGAAAAAGGAATGGCTTGACGCATGTCTCCCCAAACCTCGGTTGCACGAATGCGTGACGTATGTCTCGTCGTTCGGGTAATCGTCATTCCCTTTTTCGACGCGTCTAGCACGCTTAACCTTTCTTTGGTCCTCCGTGACCAATTTGAACCTTTTTCTTGGCCCTCGTGGTCAATTCGAACCTTTCGCGCCTTCGCGCGTTTCAAACCTTTTACGCCTTGTGCGAGTTTATCGCCTTAATGTGCGTCCGTCTTTTTTATCTTTAAAACTTTTACGCCTTGTGCGAGTTTATCGCCTTAATGTGCGTTCGTCTCTTTTATCATTTAAACTTTTTACGCCTCTGTGCGTCTTCAAATCTTTTTTTATTAAAACGAACCAACATACAAATTTTTTCTACCAAAGAACTACGTACGCTTTGAATTCTCCGACTACCGGGAGATACGTAGGAGCAGGATTCACATCTTGTCAAGCCCGTTAATAAAAACTTTCTTTTTTCCCCTTCGTTGTATTTTATCTCTTCTTTCCTTTCGTAAAATATTTTTTTCTTTTTCCCTTTTAAATGTTCAAACACGCAAGCAAAACTTTGGAAACATTTTAAGCTTAAGTCGACTAAGAGGTTCCCGTTGAGTACAACGGATGTGAGGGGTGCTAATACCTTCCCCTCCCATAATCGACTCTCGAACCTAAAATCTCTTTTAAAATGTAATTTTGAACTTTTTTCCTTTTCTCCCCGAAAAATTAAAAGTTCAGTCGTGATTTAAAATTAGTGATTCAACGCTTCCCAATAGCTTGACATCCGAAATTCGACGCGACAAAAATGGCGACTTCATTGGGGACATGCATAAAACACTTTGTTTTTGTATGACGAGTCAAGCCTATCTCAGTCGGCTTTTAGGCTAAATTGTTTCATTTTACTTGCGTGTTTATGAAATTCTGGCCAGGCAATACTTAAGAGATAAACGCAGGTTCTGAACCACCAGGTTCTGAACAGAACTTAGCACAATATAAAAACAGATAAACAGCAGAAAAGTAAAGTGCAGGAAAGCTAAAAACACACAAGGTTTGTTAACCCAGTTCGGAGTAAACACCTCCTACTCTGGGGGATACCAATCCAGGAAGGAAATCCACTATAGGATTTAACCCAAAGACTGAAGACACTGACTCCCAGTTCCCAGCCTTAGCAATTAAACTCCTCCTAGTCAGACTTCTACCCAACTCTGAGTATTAGAATCCTCTAACTTCCTATTCAAGCAACTAAACCCAGCTACTTGAACAACCCTTAACAATCCCCTGTTTTTGAACACAATTTCAATGACAACACTTCATTCGTACCTAAAGGCTTAGAATGAATTACAACTTAATGAAAACTCTAAACCAACTCAAAACATATGAGTGGTGCACAAAACAAAGCTAACAGCTTAAAAAACAAACACATACTCAATTTCTGATTTCTAAACTCTAAAACTCGTAAGTCTTGAAAGCAGCATCACTCCTCCTTATATAGTCTTGCAACATAAATAACAAACTAATCTTCTGAATTGATTTGTTACTGAAATAAGATTGGTCCAATAATGTAACAAATAAAACTGTATTGAATCTTTGAAAGATCATAACAGGAAAATACGAATTTCATATCTTTGAACCAAATCTTCAATAAAAACTTCTCCAAATAATTCAGCATTCTAGAAGCAATTATACAAAGATAATTCCTTGCTAAATCTCCCAAGATACGCGCAAAAACTAATCTGAAAACCCAGCTTCTGATGTGGTCAACAAAAGTCAACGCTTGCTTCAGAACCTGAAATCAGCTTCTGAACTGCTACAGTGCATTCAGCTTCTGATGACATTTTCTGCTTCTGAACGGCTTCAAAACACAAAACTTGCAACTGAAGAAATGTTTCAAATATGGAGATGCTTCTATTTAATACTTTGGTTTTGCCAAAACATGCAGCCAACACAAAAGACTCAACAATCTCCCCCTTTGGCAAATTTTTGGCTAAAACCATCCAAGTCCTTCAATCTTCATTATAATCAGCTCAGCAATGAAGAACTCCACAATAATACATCATAGCAATTAGTTTAGGCAGCGGATTCAGCTATGTTAAACAACAGCTTCAGCTTCTGATCACCACAACCATGGTATCAGAGCTACTGATCAACTCCTGATCATCACACAGTCTCCCCCTGAAGCTTCACAAAGACATAAACAACTACTAAGCTTCACAACACTCCCCCTGCAACTCAGCTTCTCACATAAACTCCCCCTCACTACTGAACTACAGAGAAACAAAAGTATCAGAGCATACTTCAGGAACTGAGCATAATTGTTCTTCAGGACCACTACACTTCAGGAGCTGAGCATAATTGTTCTTCAGGACCACTACACTTCAGGACCACATCATCACTCAGGTATATAACAAACTTGTACTCCCCCTGAGACACATATTCCCCCTTGATCATATTTGGACATATAATGCTTGGTATCAGAGCAAAATTAGTCACCTTCTGAATCAAAGACACACTTTCTGAATAACACTGACAGCTGAACATCTGAAATGCAGCAATACATCTTCTAATTTTTGGTATCAGAGCCAACACATTGCATAGGATTTTCTCCCCCTTTTTAGCCACAAAATTATGACAAATCTCAGACTTCAAGTAGGGAAGGAAAACTGCACAAACATCTTCAACTACTGTCCCAGTTTGAACTTCAGACTTAGTATCAAAAACAACATCACACTTAGCACTAACAAAGCTGGCAGGTACTCTATCTTCCTCACATCCAGTTTGCTTTAATTGCTAGAATTCTTCATATAAACATACACCTAACTTGCTTCTCAGATTCTCAAACTGTTTAGCATCCAAGACTTTTGTGAAAATGTCAGCAACTTGTTCTTCAGTAGCTACATGTTCCAGCTGAACAATCTTGTCCTCCACAAGGTTTCTGATAAAATGGTGTCTGATGTCTATGTGTTTGGTTCTACTGTGCTGAATTGGATTCTTAGAGATGTTGATAGCACTCAAATTATCACAAAACAATGTCATAACACCTTGTTTCAAGTTGTACTCCTCCAGCATCTGTTTCATCCAAACCAGTTGTGAACAACTACTCCCAGCAGCAATATACTCAGCTTCAGCAGTTGACAATGAAACACAGTTTTGTTTCTTGCTGAACCAAGATATTAAGTTATTTCCCAAAAAGAAACAACCTCCTGAGGTGCTCTTCCTGTCATCAGCACTTCCAGCCCAGTCAGCATCACAATATCCAATCAGTTCAGAACTTGAACTATGAGAATACATGATTCCATAGTCACTTGTGCTGTTCACATACTTCAGAATCCTCTTCACTTGTGTTAGATGACTCATCTTAGGATCAGCTTGATATCTAGCACATACTCCAACAGCATAAGTGATATCAGGTCTGCTTGCAGTTAAATACAATAAGCTTCCTATCAAGCTTCTGTACTGACTTTGATCAACTGATACTCCTTGTTCATCTTTGGTTAGCTTCAGATGAGTAGCAGCTGGTGTCTTCTTATGAGCAGCTGATTCCATTCCAAACTTCTTTACTATGTTCTTGGCATATTTACTCTGAGATGAAGATTGTATCTTCCATTTGCTTGACTTGTAATCCAAGAAAATACGTCAGCTCACCAACTAAACTCATTTCAAACTCTGATTGCATTTGCTGAACAAACAGATTGACCATCTTCTGAGACATCCCTCCAAACACTATATCATCCACATAAATCTGAGCAATCATCAGACTCCCATTTTCATCTTTCACAAACAAGGTCTTATCAGAACCTTCTTTTCTGTAACCTTGAGCCACAAGAAACTGAGTCAGCCTGTCATACCATGCCCTTGGTGCTTGCTTCAATCCATATAAAGCCTTCTTTAACTTGTACACATGTTCTGGAAACTTAGGATCCACAAAACCCTTAGGCTGTTCAACATATACCTCTTCTTGCAAATATCCATTCAGAAATGCACTCTTCACATCCATCTGGAATAATTTGATCTTGAGAATGCAGGATACACCCAACAATAATCTTATGGACTCTAGTCTGGCCACAGGTGCAAAGGTCTCATCAAAATCCAATCCCTCCACTTGAGTATAACCCTGAGCAACCAACCTAGCCTTGTTTCTGACTACAGTACCATTCTCATCTGTTTTATTCTTGTAAATCCATTTAGTACCAATCACATTCAACCCTTCAGGTCTTGGAACCAGATCCCATACTTCACTCCTTTTGAACTGATTCAACTCATCTTGCATTGCTTCAATCCAAAATTCATCAGTCAGGGCTTCTTTCACATTTTTGGGTTCAAACTTAGACACAAAACATGAATCAGTAGCATCTGGTTCTGATCTCCTGGTTCTGACCCCTTGATCCAAACTCCCAATGATAAGCTCCTTAGGATAATCCTTCTGAATTCTAATAGATGGCCCTTTATTGGTAGAATCATGTTCTGGATGTACATCTGCTTCTTCAGACTCTGGATGAATTTCAGCTTCTGAAGTTTGTTCTTCTGATGGTTCAGACTCTGGAACAACTTCAGACTCACTTCTATCTTTCTCAGCAGTCAGATCATCAATTACCACATTAATGGACTCCATCACAATTTTAGTTCTTAAATTAAACACCATATAAGCTCTGTTGTTCACTAAATAACCCAGGAACATGCCCTCATCAGACTTAGGATCCAGTTTTCTTCTGTTTTCCCTGTCAGCTAAAATGTAGCATCTGCTCCCAAAAACATGGAAGTATTTGACTGTAGGCTTCCTTCCTTTCCATAGTTCATATAAGGTACAAGTTGTTCCCTTCTTCAGAGTGACTCTATTATGGATATAACATGCAGTGTTCATGGCTTCAGCCCAAAACATATATGGTAGCTTCTTAGCATGCAGCATAACCCTTGCACATTCTGCTAAAGTCCTGTTCTTCCTCTCAACTACACCATTTTGCTGAGGTGTGATAGGTGCAGAAAACTCATGCTTTATACCTTCAGAAGCACAGAATTCTGAAAAACTCTTGTTTTCAAATTCTTTGCCATGATCACTTCTGATTCTGACTATGCCACAGTCCTTTTCTCTTTGTAGTTGAATGCACATCTCTTTGAAAACTTCAAAAGTGTCAGACTTTTCTCTAACAAACCTGACCCATGTATATCTAGAGTAGTCATCTACCATTACAAAAGCATACCTCTTTCCACCAATACTCTCAACTTGCATAGGCCCCATTAAATCCATATGAACAAGTTCTAGTACTTTGGTAGTTACCTGGTGAACTAATCTGGGATGAGACTTTCTTGTTTGTTTACCAATCTGACAATCACCACAAACACTGTCCTCATTGATCTTCAGATTAGGCACACCTCTGATAGCTTCAGTACTTAGGATTTTCTTCATGCCTTTCAGATTCAGATGTCCCAATTTTTGGTGCCAGAGTTTGACTTCCTCTTCTGAGCTCATAAGACAAGAAGTCAGACTTCTTTCTTCTTCAGAAACCCACAAATAACAGTTGTCTTTGGATCTGCAGCCCCTCATCTGAATTTTACCATCCTGATCAGTAACAATACACTCTTGCTTGTTGAAATTCACTTTTAAATCCTGATCACATAGCTGGCTAATACTGATCAGATTAGAGGTTAATCCTTCCACCAGTAGCACATCATTAAGTCTGGGCAAACCTTCTCTGATCAAATCTCCAATACCCAGAATCTGACCTTTTACACCATCTCCAAATGTCACATAACTTCTGGAGTATGATCTGATATTGCTCAGCAGCTTCTTCACACCAGTCATGTCCCTTGAACACCCACTATCAAAATACCAGTCTTCTTTTGAAGTAGCTCTCAATGAGGTATGAGCAATCAGGCCTACATTCTGAACTTTGGGCTTCCACACCTTCTGAACATTGTGACTGATAGTAGCTGGTTCAACTCTTCTATACTGAAAATGTTCAGGATACCAATACAGTTTGAAGCAGAATGGTTTGATGTGCCCTTTCTTTCCACAATGATGACAGATCCATGTTTGATTCCTCCTCCTTCTGTTTCTGAAAAATTTCTGGGGTTGCTTCTGAGGTAGCATCTGAACATGCTTCTGACCTTGCATCTGGGCATGCTTCTGAGGTCTCTTCTTTGATGTTCCAGCCATAGAATCATGAGTTTGAGTAGCAGGAACAAAACTCATCTGTTTAGGAATCTGAGTCTGATCAACAAAACCTAAACCAGTTTTTCCTTGTTGCTGATTCCCCAAAATGTCCTCCAACTTATCAGTAGCTGAGTTCAACATCTTCACTTGCTTCTTAATTTGATCAAGTTGGGAGTTCAGTTGATTCACTTCTTCTTTTAAATCTGAATCCTGCACTAACAGTTCACCTTTTTCAGCCTCCAGTTGTAGAATAGTCTCCTTCTGATCCAAAACTTGTTTGCAAACCTCAGCACTTCTGGTATACAGTTTCTTGTAGTTATCAGCTAGTTCATCATATGAGGTTTTAGCAGCTTCAGACACAGATGAGGCTTCAGACTCTGAGTCAGACTCTGAAAAAGTCTCAGACTCTAAAACAGCTTCCTTCTTCAAGATAGCTCCTGACCTCACAACCAGACCAGTATCACACATATCAGATTCACTAACATCATCATCTTCAGAACCATCATCAGACCATGCAATAGCTAGGCTCTTCTTCTGTTTCTTAACGAAAGTAGGACATTCAGATTTGATGTGTCCATAACCCTCACACTCATAGCACTGCACACCTTTAGCTTGGTTACTTTTCTCCTCAGACTTGGTCTTCTTCTCATCAGTTTGTTGCTTTTTGTTATTGAATCTGAAATTCTGACCTTTGGCTTTGGCTTTTCTGTTAACATTCTTCAGAATCTTGTTGAATTGTTTTCCCAGCAACACTAGAGCTTCTGATAAGTCATCCTCCTCAGAATCTTGTTGATCATCAGCTTCAGTATTCACAGTAAAAGCTATACCTTTCCCTTTCTTATCAGGCTGTTTGCAGAATGCAGTCTCAAAATTTAACAAAGAACCAATGAGCTCTTCAACCTTCATAGCAGAAATATCATGAGCCTCCTCAATAGCTGTCACCTTCATATCAAACCTTTTGGGCAGGGACCTGAGGATTTTTCTCACTAGCTTCTCATCAGACATCTTCTCCCCAAGAGAATCAAAGGAATTGGCCATATCCAGCACATTCATGTAAAAATCCTGAATGGATTCATCTTCCTTCATCTTCAGGTTCTCAAATTTGGTGGTCAGCAGCTGCAATCTGGACAACTTGACTTTAGAGGTTCCTTCATGAGTGGTTTTCAGAATTTCCTAAGCATCCTTAGCCACAGTACATTGTTTGATGAGTCTGAACATGTTCTGGTCCACACCATTAAAGATTGCATTCAAAGCTTTTGAATTTCCCAGAGACAAGTCATCTTCAGCTTTGGTCCACTCCTCTTCAGGCTTCAGAACCTCAGTCTTGTTACCATCTTTGTCTGTATACACATGATGATCCCAGCCTTTAATCACAGCTTTCCAAGTCCTGCTGTCAATAGACTTTAGAAAAGCACACATCCTTGACTTCCAATACTCATAGTTTGTGCCATCTAGTAGGGGTGGTCTATTGACATAGCCTCCTTCTCTATCCATGCTTGCCAGATATTAACTCCTCTGGATCTCACCCAATTTACAGGCAGGGTGCCTGCTCTGATGCCAATTGAAATTCTGGCCAGGCAATACTTAAGAGATAAACGCAGGTTCTGAACCACCAGGTTCTGAACAGAACTTAGCACAATATAAAAACAGATAAACAGCAGAAAAGTAAAGTGCAGGAAAGCTAAAAACACACTGTAACGACCCTATTTTCGTATATTATATTTTTATATATTTTATTTTATGGTTTGGTATTTAAAAATATTTTCTAGTAATCGAGGAATGATTATTTAGCGCGAGAGTAAGTTCGTAACCGAGTTTTTAATGGTTTTGGGCCTAGAGGGTGAATAGTGTTGGGCTTTAGTTTATGAGTAGTAATAATCCTATGTGGATGAATGTAGTAAGCTTGGATTAGATTGTATGGCTAGGATTGGTCCATGATGGCTAGTAAAGATGGATGGCTAGGATCTATTGCTAGGAATATAAGATATTTTGTGTGGATGAATAGTGCCATTCCTTTTTCTTTGTGAAGAAAAACGTGAAAGAAGAAGAGGAGGAGAACAAGAGGAGAGCTAGGGCAAGAAAAGCAAGAGGAAAGCTTGAGATTTGCTAGGTTTGAGAAGGTAAGAGAGTTAGTATTACTTCTTCACAAGTGATTGAGAAGGGGAGAATGTCTATTTCTCCATCCCAAACTTCTCCTCACTTTGTCTAGGTTTTGATAGAGAGTTTTTATGGTTTAAAGTTGTTAATGATTATGTTTTGCTTGCTTGAATGCTAATTGATGTTGTTAGCATGATTTGTTGGAGTTATTGAGTTGTGGGTTCATAAGAAAAGTTTATGAAAAGTTATTGTCTTGAACCCTAATTTCTATGCTTGATGCAATCTTTGCTTGTGATGGTTTTTAAATGATGTTTTATGATGGAATGTTGTTTTTAACAAGTTCTGGAACTTGGGTAACCATAGATGGGCTAAAATGGTGGAAAAATCACTTTTTTACATGACTGTACTGATACGGTCGCTTGTAGCGACGGAACCTCGCTTGTAGCGACCACACTGGCGCTTGTAGCGACCAGGCTCGCTTGTAGCGACCGAAGGTTCGCTTGTAGCGACCAAGCAGGATGATTCCCTGCCTATGCTCGCTTGTAGCGACCGAAGGTTCGCTTGTAGCGACCAACCCTGGACAGGCCAACTTCGTTGAGTCGTTCTGGAGGTCCTGGTGCGCGCGGAGATGTCTTTTTGCTACTGTATTTTTATAATACATTTTGGAAACCTTGCCCACCATTTTAATCCATTCCTAATGTTTTCTAAAGATTATTTGTTTCAAGAAAGTTTTGGAGTAAAACCCTAATGTGTGTGTGGGTTATCAAAGTGTGTGGGTTTCCCTTTGGAACCCTATTGTGTGAGACTTTGATGTGATTTGATTGGTTTATTTGAGATTGTTAAACATGGTTGAGTAATACATGTTATGTCTTATGATATGGCCATGAGTGCCTAGTGTTGTGTTTTGTTGTTGTTGTTGTTGTGATAATTATCAGAGTGCTGATAATTTAGTTGTGTTTATCAGAGTGCTGATAATTTAGTTGTGTTATCAGAGTGCTGATAATTAGTTGTGTTTATCAGAGTGCTGATAATCTAGTGTTCGTGTTTGTTGAATCATCATGCATTTCATGATTGTATGATATCCGTGTGCGGATAAGAAATCCAAGAGTGCTTGGTTATCAAGAGTGCTTGATATTATCAAGAGTGCTTGATAAGGATATAAGTTTATCCAAAATGATTTGGTACCACATGCATTAGTGAATGCATTTTGAGGCATGCATCTTTTGTGACATTATGTGTGCATAATGGTTGTTATGTGGTAACTGTTATTGATGAGTTTGTGTATTGACAATTACATTGTTGTATTTTAGTTAATGATGAGCCTTTGTGCTTTGTGTTTGATATGTATAATAATGCGTTATTAATACATGTTTATTGTTTTGTGATACTAACACTCTCTGTTTTGTGTTATGTGCTGGATCATTGGGGATCCAGATTATCAGGTTGGCGAGGCTATCGTTGAGGAATAGCCCTTTGCTGTTAGGATCTTTTGTAGTGGTAAGGGCATAGCTTAGCTATCCTTACATTTTTGGTACTAGGTGTTGTATCCTAGTTAGAGTCTAGTGCTCTGATATTTGTAACACTATTTTGGGGGTATCTGAACTCGTATGTATGAATTTGGCAATGGCTTGTTGTAGAATTGCCTCTTTTGAAAATATTATGTATATATTTTTGTGTAATATATGCAAGCTTATTTATAAGCATTTGTTTTGTTGTTTTCCGCTGCTGTGTTTGTGAATCAAATATGTTTTTGATTTCAAGTGATGTTTTATGAAAATGAGTTTCTTAATGTTGTAACTTCCTATGGCCTTAACGTTTTCTTTTATTAAAGTTAATAATCGGCGGTTAAGGGTTAGGGTGTTATACACACAAGGTTTGTTAACCCAGTTCGGAGTAAACACCTCCTACTCTGGGGGATACCAATCTAGGAAGGAAATCCACTATAGGATTTAACCCAAAGACTCAAGACACTGACTCCCAGTTCCCAGCCTTAGCAATTAAACTCCTCCTAGTCAGACTTCTACCCAACTCTGAGTATTAGAATCCTCTAACTTCCTATTCAAGCAACTAAACCCAGCTACTTGAACAACCCTTAACAATCCCCTGTTTTTGAACACAATTTCAATGACAACACTTCATTCGTACCTAAAGGCTTAGAATGAATTACAACTTAATGAAAACTCTAAACCAACTCAAAACATATGAGTGGTGCACAAAACAAAGCTAACAGCTTAAAAAACAAACACAGACTCAATTTCTGATTTCTAAACTCTAAAACTCGTAAGTCTTGAAAGCAGCATCACTCCTCCTTATATAGTCTTGCAACATAAATAACAAACTAATCTTCTGAATTGATTTGTTACTGAAATAAGATTGGTCCAATAATGTAACAAATAAAACTGTATTGAATCTTTGAAAGTTCATAACAGGAAAATACGAATTTCATATCTTTGAACCAAATCTTCAATAAAAACTTCTCCAAATAATTCAGCATTCTAGAAGCAATTATACAAAGATAATTCCTTGCTAAATCTCCCAAGATACGCGCAAAAAATAATCTGAAAACCCAGCTTCTGATGTGGTCAACAAAAGTCAACGCTTGCTTCAGAACCTGAAATCAGCTTCTGAACTGCTACAGTGCATTCAGCTTCTGATGACATTGTCTGCTTCTGAACGGCTTCAAAACACAAAACTTGCAACTGAAGAAATGTTTCAAATATGGAGATGCTTCTATTTAATACTTTGGTTTTGCCAAAACATGCAGCCAACACAAAAGACTCAACAGTTTATATCTTCTTATCATTATTTGTTTCTATTATTTTTGCTCTATATTTATATTTCATATTGCTTCATATTTATATATATATCAATTGTGGGGTTTGTTACTTGAGCGATGTTACTCCACATTGTTCGGGTTAATGCCGGACGTGTGAGGCTCTCTACCCGAGCTCGAGAGAAAACTAAGTTAGAATGGTGGTTGTGAGCGGAAGCCCGCGTTGACGTATGTCCGTGAGGTAGGATGCCAAACCCCGCTTAGAGGAGATTTTCACGTGGAATGAATTGAAGTCATGCGTGTCGCAATTGACGACCTTAATTCCATGTGGGATCTATGACTCTAGGGACCTTTTTTAGGGAATCTTACCTTTAGAGCCTACATGTGAGGATGGGGGAAATTTTGAACATACATGTCATACCTATGCATACATTTACATTCATGGAAAATAATTTTCACATACCACTTTGCTTTATAGGGAATTAAAAAGAGCAACCAAATATTAGCAAAAAGAATATGGCCTCCAAAAATAGAAATACGCTCGCTTTCAAGATCAAGGTCCCTAAAGTGGAAAGTTTGCTAGCTTTGAGTAGACGGCTCTCTTCGGTCGACAAGAGCAACTTTGAGGCAAGTTATGGACTAATACTCGACCTCCTACCCGTGAAGATAGATTCGGTGGCCTTAACCACTTTGGCTCAATTTTTCGACCCACCTCTCCGGTGATTTACCTTTCAAGACTTCCAACTAGCTCCAACCTTGGAAGAATTTGAGAAGATTTTGGGTTGTAGCATGAAAGACCATGGGCTTTATCTCGGTCCGGGAAAAGACCCTACTTTAGAGGCCATCGCCGAATCCTTACACCTTAATGTTCAAGACATAGCACTTCAGTTGGAAACTAGAGGGAACATTAAGGGTTTCACGAGAAAGTTCTTGGAGACCCAAGCTCGGTTTTTGTTGGCTAACAAAGAGGGGAAGGCATTCAACGTAATCCTAGCCCTTTTGGTGTATGGAATAGTTCTATTCCCCAATATGGACGACTTTGTAGACCTTCCGGCCATAAAAGTGTTCATGACTAAAAATCCGGTTCCCACCCTTTTGGCGGATTTTTATCATTCCCTTTATTCAAGGCATGGACAAGGGAGAGGACGCACAATTTCTTGTTGTACTTCTTTGGTACAAATTTGGTTGACATACCACATGCCAAGAAGCCGGGATTTTATGGAAAACCGGGCTAAGCTTCAATGGTCGCAAAGAATGTTAGCTCTCACCGAGAAAGAAATTCATTGGTTTTCTCCGGATTTAGAGGACCCGGAAGTCATCCTAAGTTGCGGGGATTTCCCTAATGTACCCCTCATTGGTACTAAGGGATGCATTAACTACAATCCGGTCCTCTCTCTCCACCAGCTAGGCTATCCAATGGAGGACGAACCCGGTGATCTTTTGTTAGAACCTTTCTTCTTAAGGAAAGGAGATCAAGACCCGGCCTTGCTAGAAAGAATCCGAAGGGCTTGGAGCCAAGTGCGCAAAGGAAGGGTTGGCAAGAAGAATTGTGTGGCCAAGCCTCTATATACTCAATGGGTGAAGAAGAGGGTTAAAACAATCAAGCTACCCTTTGAGGTCATATGCCCTCCAAAATCTCCTGCACCTAAGCCAAGCACAACCGTTCCCAACAAAGAAGCGGAGGAGCTCAAAGCTAAAATTCGAGAACTCCAAAATAAAAATGGGGAGTTAGAATTGAAGCACCTTCAAGCTTTGGGAGAAATCACTAGGACGAAAAGAGATCGGGACGAAGCGACGAATTCTCTCCTAGTGTGCCAAAAGCGGCTAAAGATCTCCGAGGGGAAGAGAGATTGGATTGGAGGCGGCTTGGTTAGTGCGTGTTGAGTCTTTTGGTGTTGGCTGCATGTTTTGGCAAAACCAAAGTATTGAATAGAAGCATCTCCATATTTGAAACATTTCTTCAGTTGCAAGTTTTGTGTTTTGAAGTCATTCAGAAGCTGAAAATGTCATCAGAAGCTGAATGCACTGTAGCAGTTTAGAAGCTGATTTCAGGTTCTGATGCCAGCGTTGACTTATGTTGACTTCATCAGAAGCTGGTTATTTTCAAGGTTTTTCTATGCGAATCTTTGCAAGATTTATTGAAGATTTATCCACGCATATGGCTTCTAGAATGTTGATTTATTTGGAGAAGATTTTATTGAAGATTTGGTTCAAAGATATGAAATTCATATTTTCCTGTTATAATCTTTAAAAGATTCAGTACAGTTTTGTTTGTTACATTATTGGACCAATCTTATTTCAGTAACAAATCAAATCAGAAAGATTAGTTTGTTATTTTATTCTGCAAGACTGAAGGCTATAAATAGAGGAGGGTTGCTGCTATTCAAGACACGATTTATAGAGTTTAAGATCAGAAAATTGAGTCTTAGTATTTTAAGCTTTTAGCTTTATTGTGCACCACTCAGTTTGAGTTGGTTTAGAATTTTATAGAGTTGTAATTCATTCTAAGCCTTTAGGTACGAATGAAGTCTTTGTGTGTTTGAAGTTTTCTGAAAAACAGAGTGTTTTTGGTTAAGGGTTTCAGTAACTGGGTTTAGTTACTTGAATAGGAAGATAGTGGATTCTATTACTCAGAGTTGGGTAGAAGTCTTACTAGGTGGAGGTTAATTGCTTGGGATAAGAACTGGGAGTCAGTGTCTGAGTCTTAAGGATTAAATCCAATAGTGGATTTCCTTCCTGGATTGGTATCCCCCAGAGTAGGAGGTGTTTACTCCGAACTGGGTTAACAAACCTTGTGCGCCTTTTACTTTCCTGCACTTTTATTTTCTTGCTTTGCATTGTGTGAGTGTGTGCTCTGTTTTAAGCAAACTATTGTGCCCTGCGTATAGTTCAGAACCTGCTGGTTCAGAACCTGGTACTCTCTTATTATTGCCTGGCCAGAATTTCAATTGGCATCAGAGCAGGCACCCTGCCTGTATTTTGGGTGAGATCCAGAGGGATTAATTTCTGGTAAGCATGGATAGAGAAGGAGGCTATGTCAATAGACCACCCCTACTAGATGGCACAAACTATGAGTATTGGAAGTCAAGGATGTGTGCTTTTCTAAAGTCTATTGACAGCAGGACTTGGAAAGCTGTGATTAAAGGCTGGGATCATCCTGTGTATACAGACAAAGATGGTAACAAGACTGAGGTTCTGAAGCCTGAGGAGGAATGGACCAAAGCTGAAGATGATCTGTCACTGGGAAATTCAAAAGCTTTGACTGCTATCTTTAATGGTGTTGATCAGAACATGTTCAGACTTATCAAACAATGTACTGTGGCTAAGGATGCTTGGGAAATTCTGAAGACCACTCATGAAGGAACTTCTAAGGTAAAGATGTCCAGATTGCAGCTGCTGACCACCAAATTTGAGAACCTGAAGATGAAGGAAGATGAATCCATTCAGGATTTTTACATGAATGTGCTGGATATGGCAAATTCATTTGACTCTCTTGGTGAAAAGATGTCTGATGAGAAGTTAGTCAGAAAAATCCTCAGGTCCCTGCCCAGAAGGTTTGATATGAAGGCAACAGCAATTGAAGAGGCCCATGATATTTCAACTATGAAGCTTGAGGAGCTGATTGGGTCATTGCTCAACTTTGAAACTGCCTTTTGTAAACAGACTGAGAAGAAAGGAAAAGGTGTAGCTTTTAGTGTGAATTCTGAAGCTGATGATCAACAAGAGTCTGAAGAGGATGACTTATCAGAAGCTCTTGTGTTGCTGGGAAAACAATTCAACAAGATTCTGAAGAATGTTAACAGAAAAGCCAAAGCCAAAGGTCAGAACTTCAGATTCAATAACAAGAAGCAACAAACTGATGAGAAAAAGACCAAGTCTGAGGAGAAAAGTAATCAAGCTAAAGGTGTGCAGTGCTATGAGTGTGAGGGTTTTGGACATATCAAATCTGAATGTCCTACTTTCCTGAAGAAACAGAAGAAGAGCCTAGCTGTTGCATGGTCTGATGATGGTTCTGAAGATGATGATGTTAGTGAATCTGATATGTGTGATACTGGTCTGGTAGTGAGGTCAGGAGCTATCTTGAAGGAGGAAGCTGTTTTAGAGTCTGAGACTTTTTCAGAATCTGACTCAGAGTCTGAAGCCTCATCTGTGTCTGAGGCTGCTAAAACCTCATATGATGAACTAGCTGATAACTACAAGAAGCTGTATACCAGAAGTGCTGAGGTCTGCAAACAAGTTTTGGATCAGAAGGAGACTATTCTACAACTGGAGGCTGAAAAAGGTGAACTGTTAGTGCAGAATTCAAATTTAAAAGAAGAAGTGAATCAACTGAACTCCCAACTTGATCAATTGAAGAAGCAAGTGAAGATGTTGAACTCTACTACTGATAAGTTGGAGGACATTTTGGGGAATCAGCAACAAGGAAAAAATGGCTTAGGTTTTGTTGATCAGACTCAGATTCCTAAACAAATGAGTTTTGTTCCTGCTACTCAAACTCATGATTCTATGGCTGGAACATCAAAGAAGAGACCTCAGAAGCAAGCCCAGATGCAAGGTCAGAAGCATATTCAGATGAGACCTCAAAAACTAGCTCAGAAGAGACCTCAGATGCAAGGTCAGAAGCATGTTCAGATGCTACCTCAGAAGCAACCCCAGAAGTACAACAGAAGAAGGAGGAATCATACATGGACCTGTCATCATTGTGGTAAGAAGGGACATATCAAACCTTTTTGCTTTAAACTGTATGGATATCCTGAACACTTTCAATATAGAAGAGTGCAACCAGCTGCACCCTGACACAGTGTTCAGAAGGTGTGGAAACCTAAGGTTCAGAATGTAGGCCTGATTGCTCATACTTCATTAAGAGCTACCTCAAAAGAAGACTGGTATTTTGATAGTGGGTGTTCAAGGCACATGACTGGTGTGAAGAAGCTACTGAGCAATATCAGATCATACTCCAGAAGTTATGTGACATTTGGAGATGGTGTAAAAGGTCAGATTCTGGGAATTGGTGATTTGATCAGAGAAGGTCTGCCCAAACTTAATGATGTGCTACTGGTGGAAGGATTAACCTCTAATCTGATCAGTATTAGCCAGCTATGTGATCAGGATTTAAAAGTGAATTTCAACAAGCAGGAGTGTATTGTTACTGATCAGGATGGTAATATTCAGATGAGGGGCTGCAGATCCAAAGACAACTGTTATTTGTGGGTTTCTGAAGAAGAAAGAAGTCTGACTTCTTGTCTTATGAGCTCAGAAGAGGAAGTCAAACTCTGGCACCAGAAATTGGGACATCTGAATCTGAAAGGCATGAAGAAAATCCTAAGTACTGAAGCTATCAGAGGTGTGCCTAATCTGAAGATCAATGAGGACAGTGTTTGTGGTGATTGTCAGATTGGTAAACAAACAAGAAAGTCTCATCCCAGATTAGTTCACCAGGTAACTACCAAAGTACTAGAACTTGTTCATATGGATTTAATGGGGCCTATGCAAGTAGAAAGTATTGGAGGAAAAAGATATGCCTTTGTAATGGTAGATGACTACTCAAGATATACTTGGGTCAGCTTTGTTAGAGAAAAGTCTGACACTTTTGAAGTTTTCAAAGAGATGTGCATTCAACTACAAAGAGAAAAGGACTGTGGCATAGTCAGAATCCGAAGTGATCATGGCAAAGAATTTGAAAACAAGAGTTTTTCAGAATTCTGTGCTTCTGAAGGTATAAAACATGAGTTTTCTGCACCTATCACACCTCAGCAAAATGGTGTAGTTGAAAGGAAGAACAGGACTTTAGCAGAATGTGCAAGGGTTATGCTGCATGCTAAGAAGCTGCCATATATGTTTTGGGCTGAAGCAATGAACACAACATGTTACATACACAATAGAGTCACTTTGAAGAAGGGTACTACATCAACTTTGTATGAATTGTGGAAAGGGAGAAAGCCTACAGTCAAATATTTCCATGTTTTTGGGAGCAGATGCTACATTTTGGCTGACAGGGAAAATAGAAGAAAACTGGATCCTAAGTCTGATGAGGGTATATTTTTGGGATATTCATTGAACAGCAGAGCTTATAGGGTGTTTAATTCCAGAACCAAGGTTGTGATGGAGTCCATAAATGTGGTTATTGATGATTTGTCTGCTGAGAATGAAAAGAATGAGCCTGAAGTTGTTCCAGAGTCTGAAGCCTCAGAAGAACAAACTTCAGAAGCAGAAAAGCATTCAGAGTCTGAAGAAGCAGAAGATCAACCAGATCAAGTTCCAAATGGTAAAGGGCCATCAATTAGAGTTCAGAAGGATCATCCTAAAGACTTAATCATTGGAAGCTTAGATCAAGGTGTCAGAACCAGGAGATCAGATGCTGCTGCTACTGATTCATGCTTTGTGTCAAAGGTTGAGCCTAAAAATGTGAAAGAAGCCCTAACTGATGAATTTTGGATTGAAGCAATGCAAGATGAGTTGAATCAATTCAAAAGGAGTGAAGTGTGGGATCTAGTTCCAAGACCTGAAGGGCTGAATGTGATTGGGACTAAGTGGATATTCAAGAATAAAACAGATGAAAATGGTACTGTAGTCAGAAACAAGGCAAGGTTGGTTGCTCAGGGTTATACTCAAGTTGAAGGACTTGATTTTGATGAGACCTTTGCACCTGTGGCCAGACTGGAGTCCATAAGACTATTGTTGGGTGTATCCTGCATTCTCAAGTTCAAATTGTTCCAGATGGATGTGAAGAGTGCATTTCTGAATGGATATTTGCAAGAAGAGGTATATGTTGAACAGCCTAAAGGTTTTGTGGATCCTAAGTTTCCAGAACATGTTTACAAGTTAAAGAAGGCTTTATATGGATTGAAGCAAGCACCAAGGGCATGGTATGACTGGCTAACTCAGTTTCTTGTGGCTCAAGGATACAGAAAAGGAGGTTCTGATAAGACTTTGTTTGTGAAAGATGAAAATGGGAGCCTGATGATTGCTCAGATTTATGTGGATGATATAGTGTTTGGAGGAATGTCTCAGAAGATGGTCAAACTGTTTGTTCAGCAAATGCAATCAGAATTTGAAATGAGTTTGGTTGGTGAGCTGACATATTTTCTTGGATTACAAGTCAAGCAAATGGAAGATACAATCTTCATTTCTCAGAGTAAATATGCCAAGAACATTGTGAAAAAGTTTGGTATGGAATCAGCTGCTCATAAGAAGACACCAGCTGCTACTCATCTGAAGTTGACCAAAGATGAACATGGAGTTTCAGTTGATCAAAGTCAGTACAGAAGCATGATAGGGAGCTTATTGTATTTAACTGCAAGCAGACCTGATATCACTTATGCTGTTGGAGTATGTGCAAGATACCAAGCTGATCCTAAGATGAGTCATCTGACACAAGTTAAAAGGATCTTGAAGTATGTGAATAGCACAAGTGACTACGGAATCATGTATTCACACAGTTCAAGTTCTGAACTGATGGGATTTTGTGATGCTGACTGGGCTGGAAGTGCTGATGATAGGAAGAGCACTTCAGGAGGATGTTTCTTTCTAGGAAATAATTTAATTTCCTGGTTCAGCAAGAAACAAAATTGTGTTTCATTGTCAACTGCTGAGGCTGAATATATTGCTGCTGGGAGTAGTTGTTCACAACTGGTTTGGATGAAACAGATGCTTGAGGAGTACAACATTAATCAAGGAACTATGACATTGTTTTGTGACAATTTGAGTGCTATCAACATCTCTAAGAATCCAATTCAGCACAGTAGAACCAAACACATAGACATCAGACACCATTTTATCAGAAACCTTGTGGAGGACAAGATTATTCAGCTGGAACATGTAGCTACTGAAGAACAAGTTGCTGACATTTTCACAAAGGCTTTGGATGCTAAGCAGTTTGAAAACTTAAGGAGCAAGTTAGGTGTGTGTTTGCATGAAGAGCTATAGCAATTACTGCAAACTGGATGTGAGGAAGATAAAGTACCTGCCAGTTGTGCCTATGCTAAGTGTGATCCTGAACCTGAGTCTGAATCTAACAAGTTTTCAAGGATCTGTGCTACCTGTTTTGATTTTATTCCCTATTTGAAGACTATGATTTGTCAGAATTTTATGGCTAAAAAGGGGGAGAAAATCTTATGCAATGTGTTGGCTCTGTTGGCTCTGATACCAAGAGTTAGAAGATGTATTGCTGCATTTCAAATATATGTGTCTTTGATTCAGAAGGTGTTTTGCTCTGAAACCAAAGGGGGAATATGTGTCTCAGGGGGAGTACAAGATTGTTATGATCCTGAGTGTTTCTGTGATCCTGAAGTGTGCTTCTGATATGCTCTGATAACAATTCTCTGTAGTTCAGTAGTAAGGGGGAGTTTGTATGAGAAGATTAGTTGTAGGGGGAGTGTTGTGGAGATTCAGAAGTAAGGGGGAGTGTTTGTGATGATCAGGAGTTGATCAGTAGCTCTGATACCATGGTTGTGATCAGAAGTTGATCAGTACTTGGTGGTTGTGTGCTTCAGTAGCTGTGATGTTTTGTAGAACTGAAGCTGGTTTGTGTTATTCATAGTTGTGTCCGCTGCTTATATTTATGCTATGATATATGATTGTGGAGTTCTTCATTGCTGAGTTGATTATAAGGGAGATTGAAGAACTTGGATGGTTTTAGCCAAAAAAATTTGCCAAAGGGGGAGATTGTTGAGTCTTTTGGTGTTGGCTGCATGTTTTGGCAAAACCAAAGTATTGAATAGAAGCATCTCCATATTTGAAACATTTCTTCAGTTGCAAGTTTTGTGTTTTGAAGTCATTCAGAAGCTGAAAATGTCATCAGAAGCTGAATGCACTGTAGCAGTTCAGAAGCTGATTTCAGGTTCTGATGCCAGCGTTGACTTATGTTGACTTCATCAGAAGCTGGTTATTTTCAAGGTTTTTCTATGCGAATCTTTGCAAGATTTATTGAAGATTTATCCACGCATATGGCTTCTAGAATGTTGATTTATTTGGAGAAGATTTTATTGAAGATTTGGTTCAAAGATATGAAATTCATATTTTCCTGTTATAATCTTTAAAAGATTCAGTACAGTTTTGTTTGTTACATTATTGGACCAATCTTATTTCAGTAACAAATCAAATCAGAAAGATTAGTTTGTTATTTTATTCTGCAAGACTGAAGGCTATAAATAGAGGAGGGCTGCTGCTATTCAAGACACGATTTATAGAGTTTAAGATCAGAAAATTGAGTCTTAGTATTTTAAGCTTTTAGCTTTATTGTGCACCACTCAGTTTGAGTTGGTTTAGAATTTTATAGAGTTGTAATTCATTCTAAGCCTTTAGGTACGAATGAAGTCTTTGTGTGTTTGAAGTTTTCTGAAAAATAGAGTGTTTTTGGTTAAGGGTTTCAGTAACTGGGTTTAGTTACTTGAATAGGAAGATAGTGGATTCTATTACTCAGAGTTGGGTAGAAGTCTTACTAGGTGGAGGTTAATTGTTTGGGATAAGAACTGGGAGTCAGTGTCTGAGTCTTAAGGATTAAATCCAATAGTGGATTTCCTTCCTGGATTGGTATCCCCCAGAGTAGGAGGTGTTTACTCCGAACTGGGTTAACAAACCTTGTGCGCCTTTTACTTTCCTGCACTTTTATTTTCTTGCTTTGCATTGTGTGAGTGTGTGCTCTGTTTTAAGCAAACTATTGTGCCCTGCGTATAGTTCAGAACCTGCTGGTTCAGAACCTGGTACTCTCTTATTATTGCCTGGCCAGAATTTCAGTGCGTATGCCAACCTTGTAGCCAAGGACGAGGAATTGGAAAGAATCTTGCATTCCAACCAAGAACTCAAAAAGTTCGGCGAGCTAGCCATCGAAGCTCAAAAGAAATGGAGGTTGAAGTTTCAAGAGAAAAATCAACAACTCCAAGAAGTCGTAAAGGACTACAAGGAGCAGCTCCAAGCCGAACGTGTCCAACGACAAAGATATGAAGGTCTTTCTCATCAAGGGAAGCTACAATGCAATCATCTCGAAGCGGACATCAAGAAATTCGAAGAATACTTCGATAAGATTGCAAGAGAGCATGGAAACCACATTGCACAACTCCTTGATGAGATTAGAAGTGCAAATATCCAGCTAGCCCAACGCAAGGAAGTAATTGAGTTTGTATGGCAAGACGCCACCCGACTAAGTGAGGACTTCACTAGATTGGTCGCATTCTCAAACTTGGTCATTGCCAAGCTTCCGAAGAAACTAGCAAAGGCCGAGATGGTCATGCCTTACTTTGTCATCCCTACGGAGGTCCAGAAGTTTATGGAGTTCTGCAAGGACACCGTAGATTTCTATAGGGAGGAAATAGACAAGGCCGAAAGGCGAGCGGCTATTTGATTTGTATTAGCATTAATTACACTTTGTAATCTCAATGCAATTCAATCAAATAAATATATTTTTGGACAATGTTAATTTCCTGGCCTTTAATACTTCTAATTGCTAATATTAATTGCACACTTTTTAATTTCCTTGTAAAGCAAAATAAAAAAAATTTCATGCATTTACATACATCATTCATATCATGCATACGTTCATCTTCGAGTCCAAAACTCATTTCCCTTTTCTTATCCTCAGGATTCCTTATAATCCGAATTGAGTCTTCAGTGTTCGCATTTTCTCCGCAACACTACGTGTCTTCCCGTAAGGAAAAGTGGCTCGTCGTCCCAAAGCAACCCACACATACAATACCCGAGCAACCATAAAGAGAAAGATGGAGAATTTAGAACAAGAGAATCAGGAGCTTCGTGGAGAGTTGACATCTATGCGAATGGAGATGGAAAAATTAGCGGAGTTAGTGAAGTTACTAGCGGCCGCACAGATCCCAACACCTCCTCCTCCCTCTAGCTCTCAAGCTCAGGCGTCAGCATCTACTTCAACTCCAACATTACATGCCGGTGCTCAGCAATACACTAGACCCCCCGGTTGTACATGGGGCATGTCGTTTGACTTTGGTGAGGAATTCATCCCTATTCCCACTACTCTTCAAGAGACCCCAGTCTCTCAACCCGAAGTTACCTTCACCCAGGCTACTGCGGCCTTCTCTGCACCAGTGGTTCATACCACTCCGTTTGATCACGGGCCTATCTTTCATGCCGAAAGTTTAGGTGCCCAGGATAGGATGGCTGATTTCCAAGAAAAATTTGACGAGATGCAAAAGGAAATGAAAGCCCTCCGTGGGAAAGATTTATTCGGGAAAGACGCCCATGACCTCTGCCTTGTACCCAACGTCAAAATCCCTCCTAAATTTAAGGTCCCGAATTTTGAAAAGTATAAGGGGAACACTTGCCCGCAAAGTCACTTGGTAATGTACGCAAGGAAAATGTTGACTCAAACCGACAATCATCAATTGCTCATCCATTACTTCCAGGATAGTTTAACCGGTGCCGCTTTAAAGTGGTACATGGGTTTGGATAGTACCAAGATCCAAACCTTCAACGACTTGGGAGAGGCATTTGTCCGCCAGTATAAATACAATTTGGACATGGCCCCTGTAACACCCTAACCCTTAACCGCCGATTATTAACTTTAATAAAAAAAAACGTTAAGGACATAGGAAGTTACAACATAATGAAAACGCATTTTCATAAAACATCAACAGATCAAAATATATTTGATTCACATACAGCAGCGGAAAAATAACAAACAGCTTATAACCAAGCATGCATATAATATACAAAAATATATACATAAGATTTTCAAAAGGGGCAAATCTACAACAGAGACCATTGCCAAATTTATACATACACGTTCAGATACCCAAAGTAGTGTTACAACTATCAGAGCACTAAACTCTAACTAGGATACGACACCTAGTACAAAAAGTAAGGATAGCTAAGCTATGCCCTCACCACTACGCAGGCACCTAAACAGCAAAACGCTACTCCTCGACGATAGTCTCGTCAACCTGATATTCTGGATCCCCAAAGATCCAGCAGATAACACATAACAGAGAGTGTTAGTATCACAACCAATAAACATGTATAAATAACACATTATTATACATAACCAAAACACAACACGTAATTGACAAAGCACAAAACTCATCAATAACAATTATCACTTAACAGCCATTATGCACACAAAATTCCTAAATGAACACTAATGTCACAAAGGATGCATGTTCCTAAAATGCACTCTAATGCATGTGGTACCAATTCTTGCTCAGATTTGAGTCATGGCAGACTGTTGGATAAACTTATATCCCTTGTGTACCTCTCATTCGCCATAAAGACAGTCGTACACTTGACCAACCGAAGCTGGATTACTTCTGCACCTCTCATTCGCCATAAAAGGACGGTCGTGCATATGACCAATAATAATTGGATTTCATTCTTACCCATAAAGAGCATACATACCATCATGAAATGCATGTATGTTCACTTAGCAATTATTGATATTTACACCTACATATGCTCAAATATGTGTGTACACTACCAATACTCATGCTAACTTCAACAAGTAGGCACTCATGGCCAATCATAATACAAACATGCATAAATCATCAAACATGGTTCACAACATCATCAACAACATCATACTAAACCAAAACTCCAAATAAACATAAATGTTTCTAAGGTAAATCCAATCCCTTGAATACCATATCAATTCAATTATATTCATCAATTCCCACACATCAGTTTATACTATTATCCAACTCAAAACCCCTTTCAAAACAATTAAATAATTTGATATACAAAAGTGCCGTTTTTCTTGAACAATTACTCTTTAGGAAGCATTAAGAATGAGTTAAAAGGGTGGGCAAGGTTTCCAAAACATATTATGAGAATGCAGTAGCAAAAAGTCATCCCCGCGCGCACCAGGACCCCCAGAACAGCCCAACTGAGTGTGATATTCTGGCTTGGTCGCTACAAGCGCAGATCCGTCGCTACAAGCGCGGATAGGCAGAACCTGGTCGCTACAAGCGCCCAGTTGGTCGCTACAAGCGCAGGCTTGTCGCTACAAGCGCAGATCCGTCGCTACAAGCGCAGACAGACAGAACCTGGTCGCTACAAGCGACAGCCCGTCGCTACAGCGACCGTGACAGCACAGTTATGTGTAAAAATGTGATTTTCCACCATTTTTGCTCATTCAAGGTTACCCAAGCTTCTAAGACATGTTAAAAATGATTTTCTATCATAAAACATCAATTAAAAACAATCACAAGCAAGGATTATATCTAGCAAAGAAATTAGGGTTAAAACACTAACTTTCTATAACTTTTCCTATGAATTCAAAACACTAGCAACATCAACTAAACATACTAGCAACATCACTTAGCATCAAGTAAGCAAAACATGATCATTAACAACTTTAATCATAAAAACTTTCCATCAAAACATAGACAAAGTGAAAGGAGAAGTTTGGGATGGAGAAATAGACATTCTCCCATTCTCAAAATCACTTGTGAATAAGCAATACTACCTCTCTTACCTAGCAAACTCAAGCTTCTCACTTGCCCTAGCTTCCTCTTGCTTTTTCTCCTTCTCTTTCACGTTTTCTTCTTCTCCAAAAGACAATGAATAGTGATTGTGGAAAGTCTTTGTGATAATCTTATAACTCAAGGGAATGAATCTTGGCCATCCAATCCACTACTAATTCTCATGATCAATCCTAGCCCTTCAATCCAATCCAAGCTCACTAAATCTCATCCACTTGATCATTACTACTCATAAACTCAAAAGCCCAATACTATTCACGTCCTAGGCCCAATTTCACCCAAAACTCTAAAAACTCGATTACGAACTTATCCTCGCGCCAAATAATTATTTCTCGATTACGAGAAAATATTTTTAAATGCAAATCCATAAAATAAAATATATAAAAATATAACATACGAAAATAGGGTCGTTACAACTCTACCCCCCTAAAAAGAATTTTCGCCCTCGAAAATACCTGAAAACAACTCTGGATAGGAGTCCCGCATCTTGCTCTCGAGCTCCCACGTTGCATATTCACCGGCTGGGCCTCCCCAAACGACTTTCACCGATGAAATCTCTTTGTTCCTGAGCCTCTTCATCTCTTGTCCTTCAATCCTTAAGGGTACCGTTGCAACCGTTAAATTCTCTCTCACTTGTATCTCGTCCGACTCAATCACATGTGACGGATCCGATACGTATTTCCTTAATTGAGACACGTGAAAAACGTCATATAGATTTGACAACGACGGCGGTAACGCAATCCTATACGCCACCTTTCCAATCCTCTTCAAAATCTGATACGGACCAATGAACCTCGATGCTAACTTCTTCGATTTCAATGCTCGTCCAATACCCGTAGTCGATGTAACTCTTAGAAACACATGATCTCCTTCTTGAAATTCTATATCCTTTCTGTTCTTGTCGGCATAGCTTTTCTGACGACTCTGCGACGCTCTCATCTTTTCTTGGATCATCTTGATCTTCTCGATCGTTTGTTGTACAATCTCAGGTCCAAGCACCACACTTTCTCCCGATTCAAACCAACACAAAGGTATTCTACATCTTCTCCCCTACAACGCTTCAAAAGGTGTCATACCAATGCTCGAATGAAAACTGTTGTTATACGTAAACTCAATCAATGGTAAGCAAGCTTCCCAACTCACTCCTTGTTCCAAAATGCACGATCTTAATAAATCCTCCAATGATTGAATCGTCCTCTCTGACTGACCATCCGTCTGCGGGTGATAAGCAGAACTCATCCGCAATTTAGTCCCCAACGCCTCTTGCAAACTCTCCCAAAACCTTGAAGTAAAACGGGGATCTCGATCTGATACGATACTCGACGGAATTCCATGCAATCTCACGATTTGCTCGACATAAATCTCAGCCAACTTCGGTACTAGCATACCGGTCTTGATAGCTATGAAATGAGCAGACTTTGTTAACCTGTCGACAACTACCCAAATCATATTGTTACCTTTTTCCCTTGCTCGATGAGCGTCTTAAGCTTCGTCAACCTCAACATTTCTAGCTTCACGCTTCGGGTTGTTCTTTCACAAACCAAACTGAGGTCTCTAAACTCTTCAATCAATCTCAGTTCCTTCGCCATCAGAGACGACATATGTAGAGACTTCCTACTCAACGCATCGGCTACCACATTAGCCTTACCCGGGTGATAGCTCAACTTGAAATCATAATCCTTAAGAAACTCTAACCATCTTCTTTGCCTCATATTGAGCTCCTTCTGATCAAACAAGTATTTCAGACTCTTGTGATCGCTGAAAACCTCGAATCTTGACCCATACAAGTAGTGCCTCCAAATCTTGAGAACAAACACGACAGCAGCTAGCTCCAAATCATGCGTAGGATAGTTCCTCTCATGAATCTTCAGCTGTCTTGATGCATAAGCAACGACTTGTCCCCTCTGCATCAACACACCACCTGGACCCATCTTCGACGCATCACAATAAACCACGAACGGTTCCTTCGGATTTGGCAGAATTAGCACAGGTGCAGATGTCAACCTCCTCTTCAGCTCTTGGAAACTCTGCTCACACTTGTCATCCCAAATGAAAGCTTGACTCTTCCTAGTCAACTGTGTCAACGGCAATGCCAACTTTGAAAATCCTTCGATGAACCTCCGATAGTAACCGGCCAAACCAAGAAAACTTCGGATCTCAGTAACAGACTCCGGCGTTCCCCAATCTTGCACGGCCTCTACCTTAGCAGGATCCACTGCTATACCACCACTTGAAATGACGTGACCCAAAAAGCTAACTTTATGCAACCAAAATTCACACTTAGAAAATTTTGCATAAAGCTTCTTCTCGCGCAACACCTCCAACACAATCCTCAAATGCTCGGCATGTTCCTCTTCCGTCTTCGAGTATACCAAAATATCGTCTATGAAGACCACCACGAATCGATCCAAAAAGGAATGAAATATACGATTCATATATTCCATAAACACTCCAGGTGCATTAGTAACTCCAAAAGGCATAACAGCGTTCTCGTAGTGACCATACCTTGTCCTGAAAGCAGTCTTCGGTATATCCTCCACCTTAACTCTTATCTGATGATATCCCGATCTCAAATCAATCTTGCTGAACACACAGGCTCCCACTAACTGATCCATCAAATCATCTATCCTCGGAAGTGGATACTTGTTCTTGATAGTTGCTTTATTCAACTGACGATAATCGATGCACAGACGCATACTACCATCTTTCTTCTTTACCAACAGAACCGGCGCACCCCACGGTGATACACTCGGTCTTACAAACTTTTTCTCTAACAATTCCTCCAATTGTTCCTTCAACTTTTCTAGTTCAGCAGCTGACATACGATACGGCGCCATCGAAATTGGACTAGTACCAGGTACTATGTCAATTGCGAATTCAACCTCTCTCTCGGGTGGTAAATCCAAAATGTCATCTGGAAATACATCTGCAAAATCACGCACCACTGGCAACGCATCAACCTCATTCTTCTCTTCCACTCTCAACGATGCAAACATAGCAAACACGTCCTCTTGAGCCTTCACTGATCTTACCACTTCTCGACAACACATGAGCTTCGAACACAACTCTGGCTCCAGTCTTGGGAACATAACCGTCTTCTTACCACAGTTGATATGAACCCGATTAAATTCTAACCAGTTCATACCAAAGATAACGTCTATTCCGCTCAACGGAATGCAGACTAAATCCATTCCAAAGTGTCGATCAAACATAGTGACTGAACAGTCAACACAGACTAGAGTAGTCGATACCGAACCACTCGCAGGCGTTTCTATAACCATGCGTCCCATCATATTTTCTACTCTAAGACCCAACCTCTTCACGCAATCCACAGAAATAAACGAATGGGTAGCACCCGTATCGATAATAGCAGACAAAGGAGTATTATTGATAAAGCATGTACCTCTGATCAAGTTGTCAGCCTCTGCATCACCACCATCCAAAGCGAACACTTTTCCCCCAGCCGCTCTTGGCTTCTTGCACACCTTGCTCTTGTGACCCGCTTCCTTGCAGTTGAAGCAAACTAGACCTTTCTTGCATTGATCAGCCATTTGGCCAGGATCCCCACATTTAAAACATCCTTCTTCATTCTCCGGGCACTCATAGAAACGATGTCCCAGCTGTCCACACTTAAAACAATTCTTACCACCTCCAGTTTTACCACCACTGCTTCCACCTTCATCCGGCTTCTTTCCCCGGTTATCATAAGGCTTTCCTCTTCCGAAGGCTCTCCTCCTCTTCTCATTCACAGCCTTGTAGTAGTTAGTCTTGGCTTCCTGTGCTGCTCTATCAGCCATCCTACTCACAAACTTCTGAACCATGGCATTCGCCATCAATTCCATCGCATCGGCAAATGCTTTTTGCGCCATAACCTGAACCAACACCACGCACCACGAGTGAGGATACACTTCGTTTCCTCAAAACAGTATAAACAGTGTTTTCCTAACACATGTTACACAAAGGGTAATCTACACCTAATTGATCCAATGGATCGACCTGCTCTGATACCACTATTGTAACACCCTAACCCTTAACCGCCGATTATTAACTTTAATAAAAAAAAACGTTAAGGACATAGGAAGTTACAACATAATGAAAACGCATTTTCATAAAACATCAACAGATCAAAATATATTTGATTCACATACAGCAGCGGAAAAATAACAAACAGCTTATAACCAAGCATGCATATAATATACAAAAATATATACATAAGATTTTCAAAAGGGGCAAATCTACAACAGAGACCATTGCCAAATTTATACATACACGTTCAGATACCCAAAGTAGTGTTACAACTATCAGAGCACTAAACTCTAACTAGGATACGACACCTAGTACAAAAAGTAAGGATAGCTAAGCTATGCCCTCACCACTACGCAGGCACCTAAACAGCAAAACGCTACTCCTCGACGATAGTCTCGTCAACCTGATATTCTGGATCCCCAAAGATCCAGCAGATAACACATAACAGAGAGTGTTAGTATCACAACCAATAAACATGTATAAATAACACATTATTATACATAACCAAAACACAACACGTAATTGACAAAGCACAAAACTCATCAATAACAATTATCACTTAACAGCCATTATGCACACAAAATTCCTAAATGAACACTAATGTCACAAAGGATGCATGTTCCTAAAATGCACTCTAATGCATGTGGTACCAATTCTTGCTCAGATTTGAGTCATGGCAGACTGTTGGATAAACTTATATCCCTTGTGTACCTCTCATTCGCCATAAAGACAGTCGTACACTTGACCAACCGAAGCTGGATTACTTCTGCACCTCTCATTCGCCATAAAAGGACGGTCGTGCATATGACCAATAATAATTGGATTTCATTCTTACCCATAAAGAGCATACATACCATCATGAAATGCATGTATGTTCACTTAGCAATTATTGATATTTACACCTACATATGCTCAAATATGTGTGTACACTACCAATACTCATGCTAACTTCAACAAGTAGGCACTCATGGCCAATCATAATACAAACATGCATAAATCATCAAACATGGTTCACAACATCATCAACAACATCATACTAAACCAAAACTCCAAATAAACATAAATGTTTCTAAGGTAAATCCAATCCCTTGAATACCATATCAATTCAATTATATTCATCAATTCCCACACATCAGTTTATACTATTATCCAACTCAAAACCCCTTTCAAAACAATTAAATAATTTGATATACAAAAGTGCCGTTTTTCTTGAACAATTACTCTTTAGGAAGCATTAAGAATGAGTTAAAAGGGTGGGCAAGGTTTCCAAAACATATTATGAGAATGCAGTAGCAAAAAGTCATCCCCGCGCGCACCAGGACCCCCAGAACAGCCCAACTGAGTGTGATATTCTGGCTTGGTCGCTACAAGCGCAGATCCGTCGCTACAAGCGCGGATAGGCAGAACCTGGTCGCTACAAGCGCCCAGTTGGTCGCTACAAGCGCAGGCTTGTCGCTACAAGCGCAGATCCGTCGCTACAAGCGCAGACAGACAGAACCTGGTCGCTACAAGCGACAGCCCGTCGCTACAGCGACCGTGACAGCACAGTTATGTGTAAAAATGTGATTTTCCACCATTTTTGCTCATTCAAGGTTACCCAAGCTTCTAAGACATGTTAAAAATGATTTTCTATCATAAAACATCAATTAAAAACAATCACAAGCAAGGATTATATCTAGCAAAGAAATTAGGGTTAAAACACTAACTTTCTATAACTTTTCCTATGAATTCAAAACACTAGCAACATCAACTAAACATACTAGCAACATCACTTAGCATCAAGTAAGCAAAACATGATCATTAACAACTTTAATCATAAAAACTTTCCATCAAAACATAGACAAAGTGAAAGGAGAAGTTTGGGATGGAGAAATAGACATTCTCCCATTCTCAAAATCACTTGTGAATAAGCAATACTACCTCTCTTACCTAGCAAACTCAAGCTTCTCACTTGCCCTAGCTTCCTCTTGCTTTTTCTCCTTCTCTTTCACGTTTTCTTCTTCTCCAAAAGACAATGAATAGTGATTGTGGAAAGTCTTTGTGATAATCTTATAACTCAAGGGAATGAATCTTGGCCATCCAATCCACTACTAATTCTCATGATCAATCCTAGCCCTTCAATCCAATCCAAGCTCACTAAATCTCATCCACTTGATCATTACTACTCATAAACTCAAAAGCCCAATACTATTCACGTCCTAGGCCCAATTTCACCCAAAACTCTAAAAACTCGATTACGAACTTATCCTCGCGCCAAATAATTATTTCTCGATTACGAGAAAATATTTTTAAATGCAAATCCATAAAATAAAATATATAAAAATATAACATACGAAAATAGGGTCGTTACAGCCCCGGACCGGGACCAACTCCGGGCCATAGCCCAAAGGGACAAAGAGACCTTTAAGGAGTACGCACAAAGGTGGAGAGAGGTAGTGGCTCAGATTAGCCCGCCTCTAGAAGAAAAGGAAATGACCAAGATCTTTTTGAACACTCTTGGTTCCTTTTACTATGAGCGAATGATTGCGAGTGCGCCAAGTGACTTCACAGAAATTGTAAGCATGGGCATACGTTTGGAGGATGCGGTCCGAGAAGGACGCTTAGTGAAGGAAAGTGCTCCATCTAGCAGCACAAAAAGATTTGGGAGTGGCTACCCAAGAAAGAAAGAGCAGGATATTGGCATGATCGGCCATGGAGGACCTCATCAAGGGTACTCGGCATATCCACATGTCTCTGCCATTTCACCTTCCATCTCGACACCTCCAAACTACCAAATTCAGGTCCTACAAAGGCCTCCCCCTCATTATCAACAATCATATCAACAACAACACCCACAAAATCCACAACCACATTATCAACAACCACGCCCACAAGGTCAGCAGCAATTCCGACCTCAAGCACCTCAACTACCCTTCAATCATCAGAATCGCCAAAGAATGGCATTCGACCCGATACCCATGAAGTACGCGGACTTGCTCCCAGCTTTAATTGCGAGAAATCTCGTACAAACAAGAGCACCCCCTCCCGTACCGAATGTATTACCTCCATGGTATCGCCCTGACCTTACTTGTGCATTCCATCAAGGGGCACCAGGCCATGACATTGAACATTGCCTTGCTCTAAAAAATGAGGTCCAAAGGCTAATTCGTACCAAAGTTCTGACCTTCAAGGACTCAAATCCAAATGTCCAAACTAACCCGCTGCCGAACCATGGCTCCTCAATCAACATGGTTCAAGAACATCAAGGAGCCAGTCCTATTGTGAAGGCCCAAAATATCAGGACGCCTTTGGTTCCACTACACATCAAGATGTGTAAGGCAACTATGTTCGAGCACGATCATGCTAGTTGCGAAGAGTGTTCGGTAAGTCCTCAAGGATGTATGCAAATCCAAAATGACATACAAGGACTAATGGACAAAAAGGAGCTTGTTATCGCAAAAAAGGACAAAAGTGTATGTGTCATAATCCCAGAGTTTGATATCCTGGAACACTTGGAGTTAGCCTTCAGCAGCCAGGAGCCTGCCGCTACTCCACTTGTAATATGTTTACTGGGACCTACCCCATACACTTCCAACAAAGTAGTTCCTTACAAGTACCTTGCAACCATGATGAACAACGGTCAAGAGGTGCCTATTCCCCCCTTAGCCCCTGTCGGTAATATAACAGACAGTAGCAAAGTGCTAAGGAGTGGACGTGTTCTCCCCACAACAGTCCAAGAGAAGGCCAGTAGCCCGGTATTTAAACCAAAGACAACCCAAGACCTCTGCACGAGCAAAGATGTGGGTCAACCCAGTGGGGGTAATGCCGATTCGGATCTCGATGAGGTGTTAAAGCTAATCAAGAGGAGTGAATACAAGGTCGTGGACCAGTTGGTGCAAACGCCTTCCAAAATCTCTATGCTATCCTTATTGTTAAACTCCGACGCTCATAGAGAATCATTAATGAGAGTCTTGGACCAAGCCTTCGTGGAGCACGACATAACCCTCGACCAATTCGGAGGCATTGTCGGAAACATCACTGTCTGCAATAGCTTGAGCTTTAGTGATGAGGAGCTCCCCGAGCAAGGAAGGCACCATAATCTGGCATTACACATATCGGTGAACTGCAAGTCAGATGCTTTATCAAACGTACTTGTGGACACCGGCTCTTCATTGAACGTAATGGCCAAAACAACCCTTGACCAACTCTCCTACCAGGGGACCCCCATGAGGCAAAGTGGAGTAGTTGTTAAAGCCTTCGATGGCTCGAAGAAATCAGTGATCGGGGAGGTGGATTTACCTATTACAATCGGGCCATCTGTCTTCCAAATAACCTTCCAAATAATGGATATACAAGCAGCGTATAGTTGTTTGTTAGGCCGACCGTGGATCCACGAGGCCGGGGCAGTGACGTCCACACTGCATCAAAAGCTGAAATTTGTGAAGAATGGAAAGCTAGTAACTGTGGGAGGAGAAGAAGCTCTGTTAATTAGCCATCTGTCAGCTTTCTCTTTCATTGGTGCCGATATTGTTGATGGAACATCATTCCAAGGTCTTTCCTTAGATGATGAGAGCGCCACAAAGAACGGAGCATCCATGTCTTCTTTCAAGAGTGCAAGATGACTTACTCCCAGATTGGGGAAAGATGATAAGTCTGCCGGAGCGTAAGCATAGAGAAGGGTTAGGTTTCACTCCAACTACAAGAGTTACCAAACCAAGCACTAGCATTGAACCGCTCGAGAACATTTTCCGCAGTGCCAGTTTCATTCATTCCACAAAGGAAGCTAACGCCATCACTGAAGATGGGCCGGAAGAAACAGCACATGTCCTTGTAACGCCCGGAGGAGCTTGCCGCAATTGGGTTGCTGTCGATGTTCCTTCTGTTATTCAGTCTTCGAAGTAATGTGTTTGTTTATTTATCTTTTTCAAAAAAACCCCTTCGTCTCGCCCGAAGCGAAGGGAGACTCATGTAGGGTTTGTTTAATATGCTATCATCAATTAATAAAAATTGTTGTTTCTATCACAACCTTTACGTATTTATACGTTGTCTTTTTCTTTTTGTTATTTTCAAAAAAAATGGTAATACAAAAAACCCAAAATATATTTCCTTTTTTCTTCAATTTCAAAGAGTCTGCATTTTTTCATTTTTTACTAAAATCAATCATCCATCATATGCAGACTAAGCACCAATAAACCCGTCGAACACCTTAACCCTAGGCTCCCTCCCAACTTTGAATTCCCTGTTTACGAAGTGGAAGAGGAAGAGGATGAAGAAATCCCGGATGAAATCAAGCGCCTATTAGAGCAAGAGAGGAAGACCATTCAGCCTCATGAGGAAGGAGTAGAGGTTATCAATTTGGGTTCCGAAAAAGAAATGAAGGAAATTAAGATTGGAGCATTGTTGGATGCATCCGTCAAAGAGAAAATAGTCAAGCTTCTTGAAGAGTATGTGGATATCTTTGCATGGTCATACCAAGATATGCCAGGATTGGATTCTAAGATTGTGGAGCACCATTTACCTCTAAAACCTGAATGTTCGCCAGTCAAGCAGAAGTTGAGAAGAACTCGCCCTGACAGGGCTCTTAAGATCAAAGAGGAAGTGCAAAAGCAGATTAATGCTGGATTTCTCGTTACATCAGAATATCCTCAATGGTTGGCCAACATAGTGCCTGTTCCCAAGAAGGATGGTAAAGTCAGAATGTGCGTCGACTATCGAGATCTAAACAAGGCTAGTCCAAAAGATGACTTCCCTTTACCCCACATTGACATATTGGTCGACAATACTGCCAAATCCAAGGTGTTCTCCTTCATGGATGGCTTTTCTGGATACAATCAAATTAAAATGGCTGTTGAAGATAGAGAAAAGACGTCTTTCATTACACCTTGGGGCACCTTTTGTTATCAAGTGATGCCTTTTGGCTTAACAAATGCGGGTGCTACCTACCAAAGGGGCATGACTACTCTCTTCCACGACATGATACACAAGGAAATTGAAGTGTATGTCGACGACATGATTGTCAAATCAGGAACTGAAGAGGAACATGTCGAGTATTTGTTAAAGATGTTTCAACGCCTGAGAAAATGTCGGCTTCGCCTGAACCCCAACAAATGTACATTCGGCGTGAGATCAGGAAAACTCCTAGGTTTCATTGTCAGTCAAAAGGGTATCGAAGTAGATCCCGATAAGGTCAAAGCTATCAGAGAAATGCCTGCTCCTCAAACTGAGAAGCAAGTAAGGCGGTTTCTAGGACGTTTAAATTACATCTCTAGATTCATATCCCATATGACAGCCACTTGTGGACCCATCTTCAAGCTACTTCGCAAAAATCAAGAAGTGGTATGGACAGAAGATTGCCAGAAAGCTTTTGACAGCATCAAGGAGTACCTGCTAGAACCTCCAATACTTATTCCTCCCGTCGAAGGAAGACCTTTAATCATGTACTCAACCGTATTGGAGGACTCCATGGGTTGTGTACTCGGACAACAAGACGAGACCGCACTAGTACAAAAAATACTTTTTAGAATCGTGCTTAAGTCGGTTCTCTCTGCCACCTGACTTAAGAAGTGACGCGGTGGCAGTTTTACAATTCTTTCAAACTTGCTTAAGTCGGTTAGAAGGTTACCCGACTTAAGAAGTGATAGAATAATAAAAAGATTTTTTTTAATAAATTCCTTAAGTCGTTAGGTTGACCAACTGACTTAAGAAGTCATTTTCTTAAGTCGGTCCGTTGACCAACCGACTTAAGTCGCTATTATTATTATTAATAATAATAATAATAATATAAAAAGAGAGAAAAAAGCCACTCCTTATTTTCTTCTTCCTCTGTTGTACGATACGATTCTTTCTTCTTCTTCTTTCTCTTTTTTTTCGTCACCACCACCACCAACTTCCGGTCACCATAACTTCCGTCCGGCCTCCTTTGAAAACCCCACCACCACCATTGAATTCCTCTCTTCTTCCTCTACAAAAGCCCTCAATTTATTTTTAGATCGGAAAAGTTTAATTTTTAGACCTCCCCTTTCTCTTTTGTTTTCCAGCCACCGTGAGCTGCCATTGGGAAAACCAAACCCACCATCTTCTTTCTCATGATGTCAACAACAAAACCCCTTAATTTATTTCTTGATCGGAGCATATTCACCAGAGACCATCACGCCGGAGCTCTCCTCCACTGTACCGGAAAACATGTCCCACTAACATTTTAATCAATTTTTCTTCTTCTTGGTGAGTTCTATCTTCTTTCTCTTCTCTAAATTATATTTTAGAAGTTTTATATTTATTTTTCGGATTTTTTATTAAATGCACTAATTGAACATGTTATTTTTGTTGAATTGATGATTTTAAGCTTCCTAATAAGGCCTAAGGGGATATTTTAGACTTGGTTGTTGTTTCGGTTTTGTTTGGTACTATTGTATCATTGAAAATCATAATTTAGAGTAACATAGACGTAAACAATTTTTTTGGAATTTTAGAACTTGTAGACTTTGATGTTGACTAAACTTTAATCCTTGAAGTGATGCTTTTGTTGGGATAACTTGTTGGAAATTAGTAATGGATAGTATGGTTGATGTTAAATTTTTGTGAAGACCTTAAATAGTTAGCAGTAGGATAAGTAGAAATAAGAGTAGAATTTAGGTTTAGTAGAAAGTCTAAGATTATAAGTTGTTTTGATAAAATTTTGAATACCTTATGATTAAATAGAGAAACTCGTGTATACATTTTTAGTTATGATGTCAATTAAGCGTTTGATGAAATCATAAGAGTATACTTTTTGCAAACTTATTTTCTGTAACATTTACAGAACTGTACTTTATATGATTTTGCATACTGTTGGACTCTTATGAGAATATTATAAAAGTCTAACTATACTGAAATGAACATCAGGTATCTTTATTTGAGAAATCATTTTCAAAAATGAAATTGAGCGATCTCATGAAGGCTACCAACAACTTCAGTAATATCAATATCATTGGGACAGGAAGAACATGAACAGTTTACAAAGCTACCCTTGAGGACGGCACAACATTTATGGTGAAAAGATTGCAGGAATCTCAACACTCCGAGAAAGAATTTATGTCTGAGATGGCTACACTAGGGACTGTCAAACATCGTAATCTGGTTCCTCTTTTAGGTTTTTGTGTGGCCAAAAAGGAGAGACTTTTGGTCTTTAAAAACATGCCGAATGGAATGCTACATGATCAACTACATCCTGATGCGGGTGAGTGCACCCTCGACTGGCCTTCAAGACTCAAAATCGCAATTTGAGCAGCCAAAGGATTAGCATGGCTTCATCATAACTGCAATCCTCGTATCATCCACCGAAACATAAGCTCTAAGTGTATCTTGTTGGATGCAGATTTCCAGCCCAAAATTTCTGATTTTGGCCTTGCAAGACTGATGAACCCGCTTGATACGCATTTAAGTACTTTTGTAAACGGTGAATTTGGCGATTTTGGTTATGTTGCTCCTGAGTATACAAAAACTTTGGTTGCTACGCCAAAGGGCGATGTTTTTAGCTTCGGGACTGTGCTTCTCGAGTTGGTGACCAGTGAAAGACCTGCATATGTGGCTAAAGCACCAGAAACTCACGATGCCATCGACAAATCATTGCTCAACAAAGGTGATGATAATGAGATTTTCCAATTTTTAAAGGTTGCATGCAACTGTGTTACAGAAATTCCAAAGGAGAGGCCAACCATGTTTGAAGTATATCAGTTTTTAAGAGCTATTGGTGGTAAGTACAATTTCCAAACTGAAGATGAAATATTGGTACCTGAAGATATTGGTGATAACAACATGGTGGAACTTATTGTTGCTAGAGAAGGAAAATAATTGAAAAAGGTGTGCAAGATATATATAGGGTATGTGTAATCAGTTTCTTTATGTAATTGTCTATTTCTTACTTTCATGTCCTAAAATAAATGTTAGCTTTTTACATAGTTTTCTGAGGATCTAGATCCGGTAGTGTGCCGTTGATATTAAAATGTCAATATAAAATCATTAATCATGGATTATATATAGTTGAGTTGTTTCTTTCTATCCTTATTTTTACATGATTTCCTTGGTCTTTCGGTAATATCTGACAGTAGTTTTGGAAATAGATGAATTGATTTGCAAGTTAGTTTCATATGAAACTCTGTTTTCTTGTGGATTGAAGACTGCTAACAGACTAAAAACTACCAAAGACATAATGACATCAAACCGCAGGAGGGTTATCTAGTTAAATTTTTAAGATTGGTTGTTTTTTGTAACTTCTGTCATATTATCTAATCACTAGTAGACCTAGATCACCTAAATATGCTTTAAGAGGGTTATCTTATTCTTTTTTTCAAAGGGTTATATACAATTGGACCAAACTATGGAAATAGTTAGACATAAACAATCTCTGCTCATATTGGAAATACTCAAGTCACTGTACCGGAAAACATGTCCCACTAACATTTTAATCAATTTTTCTTCTTCTTGGTGAGTTCTATCTTCTTTCTCTTCTCTAAATTATATTTTAGAAGTTTTATATTTATTTTTCGGGTTTTTTATTAAATGCACTAATTGAACATGTTATTTTTGTTGAATTGATGATTTTAAGCTTCCTAATAAGGCCTAAGGGGATATATTAGACTTGGTTGTTGTTTGGGTTTTGTTTGGTACTATTGTATCATTGAAAATCATAATTTAGAGTAACATAGACGTAAACAATTTTTTTGGAATTTGAGAACTTGTAGACTTTGATGTTGACTAAACTTTAATCCTTGAAGTGATGCTTTTGTTGGGATAACTTGTTGGAAATTAGACAGGAAGATGACATTGATAGAGTAGCAGCCGTTCTTTCTCCATTTTATATATATATATATTTCTCACCATGCTTTTGTTTGTTTTAGTTTTCATTTTAATTGATTTTAAATCGCAATGTAGGACCATCTACAACATGTGCCTCAAAAGCCTCATGATAGCTATTCTCAGCCACTGTATGAAAATTACAAAAAAGCATTTGAAGAGTACAATGTGTTTACGGTGAGTGACACTTTCATTTGGATATCATATTCTTGGAAATATTAGTTGACATTTTTTCCAAATTGACTGTAATGCTCCTTAAATTTTCCAATTGCTTATGAAAAATGTGATTGTATCATGAACACTTACTTTCTTATCTTCCAAACTGGACTTAATTTGGTAAACAAAAGCACTAAATTAGGGAAATATAGTATGTATGTGAATATAATGGTTGACATTTTTTCTTCTTCTTTTGACATTGCAGGAAACCAATGTTCTGATGTAGTGAGAATTTAGCCAAGGTACTTGAATAACACTTGGAAGACATTTTGGAAATTTAGACGTTATAGAGGTGAAGATATGTAATACTCTTGATTGTATGTGTTATACTTATATCTGTGACTTTGCATTTTAGTGTAAACTCTTACCTAGTGTAGAGGTTGTGTACCTATTTTGATCACACAACTCTATAATTTAATTTGGCGTGACATTACATGTAATTATATGTTTATAATTTGAATATTACTCTGAAATTTTGGTAAGTTGTTGTCTTTTGAATTCTAGTTGACACACGAAACAGAATTTTGTGGTGTGTAGCTGTAAAATCTGCGGCTATGCAGTAAAAATTTCATACTTCTCAAGTCGGGTGAAGTGTAGCCGACTTAAAAAAACTTAATTTTAGGTCGGGTTGATACGCCAATATTTTCTGAATATGAATTCTTCTTAAGTCGGGTGAGAGACAACCGACCTAAAAAGATTTTGTTAAGTCGGTTCAAAAATCCAACTTAACAGGCCAAAACTTCTTACTACGGCTGATATTAAGTCGGACGCGCGCCCGACTTAAAAAACCCTTTTTAACCGACTTAAAAAGGGTTTTTTCCACTAGTGCCGGTAGAAAAGAACACGCCGTCTACTACCTAAGCAAGAAGTTTACGGACTGCGAGTCCCGATACTCTCTACTTGAAAAGACTTGTTGTGCATTAGCCTGGGCTGCTAGGCGTCTTCGTCACTATATGCTCAATCATACTACTTGGTTGATATCCAAAATGGATCCGATTAAGTACATTTTTGAAAAGCCCGCCTTAACCGGAAGGATCGCCCGTTGGCAGATGTTGTTATCGGAATATGACATCCAGTATCACACTCAGAAAGCTATCAAAGCCAGTATTCTTGCCGACCATTTGGCTCATCAACCAATTGAGGATTATCAACCAATCAAGTTTGACTTCCCCGATGAAGAAATCATGTATCTAAAGATGAAGGATTGTGACGAACCACTACTCGGCGAAGGTCCAGATCCCGAATCTAGATGGAAGTTAATCTTTGATGGAGCTGTCAATGTCTATGGCAATGGAATTGGGGCAGTCATCGTCACCCCTGAGGGCAAACATCTCCCTTTTGCTGCAAGACTATCATTCAACTGTACAAACAATATGGCAGAGTATGAAGCTTGTATCTTGAGAATTGAGGAAGCCATTGATCTAAGGATCAAGAACCTCGATATTTATGGAGACTCGGCTCTTGTGATTAATCAAATCAATGGAGATTGGGAAACTCGCCACACCGGCTTGATTCCTTACAAAGATTACGCAAGACGTTTGCTAACCTTTTTCAACAAAGTTAAGCTGCATCACATTTCTCGAGACGAGAATCAAATGACAGATGCTTTGGCAACCTTGTCTTCCATGTATGAAGTCAGCCGTCGAAATGAAATTCCAACAATCAAAGTTCAACACCTAGAAAGGCCTACACATGTATTTGCAGCCGAAGCAGTCATAGATAACCAGCCGTGGTTCCACGACATCAAATGTTTCCTCCAAAAGCAAGAGTACTCACAGGGGGCATCCAACAAGGATAAGAAAACTCTGCGAAGATTAGCTGGCAACTTCTTTCTAAATGGAGAAGTTTTATACAAGAGGAATTTTGATATGGTGCTGCTCAGATGTGTTGATGAGCAAGAAGCGGATCTCATAATGCATGAGATACATGAAGGTTCCTTTGGAACTCATTCCAGCGGACACACAATGGCTAGGAAAATCTTGAGGGCCGGATATTATTGGATGACCTTGGAAAGCGATTGCTACAAGCATGCCAGGAAGTTCCACAAATGTCAAATTTATGCGGACAAGATCCATATGCCACCAACGGCTCTGAATGTCCTTTCTTCCCAATGACCTTTCTCTATGTGGGGTATTGACATGATTGGTAGGATTGAACCCAAAGCTTCAAATGGACATCGCTTCATCCTAGTGGCAATTGACTACTTCACCAAATGGGTTGAAGCTGCATCATATGCCAACGTCACCAAACAAGTGGTGGTCCGATTTATTAAGAATCATATCATCTGCCGATATGGTATTCCCAACAAGATCATCACGGACAATGGGACCAATCTGAATAACAAAATGATGAAGGAGCTATGCAAAGAGTTCAAGATCGAGCATCATAACTCTTCTCCTTATAGGCCTCAGATGAATGGTGCGGTTGAAGCTGCAAACAAAAATATCAAGAAAATAGTGCAAAAGATGGTAGTCACATACAAGGATTGGCATGAGATGCTACCATATGCCTTGCACGGATATCGTACTTCAGTACGTACATCAACAGGGGCAACCCCTTTCTCTTTAGTTTACGGCATGGAAACAGTGCTCCCCATAGAAGTCGAAATCCCGTCATTGAGAATCTTGATGGAAGCTAAGTTGTCAGAGGCTGAATGGTGTCAAAACAGATACGATCAGTTGAACTTAATCGAGGAAAAACGCATGACTGCCTTGTGTCATGGACAACTGTATCAACAGAGGATGAAACAAGCTTTTGACAAGAAGGTTCGTCCCCGGGAAATCCAAGAAGGAGACCTCGTGCTCAAAAGGATCCTATCTTTTCAACCCGATTCTAGGGGCAAATGGACGCCTAACTACGAAGGCCCATACATCGTCAAGAGAGCTTTCTCCGGAGGAGCCTTGATTCTCACAACAATGGACGGCGAGGATTTTCCGCGTCCTGTGAATTCCGATGTAGTCAAGAAATACTTTGTCTAAAAACAAAAAAAAAAAAACACGTCTCGGTGGACTGAAAACCTGAAAAGGCGACCCAGGCAAAAATTAGGGACATAAACAGAAATAATTATCCTAATAGGTCAAAAATCTGAAAGGACGACCTATGCAAAAATTAAGGATCAAAAGACAAAGTAACTACATCGGATTGGTCGTGATCCGTTTGGGGCACACCAATTGTCTGAAGACTCCGAATCTGAAGCATCCAACAAGGGATTCAAAGTTGTTAGGGATAATAGTGGTCATCGTGTTCAATGTACCCTCCTTTTATATTTACCATTTTTTTTTAAACTTTGTAAGATCCGGGGAGCCACGCCTTTGGCAGGCCACCACCCCATTAATGAATTTCATGTCCCAGCATTACTTTACCTTTTATCAAAATTTCCATTTTATTCTATTCATTCATTTCTATTTTTTGATGATAGTACTTTCAAAACAAAACTTTTTTTCAAAATTTATTTTGTGAGTCTTTTACCTTTTATAAAATAACAAACACATTCTTTCTGAACTCATGAATATTTGGAGTGTGCATCAATGTCTGTCCTGAAAGCAGATGAAGCTTCGCAGGCCGAGCATGGTCATTTGCTAAAAGGGATTCCCCAATAGAATCCCCAGTGAATCATAAGGGAATATCCCCAATGAATCGAGAACCCGAAAGGACGATTCAGGCAAAGATTAGCCAACCAGTGCATAAGTATCCCCGGCGGAATCATCAGTTCTTCTCCCCAGCGGATTAGCACGATCCCCTAGTGGATTAACAATCTCCCCGTGAGGTATTTATCTTTTTATCAGTTATCGCGGCTTTACCCCGTCAATTTTTTGGATATATCCCCTGTGGTATCATCCCCATTAAAGTTCACCGAGTATTTGCAATACAACGTCGGTCCACTGTTCATTTTACCAGTCTAAATCTTGTTTCACCAAGTTTATCGGTCATGCAATTAATCAAATCAGTCGAGTGTCATCCCCAGTCTATCTGGTCTAGTGATGTCAACCTCCTGTTTATGCCAAGTGGTAGTTCTTTAACGAACAGCTTGTGCAATCCTTCATCGTATTCTTATACCAAGGGGCAGTTCTTTGACGAACGATTTGTGTATCCCCATTACCAGTTAATCTTTCACACGACATCCCCAGTGAGAGTCATACATTCATACACTTGTTCATTCGTACATCCATACATTTGTACATTCATACATTCATACACTTGTACATTCGTACATCCATACATTTGTACATTCATACATTCGTACATTTGTACATTCGTACCTTCATGCATTTGTACATTCATATATTCATACATTCATACACTTGTACATTCGTACATTCCTACATTTGTACGTTCGTACATTCGGGTGTTTGTACATTCATACATTCATGCATACGTACATTTATGCATACAACATACTACAATATCATTCATACATGGTTGCTCTAACCACCATGAGTCTCACCAATCAATCATGAACAATTCATGAACTCCTTTTCCCCAAGTGTCATCCCCAGTCTGTCTGGTCCAGAGATGTCACCTTTTATGCCAAGTGGCAGTTCAAACGAACAGCTTGCGCATCTTTTTATTGTGTCTTTATGCCAAGTGGCAGTTCTTCAATGAGCAGCTTGTGCATATTCCCCAGTATTGTCGCCAGGCCACAGTTCTTTACCGAGCAGCTTGTGCTGACATTTACTTTTTGTTTCCGGTCGTCAGTGGCAAGTCTGGCACCAACCCGAACAGCTGACATTTACTTTTTGTTTCCTGTCGTCAGTGGCAAGTTTGGCACCAACCCGAACAGCTGGCATTTATCTTTTTATCCTGTCGTCAGTGGCAAGTTCGGCAACAACCCGAACAGCTGACATTTATTCTTTTATCCTGTCGTCAGTGGCAAGTTCGGCAACAACCCGAACAGCTGACATTTATTCTTTTACCCTGTCGTCAGTGGCAAGTTCGGCAACAACCCGAACAGCTGACATTTATTCTTTTATTCCTGTCGTCAGTGGCAAGTTCGGCAACAACCCGAACAACTGACATTTATTCTTTTACCCTGTCGTCAGTGGCATGTTCGGCAACAACCCGAACAGCTGACATTTATTCTTTTATCCTGTCGTCAGTGGCAAGTTCGGCAATAACCCGAACAGCTGACATTTATTCTTTTATCCTGTCGTCAGTGGCAAGTTCGGCAACAACCCGAACAGCTGACATTTATTCTTTTATCCTGTCGTCAGTGGCAAGTTCGGCAACAACCCGAACAGCTGACATCTACCTTTCTTTCTTGTCGTCAGTGGCAGTCCGGAATACAACCTGAACAGCTGATGTGTATGTTTTACCTTCATTAAGCTGCCGTCACCACGGTAGTAGGTAAAATATTCTTCCCCAGTGTTTAGCATACTCTGTTTTCTCTTATCTTCATTAAGCTACCATCATAACGGTAGTAGGTAAGATGAAATCCCCGGTGAAACCACCAAAGTAACCTTGATCTGTTGTCTTTATTAAGCTATCATTCTGGTAGTAGACAACTCTTCCCTCAGTGGAACCATGTTCCCCAATAAAGTCGGATCCCGTTTCTTTAACGAACCCGGGTATCCCTTTGTCTCTTTTTACTCCCAGTGTGGTCATCTTTGCCATCTTTGCATTCACACTTGCATTACGAGCATTCGCAGCATTGCATGCATACATTCATAGCATTTTCAATTCGAGAAAAATATTTAGTCAAAAATGGTGTACTCTATATTTAAGTCTCTTCGACCCGTCAATTTCAAAATTTCACTTTCAATCTCCGGGGCGAAGAAACTTAAATAGGGGCATCTGTCATACCCCATTTTTTGACTCATATTTTATCTTTTATTATTTCATCATTTATTACTTTTTATTATTTCATTTTTTGTTATTGGATTTTTATTTACATTTTATCACCATAAGCATTACCACCTTTATTAAACACTATCATTATCCTTATTAATACCATTACTTTTGTATTTTATTATTATTATTATCTTTTTTATCAATGTTTTATAATTATTATCATTATCATTTATTTTTAATTACTATTATTATTTTCTTCATCATTTATTATTATTATTATTTATCTTTATTACTATTATTATTACTATTTTTATTTTCATTATCACTTTCCTCATTCCCATCTTTGTTGTTTGCATCATTTACTATTATCATATTTGTTTTTATTATTTATTTATATTTTATCTTTTATTTTATTTTAAAGAAAACAAAAAAATACAAAAAAAGGGAAGTTCGCACTGCGAAGTTACCTTCGCACTGCGAACTCTGCGAACTTTTTGCAGAATTTGATTTTTTTGATTCAGCTTTCTTTTATCTTTATCATAGTTATTATTATCATTATTATTATCATTGTTATTGCCAATTGTGGCTGATTAGATGCAGCAAAGCAAGATCAAAGGTGTGACATTAAAGGTAAAGGTAAGAAGGATTTTCTTCCAACCTAGCATGTGCTCAAGCAAATTGGTTGCCCTTGGTCAGCTCTTGTCCCTCCCAATTGACCTATCATCCAACCTGAGCTTGCCAGCCAGCTGGTTGATCCCTTTTCTTCCTTCTTTCTCCACCAAAACCAGTCAAACACAAGTGGTTTTGCTTGCAAAAAAGCTGTTTGGTGTGCCCTGTTTTCAGCTGGATTTCTCCTCCCACACACCAGCCCACATGCTCTTTTTGCTTCCCCCAATCTCTCTGTACATGGCAGTACACGTTTTCCTTGCTTGACCTTCCAAGATTGCAAGGATTGATCCCAAGAATCACACAATTTGCAGCTGCCCTGTTTTTCAGTTTTTCTCATCATTGCATTCAAAGATCAGCTGCATTTGTGGCTGAAATCAGTCAAGGTCTTGACCCTTGGTACAAGGCAAAGTAACTTCTATCCTTTAGCATTAAATGCAAAATAATCTAGCCTGGATTTAGCCCACAAATCAGCTAGGTTCTAGAGATTTTCTCATCATGGCATTGGATCCTCATTTGGCCTATAAAAGGAATGCAAGGCACAAGGATTACACACAGTCATATACACACAATACACACGAAATTTACAACAAAATACACTACATTGCAGCATTGTGAGAGTAGAAAAACAGTTCAACTCAAAGCAAAACCAATTAGAGTTATTTGTCCATAACCTCTAATCAATCAAGCAAGCCACTTCCTACCTCTTGCACAAGCATTGCTAGGAGTTCTGTAAGTATCCTATAGCCTTTATCTTTCATTTTGTTTGTTGTTTGCATCATTTGTTTTTGTTAAAAGGAATCTCAAAGTGACCAAGTGCTAAAACTGATTTGTTGTGCCTCTTTTCTCCCAAATTTGCAAAGCTTTTTAACCCCCTTTAGGTTCTGAAGCTTGCTCAGGAGCAGTTTCTGAACTTCTGTTCAGAAACAGCTTCTGAGTTCAATTTTTCGCATACTTCGCAGAGCAAAGATATGTTCGCAGAGCGACCACATCAGAACCTGACTTCGCAGAGCCAAGTTCTTGTTGCTCTGCGAAGTATGTGAAACTCAGAACATGAATCAGGCTTCCAAAGGCCAAATTTTTGGGGTTCCAACCCTTGATTCAGAACCTAAAGAGGGTCAAAATGCATTTTTGTTCAAACCATATCAAGAATATTGCATGGCTTTGGAAATTTCACAAGATCGTGCAATTAATTTTGAGTAACTTGTAAAACAAGTTATGTTCTTAAATTTTCAAAATCAAGCTTGAGCAATAAGCTAAGTTCTTTATTTTCAAAACCAAACTTGAGCAACAACGTTGTTCATGATTTTCAATCAAAACACGAACTTGAGCCGAACTTACTCTCTTTTAAAACCAAACTCAAAATAAGCCGAACTTGTGCACTTTCCAAACTCATGCATGTTTTATGATTTTTGTTCATCTTTCAAACTTGAATAAACATTTGTTCTTAAGTTTCAATAACTTAAGCAACAAGCGATGTTCATGATTTTCAATAAACTCGAACAACAATTTTGTTCGTGATTTCTTTTTTCCAACTTTTCTTTAAGTTTCCCAACCTAATGTTTTGTCCCTTTGAGATTCCTTCGAGTTTCAACGAAACAAAACTTGAATGAAAAAGGAATGGCTTGACGTATGTCTCCCCAAACCTCGATTGCACGAATGCGTGACGTATGTCTCGTCGTTCGGGTAATCGTCATTCCCTTTTTCGACGCGTCTAGCACGCTTAACCTTTCTTTGGTCCTCCGTGACCAATTTGAACCTTTTTCTTGGCCCTCGTGGTCAATTCGAACCTTTCGCACCTTCGCGCATTTCAAACCTTTTGTGAAGAAGATTTCCTTCTAACTTTGGCTGGGTTTTGATGATAACAAACTCACATCACAAAAGAAGAAAAACTATGGAGGCACAAGATGAAGATTAAGAATGAAGATTAGTGTCTAGGCTTTTTGGTTATACACTTTGTAAGTATGGCAAATTATTTTTTGATTTATCATTTCTAACTTATGGAACAACTTAGAATGCTCAGAAAATAATTACAAACATTTTTCTAAGTCCCCATATGAAGCCATGCCTAAAAATCTCTTGAAAATAAATCACACAATCACAATGATTTTTATTTAAATGTGATTTTACATGAAAATATTTTTTGCATGAAAAGCCTTAATTTATTTTTGGAAAATTGCATTTTTTTTGTAAAGGGCAACGTCTATTTTTTGGTTTGGAATATGCTATGCTACATTTCAAAAAAAAAGAAAAATGGCAACGGCTTTTTTATTTAATTGAAATGGCCAGCCATCATGTTTCATAATGGCATATAATTTTTCATGGCAAAATTGATTAGTTTGACAAACGGGTGTTTTTATTAAGTGTCAAACTACTAGTTTTTGTAATTTGTTTGTCAACACCCATATTTGGTTTAAACGCATTTCATACTCATTTTTTATGAATAGGTGCCATTTCAAATATGTGTCTATTCATTGGTAACCATATTTCAAAAAATAGTATTGCTTCATAAACATCTTTTTAGCCTCTATAAATTCAATTGAGAATCAAAACAATTTAGATAAAGACAACAACTTTCAAATTCTCAATTGTGAATTTTCAATATCACTTGCTTTCAAACTTTCATTCAAATTGTTTGGAAAACTTTGCCCACACTTTAACATTTATTAAAAAGTTTTCTGAGCATTAAGTCCATTTGTTTAAGAGTGATATTGATAAAAATATACAGCCATACATTTGTTATTCTTCAATTACATTGTTGTAAAGTTTTCTTGCCATTGTTGGTGAGAATTGTTGAAAGATAGTGGGGTGCTATCTTGTGTATGTTAGAAAGATTGTTAGGGGGTCTTGGGGAGAGATTGCTTGTAACAAAGATTCTAACATAGTGAATTCCTCACAGGGTTCTGGGGGAGTGGAGTACCAGTAGGGGAACCACTATAAATTCCTTGTGTCCATCTTCTTCTTCCCTACACTCTTTATTTTTCCAAGCATTCGTTCATACATTCATACAAAATTCCGGAAAAATTTACAAGAACACAATAAACCAGAAAAATTATCCATTAAAAGTCATACAACCTAATTCACCCCCCCCCCCCCCTCTTAGGTTGCACTCTGAAATTACAATTGGCATCAGAGCAAGTTAAGGTAATTTGCTCCTTGATCCAGAAAAATGGCTTCCGCTTCAAATTCAAACATTGTGTTCAAAGATGGTGGTAGTAGCAACAAACCTCCATGCTTTGTTGGTGAATACTATGATTTCTGGAAAATTCGCATGCGTGCATACTTGGAAGCACAAGGGGAAGAATATGGAATGCCGTTGAGAATGGTCCATTCATTCCTACAACGGTTGTGAATGATGTTGTCCAAGAAAAAATAAAAATATCTTGGACTGATGATGATAAGAAAAAATTGTTGTTTGACAAGAAGGCAATCAACATGCTTCATTCAGCCCTTGGCATGGATGAGTTCTTCCGAATTTCTCAATGCAAAACTGCAAAAGAAATTTGGGACACTCTAGAAGTAACCCATGAAGGCACAGAAGAAGTGAAGAGATCAAAACTGAACACTTTATCACAAGAATATGAATTGTTCAGAATGCAGCCCGGTGAATCAATTCTTGATTTACAAAAGAGATTCTCTCACTTAACAAACCACTTGATGGCTCTTGGAAAGACTTTCACAAATGATGAATTAAATCTCAAAGTCCTTAGATCATTAACAAGGGCTTGGCAACCAAAGGTGACTGCAATATCAGAAAAGAAAAGTCTTTCTAAAATGACTTCTGCCGCTTTGTTTGGTAAACTCCAAGAACATGAAATGGAACTTGGAAGATTGGAAAAGCATGAAGGGCAAGAGAAGAAGAACAAAAGCATTGCTCTAAGAGTTGAGTCAAAACAACAAAATGAAGGAGAAAGTTCTGATGAAGGTGAGACCATCAATCTTCTTGCAAAAAGTTTTAAAAAATTTCTTAAAAAGGACAAGTCCTTCAAGTTTGGTAATAAAAGAAAATCTTTCAAGAAGAATGAGGGCTCTACGTCAAACCAAAACATTACATGTTTTGGATGTGGGAAAGAAGGTCACATGAAAGCAAATTGTCCATCTTTTACAAACAAAAATGGTGACAAAGGAAAGAAAGAATTCAAGCAAAGGAGGGCCTACATTGCATGGGAAGAAAATGACATAAGTTCATCTTCTGAATCAGAGGATGAAGAGTATGCAAATCTTGCACTAATGGCATCTCATCACTCTGATGATGAACAAGAGGTTAGTGATTCTGAACTTGATATTAAACCTTCATATGATGAATTACAAAATGCATTTGATGAATTATATGAAGAATGTAGTAAACTTTCTAAAACTTGTGTAAAACAGAAGAAATTAATTGTTTCACTTGAAAGAAAAGTTTTTGATGCACAAGTGGATTTAGAAAAGGTCAAAAATTCTTCATGTAATAAATGTAAAGAACATGAAACAAAAATTATTAAATTAAATCAAGTAATAAAAAATTTTGAAAAAGGTCACAATAGTTTGGAAGATGTTCTTAGCAAACAAAGAGATTTAAAAAATAAAACCGGTCTTGGATTTTCAAATTTTGATAAACCAAGTACAAGTAAAACAATCTTTGTTAAAGCAGGCACAACTTCCAACAACTTGGAACCAAAGAAAATGCATGTTGTAATTCCTCTTAAAAGTATGAATACTAGAAATAATTCTTATGGAAGAAATTATTCTAACAAGTCTTATAAGAAAACAAATTCTAAGGTTAGAAATAATGTCTCCAATGGAAGTAATTCTAGTGTATATCATGGTCATAATTTAACATGTTTCTATTGTAACATAAAAGGCCATACTCCAAATACTTGCTACATAAGAAACGTTGGTGTTCCTTATGGTGAATTTATTTGGATAAAGAAAGGTATTAACCCACAAGGACCCAAAGAAAAATGGGTACCTAGAAAGTACTATTAATTATTTTGTAGGTACTTGATCATCATATGCAAATCTTGTCAAATTAAGATTGATTTTTCAAGATACAAGACCATATGATATGGTTCGATTTAAGATTTATTTGTGATTATTTAATGGATACGATTTGATGAAGAGATGATCACTTGCTAGTTGAATTCTTATTTATTCATGACCATGGTGAAAGGTACACAATTATTTTATATAGATATATGATGTTTTTTGTCTTCTAAATTCATGTATGGTATTAAATTAATGCATGCATGACTTAGAAGCGATTCATGTTTGCGAATTTTGACAAGTATGAATAAGTTTGGTTTATCAGACATTTTTGAATGCATATTAAATGTTAACTATTGTTATTTCATGCTTGCAATGTTTAGCCTAAAACATGAACGGTACTTGCTAGTTTTTTACTGTTCAAGGGTAAAAAGTTTTGGAATATAATTAATTAATTTAAATAAATATATTATGTCTGAATATTTGACTAATGTTATAACAGTAGCATATGTGACTTGTGAAAAAAATATCAATTTGATGCTTTAATGATGCTATTGTTTTGTGTGAGAAATCATTGTATTTAAAATATTGATCTCATATCATATGTGCAAAATAATGTGTAAGAATGAATATTCATTGTGAAGAAGATAAGATATTTTTACATAAAATTTGTTATTTCCCTTATATTACGACCCTTTGGATTTTACTCTTTTTCTTCTTTTTGATGATGTCAAAAGGGGGAGAAAGTGTATGTTTGTGTTTTGTGCTTAAATTGTTTCAGGTTATCCAATTGCAAAACAAAGGGGGAGATATACAAGACAGGGGGAGCTTTCTTTGCACATCAATGTCAACATGATATGGTTTGTCATCATCAAAAAGGGGGAGATTGTGAAGAAGATTTCCTTCTAACTTTGGCTGGGTTTTGATGATAACAAACTCACATCACAAAAGAAGAAAAACTATGGAGGCACAAGATGAAGATTAAGAATGAAGATTAGTGTCTAGGCTTTTTGGTTATACACTTTGTAAGTATGGCAAATTATTTTTTGATTTATCATTTCTAACTTATGGAACAACTTAGAATGCTCAGAAAATAATTACAAACATTTTTCTAAGTCCCCATATGAAGCCATGCCTAAAAATCTCTTGAAAATAAATCACACAATCACAATGATTTTTATTTAAATGTGATTTTACATGAAAATATTTTTTGCATGAAAAGCCTTAATTTATTTTTGGAAAATTGCATTTTTTTTGTAAAGGGCAACGTCTATTTTTTGGTTTGGAATATGCTATGCTACATTTCAAAAAAAAGAAAAATGGCAACGGCTTTTTTATTTAATTGAAATGGCCAGCCATCATGTTTCATAATGTCATATAATTTTTCATGGCAAAATTGATTAGTTTGACAAACGGGTGTTTTTATTAAGTGTCAAACTACTAGTTTTTGTAATTTGTTTGTCAACACCCATATTTGGTTTAAACGCATTTCATACTCATTTTTTATGAATAGGTGCCATTTCAAATATGTGTCTATTCATTGGTAACCATATTTCAAAAAATAGTATTGCTTCATAAACATCTTTTTAGCCTCTATAAATTCAATTGAGAATCAAAACAATTTAGATAAAGACAACAACTTTCAAATTCTCAATTGTGAATTTTCAATATCACTTGCTTTCAAACTTTCATTCAAATTGTTTGGAAAACTTTGCCCACACTTTAACATTTATTAAAAAGTTTTCTGAGCATTAAGTCCATTTGTTTAAGAGTGATATTGATAAAAATATACAGCCATACATTTGTTATTCTTCAATTACATTGTTGTAAAGTTTTCTTGCCATTGTTGGTGAGAATTGTTGAAAGATAGTAGGGTGCTATCTTGTGTATGTTAGAAAGATTGTTAGGGGGTCTTGGGGAGAGATTGCTTGTAACAAAGATTCTAACATAGTGAATTCCTCACAGGGTTGTGGGGGAGTGGAGTACCAGTAGGGGAACCACTATAAATTCCTTGTGTCCATCTTCTTCTTCCCTACACTCATTATTTTTCCAAGCATTCGTTCATACATTCATACAAAATTCCGGAAAAATTTACAAGAACACAATAAACCAGAAAAATTATCCATTAAAAGTCATACAACCTAATTCAACCCCCCCCCCCCCTCTTAGGTTGCACTCTGAAATTACACCTTTTATGCCTTATGCGAGTTTATCGCCTTAATGTGCGTCCGTCTTTTTTATCTTTAAAACTTTTACGCCTTGTGCGAGTTTATCGCCTTAATGTGCGTTCGTCTCTTTTATCATTTAAATGTTTTACGCCTCTGTGCGTCTTCAAATCTTTTTTTATTAAAACGAACCAACATACAAATTTTTTCTACCAAAGAACTACGTACGCTTTGAATTCTCCGACTACCGGGAGATACGTAGGAGCAGGATTCACATCTTGTCAAGCCCGTTAATAAAAACTTTATTTTTTCCCCTTCGTTGTATTTTATCTCTTCTTTCCTTTCGTATCATATTTTTTTCTTTTTCCCTTTTATATGTTCAAACACGCAAGCAAAACTTTGGAAACATTTTAAGCCTAAGTCGACTAAGAGGTTCCCGTTGAGTACAACGGATGTGAGGGGTGCTAATACCTTCCCCTCGCATAATCGACTCTCGAACCTAAAATCTCTTTTAAAAGGTAATTTCGAACTTTTTTCCTTTTCTCCCCGAAAAATTAAAAGTTCAGTCGTGATTTAAAATTAGTGATTCAACGCTTCCCAATAGCTTGACATCCGAAATTCGATGCGACACCCTATATGGGAAAGGTTTAAGCTTGGCGATCATAGGATTCCCCGAGATTGCCAAAAGTAGGCATGGCGACCCTAGGTTCCCCGAGGTTGCCAACAGTATGTTGGGTGGAGCTCACTGAGACATTATGTCTCATCCCAATCCTTCTGGTGCAGGTTAGCACGAGGATCGTGTTGAGGATCATCAGGGAGATGCTGGATGGAGTGCAGTGGTTCGTCATGTACCAGCTCAGGAGCTTAATGGACTTTTGTATAAGTATATTTTATGGTACTTGATGGTTTTGTTAACGAGCAAATTTGTATTCATTCAGTTGTGTTGTATTATTATTATTGAAAACCTTGATGTATCTAGTATCAGTTTAATGCACATGCTAATATTCTAGATAAAAATTAGTGTGGGTGTTACAATTGGTATCAGAGCAGGTCGATTCAGATCGTGCATTGGGTCATTAAAGATTCAATAAAAGTAGTGGGACCATTGGGTTCCAGATATTGTTATAAGGGTCGCATATAGTTAAGCCTGATCAACTCATTCTAGTATATGACAGTTAGGATAAATATCTGAGACAGGAATGAAGCGCATGAAGAGCGTTGTTTAAGATGTCATATTTTAAGACAGGAATGTGCGAAGAAGTATTCGATGCCAAGTGGTGGTTATCAAAACGTAAAGTAACGGAGCCTGTTAATGGCCGAGTTTCAGGAATATTAAGGATATTTAAGTATAAGGTGAAGTACCTTAAAATAGATGGACGCGTCATTGAGAAATGTCTTGTCTGAGGAGACATAAGAAGTAAGGAATTATGGTGAGACCTTAGAGTGTTGGAACAAAATGTATGAACAACTCTCTTTTGGGTTTTGATGATAACAAAGTGTTAAAAAGAAAATTGGTATTGCTAATGCTTTGTTCTAAGTGTGCAGAACCATGTTCTTAGTGTTTGGTAATTAATACTGGTTATGGAAGAACAAGCTAAGAGAAAGAAGGAAAGCATTGAAGCCTATGTTGCAAGGCTGAAGCAAGACTGAGTCTGAAGGTGCTTCTGAAGGGAGCTTCTGAAGATTGCGTCTGAAGGCAGCTTCTGAAGGGAGAGTCTGAAGGCAGCTTCTGAAGACTGAGTCTGAAGGTCAACATAAGTCAACGTCTGAAGAGTGCTTCTGAAGGTCAACAGAAGTCAACGTCTGAAGAGTGCTTCTGAAGGTCAACAAAAGTCAACGTCTGAAGAAGTGCTTCTGATGAACAGTGCTTCTGAAGAGTGCGTCTCATCCGTACGTCTGAAGACCAGCTTCTGAAGAGAAGCTTCTGAAGTCTGAGTTCCTGAAGAAGCAGCTGTCACTGTCAGCATTAAATGCCTGGAATGTCAGAACAACTCAATGGAACAGTTGTCTCCTTGGCCAAAACATTCCCCAGCTTTTAAGGAAAGAAGATTGCTAAGACTCTATACAGAAAAGCAACACTGCAAAAACCAGAAAGTTTATACTCTGTTTTACGTATCTGTCACAAAACAACTTAAGAATTCTTACAAACTTGTGTATCTTAGAATTCCTTAAGTGTAGAATCTTAATCTGAGTTGTATTCTGTGAACACCTCTGATATTTGATCAAGAGTTCAACTCAAACTTATTTTCTGTGTAAATCAGTTTGAACCCAAAGTCTTAGCCTGCATGCTAAGCAACCAGAAGTCTCTTTACTTTGTGTATTGAGCAATTAGAAGTCTCTTAGCTTTGTGCTTTGAGCAGGGAAGTCTCTTCAATGTGTGTCTTGAGCATTGGAAGTCTATTGACTGTGTGTCTTGAGCAGGGAAGTCTCTTAGCTTATGTGCTTTGAGCTGGGAAGTCTCTTGACTGTGTATCTTGAGCATTAGAAGTCTCTTACTAGGTGTTTGAGCAACTGGAAGTCTCATCCTTTGTGGTTGAGCAATTGTAATCAGTTTGATTATAGTTAAAATCTCTTGTTAGTAACAAAGGGACTAGACTACTTCCGGTTTGTGGAAGGAACTAGTATAAAAACTATTGTGTCTTTCTTTCCCTCTCTCTTTAAGCTTTATATCCGTTGCAAACAATTCTGAAAACAGTTCAGAACTGATCTATATCAGATTCTGAACTTAACATAAGTTTTTGAGAAAGGAAAAAGTGCCCACACAATTCAACCCCCCTTCTTGTGTGTTTTTCTCACCTTCAGTTGGTATCAGAGCCCCTGGTTCTGATATTCAATCACTTAACAGTGAGTCAGTATTGATCCTAAGAAAAACACGACTTCTGGTGATTTTGGTGAATCTACATCCAGAAGTGGTGGTGGCGGCTATGGTACAGATAACAAGCAATCTCATTCACACAATAAACCTCCAATGTTTACTGGTGACCCTGAGAAGTTCTCCTGGTGGAAAAGCAAAATGTACAGCCACATTATTGGTATTGATGACTCCTTATGGGATATCATAGAAGATGGAATTTCTATTCCAGTTGATGAAGAAGGAGTAGCTGTCAACAGAAGAGGCCTGAGTGATGCTGAGAGGAAGATCTACAGAAAACATCACAATGTAAGAGGTATCATTGTGGACTCTTTACCCCACAATGAATATCTTAAGCTAAGTGATAAATCACCAGCAAAAGCCATCTTCACTTCTCTATGCTCTAACTATGAAGGAAACAAAAAGGTTAGAGAAGCTAAGGCAAACCTTCTGGTTCAGTAGTATGAGCTGTTCATAATGCAGGAGAATGAAAATATTGAGATTATGTTCTCAATATTTCAGACTCTAGTTTCTAGATTTCAAATACTGAAAAGGAGCTACACTACTGCTGATCATGTGAACAAGATCCTCAGAAGCTTGCCATCTACATGGAGACCTAAGGTGACTGCTATTGAGGAAGCTAAAGATTTAAATACTCTAAGTATTGAAGATCTTATAAGCTCTCTAAAGGTGCATGAACTGGGACTCAATAAAGATGAACCAGTTAGAAATTCTGAGTCTGTAGCACTTAAATCCCAAGGAAAGTTTTCAAAAGCTCTAAAAGCTTCAGAATCTGATGATGAATTTCCCGAGGGAAGTTCTGAAGAGGATTCAGAAGCTGAAGAGCTAGAAATGCTTTCCAAAAGAAAAGAATTAAGTTCTTGCTGCAAAGACAAAGGAAATCTTCTAACAGGAGCAGCAACTTCAAAGGATCTAGTTCCAAGAAGGAAGAACAAAAGGGCTGCTCAAACTGCAAGAAAACTAGTCATCACAAAGCTGAATGTCCTGAGTTACAGAAGGATAAACCCAAGAAGACCAGTTCAAAATCAAGCAACTTCAAAGACAGATTCAGGAAAAGTCTTATGGCTACATGGGATGAACTTGTAAATGAATCTGAGTCTGAGAATGAGGATGAAGAAGAATCTAACCTGGGTTTGATAGCAACAGCTTCATCTGATGAGGAATCTGGATCAGAATCTGACAAGGAAAATGAAGAAGAAGCCAACTTGGATTTGGTTGCAAATGTGTCTTCTGATACAGAATCTGAATCAGACTCAGATGATGATAATGAGGTATATTCTGAACTCTCTCATTCTGATCTTGTTGAAATAGTCAAGGATTTTATGAACCACTTCAGAAGCAAGTTAAATAAATTTAAATCTTTGAAAAAGAAAAATAACTTGCTGGCTGATGAGAATCTTAAACTTCAGAATCATATCAATGAGATTGATGAAGAGGTTAAGGAACTCAGAGAAATGGTTCATAAGAAACCTGATAAAATTCCAAGTGATCATGAAATTGCACTTCAGGATTTTATCATAACTGGAATCAACAGAAGCAAGATTGCTTCTATGATTTATAATATCAGCAGAAACAAAGGAGAAAGAATTGGTTTAAAAAATGATTCATTTAATTTTTCAATTGAAACAAACCTTCTATCTTGTTCTGATGATAGTATAAAAGGCACTAAGGTATTGTTTGTACCTGCATCTGACAATTCTGAGAAACAGAATTTAGCAGAAACTGAGACTGCTAAGTCTGAAGTTCTGAACTGCTCAGAATCTAAAACTTCTGACCCTAAGGGAAAGATGAAGGCAGAAGTTAAAGCTTTGCCAAAGTCTAAACCAAAAGGTCCTAAGTCTAAGACTATGAGAAAATCAGACTCTAAACCTGAGAAGGTTCAAAGTCTGAAGAGTTCAGAACCTGAGACAAGCAAGTCTCAGAATCTGGGAAATTCGGATTCAAATTTTCAAGAGGCTGTGTTTAATAAACCAGTCTATACAAAACCTGTCAAATCTCAGAATGTTAGACAAAGAATGCCTAAGAAAGCCAATCTGTCATTTGATTGTATTGAGAAAGGTCAAACTGAAGTTTGCCTTGTGTCAGGAGCAAACAAAACTGCAGTTCTTAACAAATCAGAACCTTCTACTTCTGAATCCAAGATTCTGAACAAATCAGAATCAAAGACTCTTAAGTCCAAAGTTCTGAAGAAATCAGAACCAAAGTGTTCAATGGTTCAGACTTTAAACAACTCAGAACCAAAGACCTTCAAGTCTCAGATTCTGAAGAAATCTGAGTCAAGATCATTGAAAACTCAGGTTCTGAAGAACTCAGTTTCTAAAACCAAGACTTATTCAAGATTAAAGGATTCACATCAGAAGTATCTGAACAAGTCTGAGTTCTATAACTCCAGACATAAAGTGCAAAAGGCTAAACCTTTCAGGACTAACCCTAGAGGACCCATATGGGTACCCAAGTCAGAGATCATTTCTGTTGCAGATATGATTAAATGCCAAAGAAAAGGTGAAGTCCTGGTGCCTGGACAGTGGCTGCTGGCAGTACATAACAGAAGGAAAGTCTATGTTCCAAACCCTAACCATGAAAGAGGGAGGAACTGTGGAATCTGGAGGAAACCACAAAGACTGGAGCATTAAGAGCTCTGCAGAAGCTGATACTTCTCCTAAAGCAAATCAAGAACATTGTTGGAACAAAAATGGGTGTTCAGCAACAAACTAAATGAACAAGGAGAGGTAAATCAGAAGCTCTACAGAGGTATGTTTGTTCTCAGTTATACTTAATAGATTCTACATAAGTTGGAAATATATCAGATTCATAAAAACAACATAACTTTCTTTGTGATAATACTGCTGTAATCTGGTTGTCAAAAATTTCAATTCTACATTCAAGAGCCAAGCATATTGTTTTTAAACATCATGTTATTAAGAGATTTTGTTCAGAAGACAAATTTGAATTTATTAAAAAGGATCTGAACAATGCAATTCATCTCTTTGAAAATTTTGCTTGACTCTGAATAGAAACTAAGAACCTGAAGTCTAACAGAAGCTAAGACTTAACAGACACTCAGTTTGAGAGTCTGCAGAAAGTTCAGCTTCTGAAGACATCAGAGTCTGAGTTTCAGAAATCTGAATTTTTGAACTTCTGATAAAACTCATCATAAGTGGACATTTTACACATGGCCCACTAATGAGAATGAATCTGAACTGTTGTTCAACACTTGGACAGAATCTGATAAGTAATAACAGTTGGGCAATGATGAATTAAGCTTTGAAAGTTATACTTTGTCCCTCCCAAAGTCATCAATATGCAAATGTGTTTTTCTGTTTTCTGAAATGTTTTAACAAAAACACAGACACAATTTCATCTTTTCATCATATATGCTCAATTTGGTATCAGACATGTTTAGCTTTTCAAACCTTATTTAAAAACTCTGAACAGTTTTGTCTAAAAGAGTTCAGAAGCACTAAGCTAAATGCTATATTTTTCAGTTTTCTGATAAGAGTTCAGTTGTGCTAAAACCTTCAGTTGGTATATGATCTGAACAATTTTGTCTAAAATAGTTCAGTGATACTAAACAGAATGTACTGAACAAATATGCTCTGAACATCATTGGTTAGACACAGTTCAGTGGTACTGAACAATATGCTCAGTTTTCAGACCCAGTTTTAAACTCTCATTTTTGTCTGAAACAGTTAGCAGTTCTGAACAAAATGTTCTGAACAATTGTGTCTGAATAGAATGCTCTGATCAGAATGCTCTGAACAATTTTTTATGCTTCTGAACATCATTCTCTTTTTTTTTTCAAATGCAATGTCATATACTTTATGTATGATCAAGTCTGCTCTGATGCTTATCTTTGCTGCTTGATTACCTATATGATTGCATGATTATCTCACTTCTGAACTCTCTCTCTGTTTCAAAATTCTTAAATTTTCTTTTTGTTGATGACAAAAGGGGGAGAAAGTGTACAAGTATTTCAGGCTCTGAGCCACTCAGACTTAAGTTAATTTCTGTTATGTAATTAACTTATGAGAACATATTTTCTCTTAGCCTCTGACTATATTTGTTGTGGGATAATTCTGAGTTGATTCAAACTGAACTGGATTTAATTAACAAGGATAAGACTCAAGGGAGCTTACAAACCTCATTTTTGAATTATCAGACTTAGGGGGAGCTTACAAACCTCATACCCTAAAGTCAACTTGTTAATTAAATCACTCAGAAAGTTTGATTTTTCAACTGTGTGATGTGAAATGAATTTAAATAACTTGGATAAGACTCAGGGAGCTTACAAAACTCATCCTGTGGATTATCAGACTTAGGGGGAGAGCTTACAAACCTCATAACCTGAAGTCAGCTTGTTATTTATAATTCTGAGTGATAATTTCACTTTAATGTTTTAAGTTAAATTTAATTAACTTGGATAAGAATCAAGGGGAGCTTGCAAACCTCACCTTGTGGATTATCAGACTAAGGGGGAGCTTGCAAACCTCATCCTGAAGTCATCTTGTTAATTAAAGATAACAACAATTCTGAAATTTTCACCTTTTTGATCTTAAACTGAATTTAATTAACCTGGATCAGACTCAGGGGGAGCTTGCAAACCTCATACCCTGCAGTCAACTTGTTAATTAAATTAACAACAATTTTCTATTAATACTTATGTTTGTCATCATCAAAAAGGGGGAGATTGTTGGAACAAAATGTATGAACAACTCTCTTTTGGGTTTTGATGATAACAAAGTGTTAAAAAGAAAATTGGTATTGCTAATGCTTTGTTCTAAGTGTGCAGAACAATGTTCTTAATGTTTGGTAATTAATACTGGTTATGGAAGAACAAGCTAAGAGCAAGAAGGAAAGCATTGAAGCCTATGTTGCAAGGCTGAAGCAAGACTGAGTCTGAAGGTGCTTCTGAAGGGAGCTTCTGAAGACTGCGTCTGAAGGCAGCTTTTGAAGGGAGATTCTGAAGGCAGCTTCTGAAGACTGAGTCTGAAGGTCGACAGAAGTCAACGTCTGAAGAGTGCTTCTGAAGTTCAGCATAAGTCAACGTCTGAAGAGTGCTTCTGAAGGTCAACAAAAGTCAACGTATGAAGAAGTGCTTCTGATGAACAGTGCGTCTGATCCGTATGTCTGAAGACCAGCTTCTAAAGAGAAGTTTCTGAAGTCTGAGTTCCTGAAGAAGCAGCTGTCACTGTCAGCATTAAATGCCTGGAATGTAAGAACAACTCAATGGAACAGTTGTCTCCTTGGCCAAAACATTCCCCAGCTTTTTAGGAAAGAATTCAAACTTTGTGTGCTCTGTTTTCTGCTCATTCAGCACACAAATTTAGCTGGACCTAGCCTCTCTTTGCAACGGCTCTTTGCTGGATTTCTGGGCAATCTCAACAGCTCTTTTATTCTCTATAAAAGGGTGAAGTTTTGAAGAAGATTGCTAAGACTCTGTATAGAAAAACAACACTGCAAAAACCAGAAAGTTTATACTCTGTTTTACGTATCTGTCACAAAATAACTTAAGAATTCTTACAAACTTGTGTATCATAGAATTCCTTAAGTGTAGAGTCTTAATCTGAGTTGTATTCTGTGAACACCTCTGATATTTGATCAAGTGTTCAACTCAAACTTATTTTCTGTGTAAATCAGTTTGAACCCAAAGTCTTAGCCTGCGTACTGAGCAACCAGAAGTCTCTTTACTTTGTGTATTGAGCAATTAGAAGTTTCTTAGCTTTGTGCTTTGAGAAGGGAAGTCTCTTCACTGTGTGTCTTGAGCATTGGACGTCTCTTGACTGTGTGTCTTGAGCAGGGAAGTCTCTTAGCTTGTGTGCTTTGAGCTGGGAAGTCTCTTGACTATGTGTCTTGAGCATTAGAAGTCTCTTACTAGGTGTTTGAGCAACTGGAAGTCTCATCCTTTGTGGTTGAGCAATTGTAATCAGTTTGATTATAGTTAAAATCTCTTGTTAGTAACAAGGGGACTAGACTACTTCCGGTTTGTGGAAGGAACTAGTATAAAAACTATTGTGTCTTTCTTTCCCTCTCTCTTTAAGCTTTATATTCGCTGCAAACAACTCTGAAAACAGTTCAGAACTGATCTATATCAGATTCTGAACTTAACATAAGTTTTTGAGAAAGAAAAAAGTGCCCACACAATTCAACCCCCCCTCCTTCTTGTGTCTTTTTCTCACCTTCATAGAGACCGAAGTTGTCTCGGAAAAGACTATAAGTATGACTCCTTATGGGATACTCTGAGGAATGATTTGCAACCTAGAAACCAAGGTTTTGAGGTTAAAACGCAAGTTTCAGGATTCTGAGTTCTGCTACGATCGTAGAGCGACCAGGACTTTGCTCTACGAAGCTTCAGACTCAGAAACAGGCTACAGATTCACCCTTCAAACCCAGGAACTCCGAATGAGAATTATTAGTCGATTACTAGAACCTCTAGACTACCAGCAAGGATAGAGTGTGTAATAATCGGAGGACTCGCGCACTCGAACCGGATGAGAATTTAATATCCAGCAGTTAAGAGATTTATTTATGGATTAAGCGAATTATTGGACAGATGAACAAATTACCTTCCTTTATTATGAGTCATCAAGATGCTTTGTAAGAGAAAGGCAAGCTTAGCGATAAGTGAAGGAAACCCCTGATAAGGGCATGAAGAAAAGATTGAGTCGTATGTTTTCGGATTATAGTAGACCGGTTCTGAGGAATAATCAGGAATTAGCCAAGAACTATTGTGAGGCTCTAGTATCAGGAAGATCGTCGCTAACGTACAAGTTAAAGTTAAGGTTGTGGTTAATGTTAAGGAGTTCTATGTTTTCATTTGATGGGTTCCTTACACAAGTATTCTGGAAAGCTGACAGAGATCACCTTATAAAGGTATGCTTTCAAAGGTGGTAGAATATACAGACCTTGGATTGTTCGAAACCATATGTAGAAGGCAATGGTTGAGAACACCTATGGAGAATTATTTAGATAATAAGATTGGAATTGTGGACACAGTAACAAGTTACTGGAGGGATCCAATAAGAAATGATAAGTGTTGAAATTTAAGATCAATTAATCGGGTACTCGAAGGGGCGTAACCTATGTTTGGGCTTACAGGAGAGCCGGTGAAAGTTTGAATCTAATCCAGACGGATTGTTTCCGAAGAAACCCGAGGAGTAACCTAAGAGATATGGTAAAGTTATGTGGACCTAAGTTGTCTTAGAGAAGGTTATGGATATGAAATCTTTACGGATAATTATAGAACGAGACTCGAACCATCAATGGATTCAGTGTATGAAAGATGTGAATCTCCAGAAGCCATAAATTGTTTTTAGAAGTTGCCACAAGTGGTTAATGTGTGAACTTCAGTTGCTTCAGGTATGCTTTCAGTAGGGTTTCTGCAATGTTTTAATGATTATACATGTTGAGCTGACCATGAGATGGTTACAGAATTCAGAATAGGGAGAGTAAAGTTAGAACCAGAATATAAGCTGTTTTGACAGAAGCTTTGTTGGGCTCGTAACAGTTGCGGGAAACTGCTTACAGGTTTTGGCGTATTTTCGTGAAAGTAAGTATATGATTTATGTCCGAAAGGAAACACAAAGTGAGGTGACGATCAATCAGTAGGTTAAACAGGTGGTTTAAGCCACAAGAGAATCAACAAACGTAAGATGATTCCGCTATGATAGCTGCGAGTCATTAAGGAACGAGGTTAGCCAGGAAATTTAATAGTAGTGTATTACCCCTATTCCAAGGTGTATTGTTAAAAATCAGAGTTGCGCAGCGGAGAAGTAATCCAAGGATGGGTTAACGAACAATTCTAAGCTGAAGCTTAGGGAACAAGGATGCTTGTGAAGTCCTTATCAGATGTCCCACAGGAAAGGCAATAAGTGCCCAATTATTGAATCACAGAATATCAGTGAGCAGTGACGACTCGAACTTATCCTAAGTTCTAACAGGAAGTTTTTAAAAGTTAAGCTGAGGAGTACTATGAACTTCGAAACTCATGAGGAATGGAAATCGAAGCAGTTTAAGATTATGTGGTAAGAATAAGAAGGATGTGTTTCTAGCACTATAAGTCTAGAGTAAGGGAAGTCACCGCTAATACGGTAATTTAGCTATTTTATCTCAGTAACTTCAAGTGGACTTGAAGAGTAAGTTTAGTCAAAAAGGATTAAGCATAAGGAAACATTAGTAAAGGTTGCACTTGCAAGATGATAATTTTGAATTTGAAGCATTGATCAGAAACGACAATGCAGTGGGATGTGAGTTTAATCCACATTGTACCCACGTTATGATAACATGTTGCATGTATCAGGTTATGTTTAGTATTGTGTATACTTATCAGGGAGAGTTTATACTACTCAGATAGTAGTGTAACAAATTTTCAGTTATGTGACGTGTATTGGTAACCATGGTACGCAGTCAGGAATGTTTGAGTAGGAAGGTTCTGACCAGAACAGGTTTGTCGATATCAAACATATCTTAGCTGAAGAGTTCGAAAACTCTTGAACTTAATGTTCACCAGTAAAGAAAGAAAAACTTTCTATGCAGATTAAAAGTCACTCGTAGTCTACAGAAAAGGGCTACGTAAGTTCAAGTCATGAGGATTAAAGATTAAGTGTGCTATTTTTGGTAGCAATCAGAGTAGAGCTTTCTTTTGAAAACAAGGATCTTGAACTCGATGTTTAGAAATAAGAAATGAGTTCACAATATCGACTAGTGTAACCATGAACTATGTTATGTGATAATGTATGCTCAAGGAAATAACATGAGTTAAGAATAAAGAGGGTCTCCAGTTGACGTGGTATTGTCTCAAGGATATTTTGATTAAGGAGGATGTCCCGTTAGTTGGACAAGGATGATGCGATGTACTATGTACCCGTTAGTAGTGTACACATACTCGATCATGTATGTAATTTATGTGCTATGAATTGTATCATATGATGATATGGGAGACGATGTATACCACTTATCACTTGGACTAAATCCTATAAGCTTTGAATGTTTCGGTAAAGATGATTCTATATGAAGAATGATATAATTATAACTGTGAGTTGCCGTCTTACGAGGCGAAAGTCAAAGATAAAGATTCAGTGGAATCAATTGAGGAGGATAAAATTGACCCGATGTCGTCAAGGTAAGACCAAGTGGTCAATGAAGGAAACTTATGAATTCAATACTGAAGGTGAGAAAAACACACAAGAAGGGGGGGGGGGGGGGGTTGAATTGTGTGGGCTGTTTTTCCTTTCTTAAAACTTATGATTAAGTTCAGAATCAAACTCTGAACCTTTTTCAGAGTGTTTAGCAGCGGTTAAACAAAGCTTAAAGAGAGGGAAAGAGAGACACAATGGTTTTTATACTAGTTCCTTCCACAAACCGGAAGTAGTCTAGTCCCCTTGTTACTAACAAGAGATTTGAACTATAATCAAACTGATTACAATTGCTCAAAGCACAAAGCTAAGAGACTTCTAGTTCTCAAACACCTAGTAAGAGACTTCTAATGCTCAAGACACAAAGTCAAGAGACTTCCCTGCTCAAGACACACAGTCAAGAGACTTCCCTGCTCAAAGCACAAAGCTAAGAGACTTTTAATTGCTCAATACACAAAGTAAAGAGACTTCTTGTTGCTCAGCATGCAGGCTAAGACTTTGGGTTCAAACTGATTTACACAGAAAATAAGTTTGAGTTGAACAATTTATCAAATATCAGAGGTGTTCACAGAATACAACACAATTGAGACTCTACACTTAAGGAATTCTAAGATTAACAAGTTTGTAAGAATTCCTAAGAGTTTTGTGACAAACACGTAAAACAGAGTATGAGCTTTCTGGTTTTTGCAGCTTGTGTTTCTGTACAGAGTCTTAGCAATCTTCTTCAAAACTTCACCCTTTTATAGAGAATAAAAGAGCTGTTGAGATTGCCCAGAAATTCAGCAAAGAGCCATTGCAAAGAGAGGCTAGTTCCAGCTGACATTGTGTGCGTAAGTTCCAGAAAACAGAGCACACGAAGTTTGAATTCTTTCCTTAAAAGCTGAGGAATGTTTGGGCCAAGGAGACAACTGTTGTTCTGACATTCCAGGCATTTAATGCTGACAGTGACAGTTGCTTCTTCAGGAACTCAGACTTCAGAAGCTTCTCTTCAGAAGCTGGTCTCAGACGTACGGATCAGAAGCACTTCTTCAGACAAACTGTTCATCAGACACACTTCTTCAGACGTTGACTTTTGTTGACCTTCAGAAGCACTCTTCAGACGTTGACTTCTGTTGACCTTCAGACTCAGTCTTCAGAAGCTGCCTTCAGACTCTCCCTTCAGAAGCTGCATTCAGACGTAGTCTTCAGAACCTCCCTTCAAAAGCACCTTCAGACTCAGTCTTCAGAAGCTTCCTTCAGACACAGTCTTGCTTCAGCCTTGCAACATAAGCTTCAATGCTTTCCTTCTTGCTCTTAGCTTGTTCTTCCAAAACCAATATTAATTACCAACATTAAGAACATGGTTCTGCACACTTAGAACAAAGCATTAGCAATTCCAATTTTCTTTTTAACACTTTGTTATTATCAAAACCCAAAAGAGAGTTGTTCATACATTTTGTTCCAACAAGTACGAGTATCCAATACTTAATAACCTTAAGTTGGATTCGCACTAAGTGTGTGAGCAAGAGTTATAGTCAAGTGAGTCGGGTATTGGTTCAGACAACCATACATCCTACTATGTAAGAATTGTGTATGTACCTCAAGTCCTTCAGTTAAGGAAAAGATTGTCAGATATTTTGACTTACAGAGATGGAAACCATGGCTAGGGAACAGTTTTAATCAGTCATGTTTAATCAAGGCGCATGGATAATCTACATGTCAGACCCTAGAATAGCCATGGAATCCCGATAAGCGATTATTTTGGAGCTTTGACTAGTAGAGAAAGAGGTAGAAAGGATCTATTCATTCATGATCTCAGGAGGATTTTAAATTTCGAGGACGAAATTTCTTTAAGGGGGGTAGAGTGTAATATCCCGCTTAGACGTAACTTTTATCAGTAACAGAGGAATTACGAGTGAGTAGGGACAAAATGGTAATTTTGAGAGGAAGGGGTTTAAATAGGGATAATATTGAATATTTCTTCATTATCCTCATTTCCGTCTCTCACTAAGTTCAGATTTCTCTCCCTCTCTCTCTAGTTTCGGGCATCATCATCAGCAGTAGTTTTGATGCATCAGTTCCTTCCCTGATTTCTTGGGTTGAAAGCAAGTTTTGGGAAAGTTTGAGTAAGTGGAAGCTTAAGCAAAGAGCAAGACCAAGCTAGGGTTTTGGTAGAAGGAAGCTTGGCATAACCAGCAACTACATGGTGAGTTCCATAGAGTAGCTTAACCCTTCTGGGTCATTATTGTGTGAGATCACAACTTAATTGCTAAGGTTTAGAAATAAAAGGATAGTTTTCCCCTTTTTGATACATATCCTTGATTCCAGTTAATCCTTGGATACAGTATGTTTTTCTAGTTCAAAATGAGTCCCTGGTATGTTGTCATTGATTATTGGACAACTGGGTATAAAGGTTTTTAAGATTGAACAACGTTTTTCAGAAAATTACATGTTCTGCTACAGTCGCAGAGCGACCAAGAGTTTATTGTGCGAAGTAGCAGAGTTTTGCTACTGCCTATCTTCGCCTAGCCATCACCTAGACCTCGCTCTGCAAAGTAATCAGAAGCTGAGTTCGCAAAGCAAAACTTTCAGACGCTCTGCGAAGCTTCAGACTCAGGATTACCAGGTTCTGAAGGTTCAGACTCTAAAGCTCAGAGTCTGAAGGTTCAGACGCAGGATCGCATAGCGAAGTCAGGGGTCGCACAGCGAAATGGCCCAGAACCTCTTTTTATTAACAAATAATTGTACCATGCCAATGATCTTCGATATGCTTTGGGATAGTGATACTCATAAACTTTCCAGGATTAACCTAGGATAAAGATATGTATCATACAGAGTGATGGGTAGTTTACCCACAGGAATTTAGGAATTATTATAGATGGGATAGTAAGCCCATAAGTATGACATATGATAACGATATGTCTAGAACCTTTAATAGGTTAAGAGGAACTGAGAGGTATTCAGTTGGAAGTACATGAGTACTAGGAATGTTTCTTAACATTCAAGAATTCATATGAGAATAGTATCAGGTATGTTAAGGGTTAGTTTCTCAGGATACCCTTAACCAGGCATGTTTTAGTGTCCCGTAGATAGAGGTACCAGACTTTTCCCCAGTTTCAGGTACATTTATATGTACATTAGGGCGTGTCCCAGTTGTTCACGTCAGAGTGATACTGTGGATGTACACAATAGTTCAGATCAGGATGTACCCTAGATAGTGGTACAAGGTTATTATCAGGAGTTTTACAGATTATGTATAAACATGTATATATATGTTGACAAGTTGTGGCACAGGTACGCTCCAGATTTATTCTGGATAGGCCAGCCCGTTAGGGAGCCTACATGACGACTCTTATATATATAGATGTTCAGGAAGTTATCAGGAATATATATCTATAAAGGAATAATTAATTATCAGGATAAAATTTGTGTCTTCTGTGTTCTCGCTAGTTAGAGCGCACAGGGGGTTCCAGTTATTGCTGGGATGGGCAGGAACCTTCCGCGAGGATAACCACACATAGTTTATAGTGTGTCTTCTGTGTTCTCGCTAGTTAGAGCACAGGGGGTTCCAGATACAGCTGGAACGGGCAGGAACTTTCCGTGAGGATAACCACACACACATGCAAGATGAGTCCGGTGATTAGCCTCAGATAGGAATTTTCACCGGTTATCAAAGTAATGTGCTCTGGGGTTACTCCACTCGGGGGCATTCCGTAAAATGAACTCAGATAATAATGTTTGTCCAACGCTAACAGCTAACATAATAATATCAGTATATACTTTATTATGTTATCAGGCAGATTTACCTATCAGGCAGGTATCAGGTGGTGATCTTAGGAGTCCCCTCGATCACTAAGTTATCAGGGTATAGTCTAGATTTCATGACTATTCAGTTATCAGGCTCAGGAAGTGATCCTAGGTTTCCCCTTGATAACTAGTTTAGCAGGATGTAGTTTAGTTATTATGACTACACAGGATAGCAGGAACAGGCAGGTATACCCTATATGGGAAAGGTTAAAGTTTGGTGATCATAGGAATCCCCGAGATTGCCGAAAGTAGGCATGGCGACCCTAGGTTCCCCGAGGTTGCCAACAGTAGGTTGGGTGGAGCTCACTGAGACATTATGTCTCATCCCAATCCTTCTGGTGCAGGTTTGCAGGTTAACACGAGGATCGTGTTGAGGATCATCAGGGAGATGCTGGATGGAGTGCAGTGGTTCGTCATGTACCAGCTCAGGAGCTTAATGGACTTTTGTATAAGTATATTTTATGGTACTTGATGGTTTTGTTAACGAGCAAATTTGTATTCATTCAGTTGTGTTGTATTATTATTATTGAAAACCTTGATGTATCCAGTATCAGTTTAATGCACATGCTAATATTCTAGATAAAAATTAGTATGGGTGTTACATAACTACTTTGCCTTTTACTGAAATTACATTTCATATACTCTGTCTTGCTTCTTGTTGTGAAACATGCTTTGAATTGTGATCAATACACTATGTCTATTTAGAACTGAAGAATTAGGGAGTCCTAAAAAGCTAAAAAAAAAACTTTGATGCTCATGATTTAAAAGCATCAATGTCATTTATACCATTTTTTATTATTTGAGATATTCAACTTAATCGATAAGTATGAATATTAAAATGGTAAAAAAAAGCATACAAATATGTTTTTTTAAATCTCAAAATGGTAGCATTATAAATTACCAAATCACAGTAACATCAAATCCATTATGATTAAACAAAAGGTTAAAAAATCGAATTTTTTATAATATATTAGTTCCATTATGATTTTGATTTTTTCTATATTGTTAGATAAAAAAAAAGGAATTATGGATATAAACATGACTTTTAAAATTAAAAAAAAAGATAATGATACCTTTTACTTTTTTTATTTGATGAAATTAGTGAAAAGTGACAATAATAATTCAACAAAGTATTATATTTTTAAATAAATAAATTTTATCTTTATTTTACTGTTTTTGTAGAAAACAACATATTTTTTTTTTGGTAAGCCAGGAGCTAGGACAAGCATCAAGAGGAAACAACGACATCCCAACTAGGTTGGCACCCCACGAGACCTCCATCCTATGCCGCCTAACTCAAAGAAAATATTATTAAAAAAGGAAAAATAAATACAAGAGGGGGGACTAGGCCAAAACCCTCAGAAACATCAAAGCAAAGCCAAAAAAACAACAGATAAAAGTAAATCAACAGGCTATGGAAATCTGTAATTAGGCCACCCACACCGCTCACGAAAGAAATCAGAGTGCAGCTCCTGCGGTAAAGATGTCAACCAAACCGAACCCTGAACCGAATGACCCATATTTGCCAACTTATCAGCACAGCAGTTACCCTCGCGGTAAATATGAGAAGAAATAACCTGAACTCCAAGATTACGGGCATTATGCCAGCGGTTGCGAAGAATTACCGGGACAAGAGAAACATTTCTAAAAAAGCAACAAAGCACTGGTGGAGCCACTTTCTAACCAAACGTTAGTCCACCCATGGAGGGCTGCATACTCCATGGCAAAGATGAAACTATGAATCTCCGAAAGGAAAACAGACGAGTTACCAAGATTACAGGTGAAAGCCCCAAGGAAAGTTCCCAGAGAATCCCTGAATAAGCCACCACAAGCAGCATTACCTCCTGCGACCGAGCCATCAGTATTAGCCTTCAGCCAAGGAGAGGAAGGCGCCTTCCATAAGACCATAACAATGTCCTTGACACGCCGGTGATGAGGGGAAACAGAGAAGGAGTCAAGAAAAGTGGAGTCCGAAGATAAACACTTGCCTGCGGAAACCATCCCAGACATAGCAACCAAGGAATGAATACGAACCTTAGCTGCATGTGTAACACCCTAAATCTCGACGTTGATTTATTAAATAATAAGAATATATTTAAATAAAAGGATGTTACAAAACTCATCAGCTGTCAATTACTAAAGCCATATTAAATCATACTTCAGCAGTAGAAAATCATTCAACTTGTCTTAATAATAAAAATATTCTTATCTTCAACATCAACAATGGAAATAACAAAAGTTTCACAAGACTCTAACTCAAATGGAATTAAATTTCAATATTTTAACCCCAACCCTGGTGTTACGGATCAGAGCGTACGTTCATCGACTACATAAGTTCACTAAATAAAAACAACGGTACTAATCTCCGTCGCCATCTTCTAAGCGTCCCCCAACTAGAGCTCCTTGTCCTGGGTATCTGTACCCGATGGGTACAGACACCATAAATACAACAACAACAAAGGGGTGAGAATACACATCATAACATTTAATTGGGATACATGAATCAATTAAATAATTGGTCACATCGTCATTGCTCATCATTTACATCTTATTCACAACTTCATCAAGATTACACATCATCCACATATACGTCAGTTACACACCTTTAGCAAATACTTCATCCACTTATTATTAGTAAGTATAGCAATTCTTATCATTAGCACAAAAATCACATATGACACATATACACCATATACACACCATCAATATATATCACATACGTCACATATAACACATATACATCATATACACACAACTTGCATAACATCACCAATCACAAGATATATTCACTTATATGAGATGATGCAACTATTTTCTATCACCTATATGCATGCCGGTATCGGTCTCTACTCACCGAAATTGTATGCCAGAGTTATGTTACTGGACAATACAACACGTCGTCATTCGTCACCAGAATCTTAATAATGATATGATGAATGAATAAAACTCATTAACAACAACATCAGGAATTTATACATCTTACTCATCATTATCGTCACCAGAATTTATACGTCTTACCCATCATTATCGTCACCAGAATTTATACATCTTACCCATCATTATCGTCACCATAATTTATACGTCTTACCCATCGTCATCGTCACCAGAATTTATATATTTTACTCGTCATTATCGTCACCAGAATTTATACGTCTTTCTCATCGTTATCGTTACCAGAATTTATATATTTTACTCGTCATTATCATCACCAGAATTTATATATTTTACTCTCCATCATTTACATTGCCAGAATCTATGTATTTTATCTCATCTATTACACCACCAGAATCTACAGATTTCATCTTATCTGTTGCACCACCAGAATCTACGTATTTTTCATTCTCACCAATGTTCGATCTCATTATACAATATATAACTCGTTTCCCTTTACCTTCCTAAATTATTCAACCCCCTTTCTATAGCATCACTAACGACAGTATTCAACTCACCACTTATTGGCTCTTCGACACGTCAATACCCTCACTAATTACGATACCATTACTACATCCATCAGTTTCATTAAAAACAACCCATTACTCCATATTTCCAATAGCATCCCTAGGACTTACCCTATCATTGGTTCCTTCTTCTTCTCTACATCCTTTCTTCTTAGCGACATCATTTATCCTTCATTCTTAGTCTTTAAGATTTTTATCACTCCATCGTCACTCCTCATAATGTTTTCCGTCTATACGACTAGGCTCATTAAGTTTTAAGACTCTATCTTCATATGTAAGTTCATCGTTACTATCGTCTATTGTCTTAAGCCACTAACATCATGCATTCGTCTTACCCAAGTTTGCACTCTTTCTCTTAACTTATAATATTAGACTTGACCTTTATTCTAAGGTTCTACTATTATCTTCGTTGTCTGTTTATGAACTATGCTTAAACAATTTCCTCTTACTTCACTTATGAAATTCTGGCCAGGCAATACTTAAGAGATACTAACAGGTTCTGAACCAACAGGTTCTGAACAGAACTTAGCACAATATAAAAGCAAATAATCAGCAGAAAAATAAAGTGGAGGAAAGCTAAAAACACAGAGGTTTGTTAACCCAGTTTGGAGTAAACACCTCCTACTCTGGGGGATACCAATCCAGGAAGGAATTCCACTATAGGAAATAATCCTTATGACTTAAGACACTGACTCCCAGTTCCCAGCCTAAGCAATTATCTTCCTCCTAGTCTTGAATTCTACCCAACACGTTGAGTATTAGAAAACCTCTAACTTCCTATTCAAGCAACTGCAACCCAGCTACTTGAACTACCCTTTGAACTTAACCCAGTTCTGAACACAAAAACTCCCTTGTTTTTGAAGACAACTTCAATACACAAAGACAGCACTCATACCTACAGGCTTAGAGTGATTACAACTCAAAACAAACCTAAACCAACTCTAACAGAGTGGTGCACAACAAAGCTAAAAGCTTAAAATAACAAAGACTCAATTCTCTGAATTTTTAACACTCTAAATCCTAACTTGAATAGCAGCAGCACTCCTCCTTATATAGTCTTCAGTCTTGTAGCATAACTAACAAACTAATCTTCTGAATTGATTTGTTACTGAAATAAGAATGATCCAATAAAGTAACAAATAAAACTGCATTGAATCTTTGAAAGATTATAACAGGAAAATACGAATTTCATATCTTTGAACCAAATCTTTAATAAAATCTTCTCCAAATAAATCAGCATTCTAGAAGCCATATGCGTGAATAATTCCTTGATCAATCTTGCAAAGATTCGCGCCAAAACAATTCTGAAAACCCAGCTTCTGATGAGGTCAACAAAAGTCAACGCTGAACTTCAGAACCTGAATCAGCTTCTGAAGTGCTACAGTACATTCAGCTTCTGATGGTATTTTCATCTTCTGAATGGCTTCAAATGAGAAAACTTCCAACTGAAGAAATGTTTCACCTATGGAGATGCTTCTATTCAACACTTTGGTTTTGCCAAAACATGCAGCCAACACCACAAGACTCAACAATCTCCCCCTTTGGCAAATTTTTGGCTAAAACCATCCAAGTTCTTCAATCTCCCTTATAATCAACTCAGCAATGAAGAACTCCACAATTATACATCATAGCAATTAGTTTAGGCAGCGGATTCAGCTATGTTAAACAACAGCTTGTGCTTCTGACTCCTGAAGCACACATAAACCAAGTACTGATCAACTCCTGATCATCACAACCATGGTATCAGAGCTACTGATCAACTCCTGATCATCACACACACTGCTTCACAACACTCCCCCTACAACTCAGCTTCTCACACAAACTCCCCATCACTACTGAACTACAGAAAAAAAATATCAGAGCATACTTCAGGAGCTGAGCACACTTCAGGACACACTTGATCTTCAGGACCACTCTTCAGGAACACAGTATCACTCAGGATAACAACTGTCATGAACTCCCCCTGAGACACATATTCCCCCTTAATCATATCTGGACATATCTTGTTGCAAAGGTTCTTCAGGAGCATAATGCTTGGTATCAGAGCAAAACAAGTCACCTTCTGAATCAATGGCACACATTCTGAACAACTCTTGTCTGAACTTAAATTTGATACCAATCTCCCCCTTTTTAGCCACAAAATTATGACAAACTTCAGACTTCAAATAGGGATCAAAACAAGTAACAGAGATCCTTGAAACCATATCAGACTCAGACTCAGGTTCAGGACCACACTCAGCATAAGCACAACTGGCAGGTACTCTATCTTCCTCACATCCAGTTTACAGTAATTGCTATAACTCTTCATGCAAACACACACCTAACTTGCTCCTTAAGTTTTCAAACTGTTTAGCATCCAAGGCCTTTGTGAAAATGTCAGCAACTTGTTCTTCAGTAGCTACATGTTCCAGCTGAATGACTTTATCCTCCACAAGATTTCTGATAAAATGATGTCTGATATCAATGTGTTTAGTTCTGCTGTGCTGTATTGGGTTCTTAGAGATGTTGATAGCACTCAAATTGTCACAAAACAATGTCATAGTTCCTTGATTAATGTTGTACTCCTCAAGCATCTGTTTCATCCAAACCAGTTGTGAACAACTACTCCCAGCAGCAATATATTCAGCCTCAGCAGTTGACAATGAAACACAATTTTGTTTCTTGCTGAACCAGGAAATTAAATTATTTCCTAGAAAGAAACATCCTCCTGAAGTGCTCTTCCTGTCATCAGCACTTCCAGCCTAGTCAGCATCACAGTATCCCATCAATTCAGAACTTGAACTGTGTGAATACATGATTCCATAGTCACTTGTGCTATTCACATACTTCAGGATCCTTTTAACTTGTGTCTGATGACTCATCTTAGGATCAGCTTGGTATCTTGCACATACTCCAACAGCATAAGTGATATCAGGTCTGCTTGCAGTTAAATACAATAAGCTCCCTATCATGCTTCTGTACTGTCTTTGATCAACTGAAACTCCATGTTCATCTTTAGTTAGCTTCAGATGAGTAGCAGCTGGTGTCTTCTTATGAGCAGCAGATTCCATACCAAACTTCTTCACTATGTTCTTGGCATATTTACTCTGAGAAATGAAGATTGTATCTTCCATTTGCTTGACTTGTAATCCAAGAAAATAAGTCAGCTCTCCAACCAAACTCATTTCAAATTCTGATTGCATTTGCTGAACAAACAGTTTGACCATCTTCTGAGACATTCCTCCAAACACAATATCATCTACATAAATCTGATGAACTAATCTGGGGTGAGACTTTCTTGTTTGTTTCCCAATTTGACAATCACCACAAACATTGTCCTCATTGATAGCTTCAGTACTTAGGATTTTCTTCATGCCTTTCAGATGCAGATGTCCCAGTTTCTTGTGCCAGAGTTTGACTTCCTCTTCTGAGCTCATAAGACAAGAAGTCAGACTTCTTTCTTCTTCAGAAACCCATAAGTAACAGTTGTCTTTGGATCTGCAGCCCCTCATCTGAATCTTATCTTCCTGATCAGTAACAATACACTCTAGTTTGTTGAAATTAACCTTCAATTCTTGATCACAAAGTTGGCTAATGCTGATCAGATTAGAAGTTAATCCTTCCACCAGTAGCACATCATTAAGTCTGGGCAAACCTTCACTGATCAAATCACCAATACCCAAAATCTGACCTTTTACACCATCTCCAAATGTCACATAACTTCTGGAGTATGATCTGATATTACTCAGCAGCTTCTTCACACCAGTCATGTGCCTTGAACACCCACTATCAAAATACCAATCTTCTTTTGAAGTGGCTCTCAAAGAAGTATGAGCTATAAGGCCTACATTCTGAACTTTGGGCTTCCACACCTTCTGAACATTGTGTCTGATAGCAGCTGGTTCCACTCTTCTATATTGAAAGTGTTCAGGGTAACCATACAATTTAAAGCAGAATGGTTTGATATGCCCTTTCTTTCCACAATGATGACAGATCCATGGATGATTTCTCCTCCTTCTGTTTCTGAAAAATTTCTGGGGTTGCTTCTGAGGTAGCATCTGAACATGCTTCTGAGGTAGCATCTGAGGTCTCTTCTGATCTTGCTTCTGAGCTGGCATCTGGGCTTGTTTCTGAGGTCTCCTCTTTGATGTTCCAACCACAGAATCACGAGTTTGAGTAGCTGGAACAAAAATCATCTGTTTAGGAATCTGATTCTGATCAACAAAACCTAAACCAGTTTTTTCTTGTTCCTGATTCCCCAAAATGTCCTCCAACTTATCAGTAGCAGAGTTCAACATCCTCACTTGCTTCTTCATTTGATCAAGTTGGGAGTTCAGTTGGTTCACTTCTTCTTTTAAATCTGAATTCTGCATTAACAGTTCACCTTTTTCAGCCTCCAGTTGAAGAATAATCTCCTTCTGATCCAAAACTTGTTTGCAAACCTCAGCACTTCTGGTATACAGCTTCTTGTAGTTATCAGCTAGTTCATCATATGAGGTTTTAGCAGCTTCAGACACAGATGAGGCTTCAGACTCTGAGTCAGACTCTGAAAAGGTCTCAGACTCCAAAACAGCTTCCTTCTTCAATATAGCTCCTGACCTTACTACCAGACCAGTATCACACATACCAGATTCACTTCCAGCATCTTCTTCAGAATCATCATCAGACCAAGCAACAGCTAGGCTTTTCTTCTGCTTCTTAAGAAAAGTAGGACATTCAGACTTGATATGTCTATACCCCTCACACTCATAGCATTGCACACCTTTAGCTTGATTACTTTTGTCTTCAGACTTGGTCTTTTTCACATCAGTTTGTTGCTTCTTGTTGTTGAATCTGAAGTTCTGACCTTTGGCTTTGGCTTTTCTGTCAACATTCTTCAGAATCTTGTTGAATTGTTTTCCCAGCAACACTAGAGCTTCTGATAAGTCATCCTCATCAGACTCTTGTTGATCATCAGCTTCAGAATTCACACTAAAGGCTACACCTTTTCCTTTCTTCTCAGTCTGTTTGCAAAAGGCTGTTTCAAAATTGAGTAATGACCCAATCAGCTCCTCAAGCTTCATAGTGGTAATATCATGAGCTTCTTCAATTGCTGTCACCTTCATATCAAATCTTCTGGGCAGGGATCTGAGGATTTTTCTTACTAACTTCTCATCAGACATCTTTTCACCAAGAGAATCAAAAGAATTTGCCATGTCCAGCACATTCATGTAGAAATCCTGGATATTTTCATCCTCCTTCATCTTCAGGTTCTCAAACTTAGTGGTCAGCAACTGCAATCTGGACATCTTCACCTTAGAAGTTCCTTCTTGAGTGGTTTTCAGAATTTCCCAAGCATCCTTAGCCACAGTACATTGTTTGTCGAGTCTGAACATGTTCTGATCAACACCATTAAAGATAGCATTCAAAGCTTTTGAATTTCCCAGTGACAGATCATCTTCAGCTTTGGTCCATTCCTCCTCAGGCTTCAGAACCTCAGTCTTGTTCCCATCTTTGTCCAAAACTACTGGATGATCCCAGCCCTTAATCACAGCTTTCCAAGTCCTGCTGTCAATAGACTTTAGAAAAGCACACATCTAGGACTTCCAATATTCATAGTTTGTGCCATCTAGTAGGGGTGGTCTATTGACATAGCCTCCTTCTCTATCCATGCTTGCCAGATATTAAGTCCTCTGGATCTCACCCAAAACACAGGCAGGGTGCCTGCTCTGATACCAATTGAAATTCTAGCCAGGCAATACTTAAGAGATACTAACAGGTTCTGAACCAACAGGTTCTGAACAGAACTTAGCACAATATAAAAGCAAATAATCAGCAGAAAAATAAAGTGCAGGAAAGCTAAAAACACAGAGGTTTGTTAACCCAGTTCGGAGTAAACACCTCCTACTCTGGGGGATACCAATCCAAGAAGGAATTCCACTATAGGAAATAATCCTTATGACTCAAGACACTGACTCCCAGTTCCCAGCCTAAGCAATTATCTTCCTTCTAGTCTTGAATACTACCCAACACGTTGAGTATTAGAAAACCTCTAACTTCTTATTCAAGCAACTGCAACCCAGCTACTTGAACTACCCTTTGAACTTAACCCAGTTCTGAACACAAAAACTCCCCTGTTTTTGAAGACAACTTCAATACACAAAGACAACACTCATACCTACAGGCTTAGAGTGATTACAACTCAAAACAAACCTAAACCAACTCTAACACAATGGTGCACAACAAAGCTAAAAGCTTAAAATAACAAAGACTCAATTCTCTGAATTTTTAACACTCTAAATCCTAACTTGAATAGCAGCAGCACTCCTCCTTATATAGTCTTCAGTCTTGTAGCATAAATAACAAACTAATCTTCTGAATTGATTTGTTACTGAAATAAGAATGATCCAATAAAGTAACAAATAAAACTGCATTGAATCTTTGAAAGATTATAACAGGAAAATACGAATTTCATATCTTTCAACCAAATCTTTAATAAAATCTTCTCCAAATAAATCAGCATTCTAGAAGCCATATGCGTGAATAATTCCTTGATCAATCTTGCAAAGATTCGCGCCAAAACAATTCTGAAAACCCAGCTTCTGATGAGGTCAACAAAAGTCAACGCTGAACTTCAGAACCTGAATCAGCTTCTGAAGTGCTACAGTGCATTCAGCTTCTGATGGCATTTTCAGCTTCTGAATGGCTTCAAATGAGAAAACTTCCAACTGAAGAAATGTTCCACCTATGGAGATGCTTCTATTCAACACTTTGGTTTTGCCAAAACATGCAGCCAACACCACAAGACTCAACAACTTACCCACCTTTCATTGGTTCCAGCTTTAGACTCACTAATATTTAGAGTTAATCACCTTATCTCATGCCTAAGCACACTTCCCCCTCCATGTATGATGGTTTATGATCCTTACCCTTACTTTTCACGCTAACAACTTTCTTAGACTTACTAATGTTTTCAAATATGTTTTAGAGTTCTATGAAAGGATTGTGCTGAAATTTCATGAAGATTGCAGCATGACTCAGGTACAGTAATTTAATCATAACTCAAGTTTTAGAGATCTAAACGGAGTCAAACCAAAGATAAATGAAATCTGACATCTCTATCTACAACTTTCATGAAGACACCTAAACTCAATTCAGAACATAAAGGGGTGGAAAAGTCGGTTTTCCTAAGCCTGGAAGGAGTGCACAACCGTGTTGACCCATGTGTAGTATTTTAATCATATCTCAAGTTGTGGATGTCTAAATGAGGTCACTCTAAAGCCACATTAAAGATAACATCCACATCTACAACTTTCTTAAAGACACCTAAGCTTAATTCGGAACAGAAAATGGTCAAAAAGTTGTTCCAAAATCGTGTCACGATTCTGAAAATCGTTGCACGATTTTGTGCCCAGAAAATGGTTTGCTTCTGCCTACAAAATCGTGACACGATGTCAAAATCGTGTCACGATTTTGACAGCATCAGAACTCAGATTTTGTGATTTTCCACCATGGGAGCTTCCCCGGCTCCGATCTCGACCCACAAACTCACCCAATTCGCCCCTAAACATCACCCTATGGTTACCCTATCATTCAAACACTAATTTTTCATTAACCTACCGATTCCAACACTCTCTTCATGGTCAATCCTCAATTCGAAAACCCAAAATCAGTTTCCCCTAATTTTAAATTTTCAACCTCGTCTTTACATTCGTTCATCATCATTTTCTCATCAAAGTTTACAAGTAACAACAACATCATCATAAGAATTAAACAACCCCCTTATAAAATAATTTACCCTAAAGTGAAAGGATTCTCCCCCTTACCTCAAATTCTTCGGAATTTACGGCTGTTAGCTCTCTCCTTTGTAGCTAGGGTTTCCTCCTTCTCTTTTCTCCTCTTCTCTTGTTTTTACGTTTCAGCAAAAATGACCATGCTGATTCCTAATCTTCCTATTTATACATTGGCCAGTCACTCGTTATAATTCTTTTCTCCCCTACTTACTATTCTTTTACTTCACTCCTCCCCCACTTATTTAAAACTTCTATTCTACACCTCCTTCCTCTATATTATTTTTATTTAATTCTTTTCTTTATCACATCAATCCTCAAAGCACATCCTTAATACTCAAAACTCTATTTCCTCGTAAATAACGTAATATTCGAGCCACATGCATCATCATAAACATAAAAATCAATAATACTCTAGTTAGCCTCATTAAATCATTAATTATAATTTTCGGGGTGTTACAGCATGAAGGCTGGCCGAGTTCAAAGTGAAACGAAGAGTGTTTCAAAAAATCCAAATAGTGTGCAAAGTATGTATCACCACGGCCAGAAACATATCAGAGACTTGAGAAGAGTGTGCGCACCTCGTTTAAAAAACGCGCAAATCCTCCGAGGACGTCCGCGAACGCTCGGAGGGCCTTGTGAAGTCGCCACCAAAGTTTTTGTGTAAAGGGAACGTTGATAAACCCTTAAGTTTTTTGTTTGAAGGGAAACGATAATAAAACCCTTGACGATGAGGAGAAGGACTGGTCATCGCAACCATTGTCGGGTTCGGGAGTCGGTTACGCAAGGGGAAGGTATTAGCACCCCTCACGTCCGTTGTACTCAACGGGAACCTTCTATTTGGCTAAAGCTTAAATTGTTTTTAAATATTTTGCGCGCATGCTTATCTATGTCAAAATATAAATAAAAAAAGGGGGGAAAAAGAGATGAAAACAAACGAAAAAGGAAAAAAAAGTTTTTATTATTGCGCTTGACAAGATGTCGATCTTGCTCCTACGTATCTCCCGGTAGTCGGAGAATTCAAAGCGTACGTAGTTCTTTGGTAGAAAAAACGTACATGTGTTGGTTAATTTTAAATGAACGATGTTTTAACCGAATTCTTGCGATTCAACGTAGCTTGTATGCTCGCGCTCGGGAGACTTATTAAGCGTATAGCTTGTATGCTCGCGCTTGGGAGACTTATTAAGCGTTTGTTTACAAATCGCGTTAGAATGTTAAAAGGCATGTCGATTGGGTAAAAAGGGTTCGAGTTGGTCGCTATGGGACCAAAATGGGTGCAATGGACTCAAACGAGTCAATCATTGACCGAGGGGACTCCAACGAGTCGAGGGATTGTTCGATTGATCCAATGGGATCAAGAACGGGTACAATGGACTCGGACGAGTCGAACATTGACCGAGTGACTCAAACGAGTCGAGGGATTGACCCTAGTGGCCAAGGGGGACCAAAAGGTTCGGATTGACCACAAGGGGCCAAGATTTGGTTTGGTTATGGTTGGATATGTTGAGAAAAGGAATGACGATTGTCCGAACGACGAGACATACGTCACGCATTCGTACAATCGGGGCAATGGAGAGACATACGTCACACCATCCCTTTTTCATTCAAGTTTTTGGTTGAATTTCTTTAGAAATCCCAAAGCTTATCAAAACATTTGGTTTGAAACCCAAAGTGAAGAGATTTTAGCAATTTTGTTAGAAAACGCACAAGTTCGGCTCATTTTGCGAACGGTTTTGAAAAGCGAACAAATTTGGCGTATGTTCATGTTTGAGTTTTGAAAATCATGAACAATGTTTATTGTTCAAGTTTGGATTTGAAAATGATGAACATAGCTGGTTTGTTCTAGTTGTTTTGAAAGATTGGGAACATAACTTGTTTTGCAAGTTATCCACAAAAGGTTACCCGAACTTGCGAATTTTCCAATATTATGCAAAATCCTTGAACTGGTTTGAAAAACATGAGTTTTAAAACTCCTAGGTTCTGAGCTCTTGGGCTAGAACCTCAAAAATTGGCCATTTGGGCACCTAAACTCAGATTCTAAGTTCTGTCATGGTCGCTCTGCGACCATGACTTCGCACTGCGAACAATGCGAATTTTTGAGTTCAGAAGCTGTTTCTGAACTGTTGTTCAGAAACAACTTCTGAACACACTCAGGACCTTTTAGGAGAGTGAAAAACTTTGAGTTTTTGAAATGAAAAGGGCTGGACAAACCAGTTTTGATGTTTTGAAAACCTTGGGATTTCTTGGAAATTCAAAAGGGGTTTTTTAGAACCAAAGGGTTTTGGACCAAAATTGCTATGCAAGCTCAATTGAAAATGCAAGACAAAGGCTTAGAAACTTACAGAGATCCTTAGCAAAGCTCCAGCTGCAGTGGATTTGAATTGGTTGAAGGTTCTTGCAAAGGTTTTGGATATTGGTGATGAACTTTGAACTTGTGCAAGGCTTTGTGTTTGATTGGTTTTTTGCTAGTGCTTTGGCTGGTTTTCACTGGTTGTTTGAGTAGTGTTTCTTTGTGTATATTGCTCTTTGACTGCTTAATTCATGCTGCATTTCCTCTTGCCTTGCATCTCTATTTATAGGCCAAAATGCAATCTCATGTAATGATGAAAATCCATAGGACCTAGCTGATTTGTGTGCTAAATTCAGGCTATTTGGCTTTGCATTTAATGCTAATGGATAGAGGCAACTCTGCCTTGTGCCAAGGGTTAAAGGTTTGACTGATTTCAGCCACAAATTCAATGGTTTTAGGATAGAAATGATGATGAACATGGCTGGATTGCAATTGGCTAAGCTTGGGGATCAATCCTTGCAATCTCAATGGTTAATCAATAGAAACGTGCACTGTGATGTGCAGAGATTTGGGGATGCAAAAGGCTACATATGGCTGGTGTGAGAGGGATGAAAAGCTGTTGCAAAACAGGGTAGGCAATCATGACTTTTTCAAGTACAAAATGTAACACCCATACTAAATTATCTAGAATATTTAGCATGCGTATTAATCTGATATCGGATACATTAAAATTTACAATAATTAATATATACAAACCACTGAATGAGTACAATTTGCTCGTTTACATAAATATCCAAGTGTCATATAATACACGTTTATATACATATATAAGATCTGTCAACCTCCTGAGCTTGCCTTGACGAGCATCTGCACTCCATCCAGCGTCTTCCTGAACATCTTCATGGACATCTCTTGCTTACCTGAAAAACCTGCACCAGAAGGATTGGGATGAGACATAATGTCTCAGTGAGCTCCAACCCAACCTACTGTTGGCAACCACGGGGGAAACCTAGGGTCGCCGTGCCTACTCTTAGCGATCTTGGGGATACCTACGATCGCCGGCTTTCTCTACATATTTCGCGATCAAGGGGAAACCTAGGATCGCTACTTGTCTTAGTCATATGCTTATCATAATCTTGTCTTAAACTCATCGTATTCTTGTCATTTACATAACCTTATGCTTAGTGATCGAGGGGGATTCTATGATCACTTGCTGTTGTCTATAACTGCTTTGTTCATGTTCATATTCATATTCATATTCGTATTCGTATTCATCTTTGCATATCATAAAGTTCGAAGTTAGCGTTGAACAAACAATACATTATCTTGGTTCATTTTACGGAGTGCATCCGGGTGGAGTAACCCCGAAGTACATCTCCCATCATACCGGTGAAATTCCTATCATATCAGGCTAACACCGGACTCCTCTTATCTTTGTGTAGGCAACCCTCTCGGTGAAGCCCCATCCGGCATAATCCGGAGCCTGCTGGACACAACTTGCATGTAGACAACCCTCTCGGAGAAGTCCCATCCGGCGTAACCCGGAGCCTGCTGGACATGCTTAATCTTTTAACATACGTGTGGACAATCCTCTCGGAAGAGTCCCATCCGGCGAAACCCGGAGTCTGATGAACACGTTTAATATCGTCTTATAACTTACGTGTGGATAGCCCTTTCGGAGAAATCCCATCCGGCATAATCCGGAGTCTGATGAACACGTTTAATCTTTATCGTTAAATTCTTAACTTAAGTTCATATGCTTATCTAATACGTTTCATAGTCTTATGCATATCTGATGCATTCTTTAAGTAAATCGTTCTTAAATGCTTAACCTATCAAGGTTCTTAACTATAAACATAGATTCATTCTTGTACTTAGTACATGATGAGTACCATTCTAAATCTCTTTAACCTATAATAGGTTCTTGACGTATCATTCTCATAAGCCTTTGTCTAAAAGTTGGGAACTAAGCCCCTATATCTTACTTGATAACTTAGGGTTTAATCTACCCATTGTCATAATGACACTTGATTCTTATGAGGTTAAACCTCAATGTTATGTGAAGTTTCTAACCCCACTCTCATGCTAATACGAGGTATACTATGATCCATTCTTCCATTACTAAGTGCATAAAGGCATACTGGCACTGTGCGGATGGTTTCTGGCATTAAAACAAGTTTCCAAAAATGGAGTGCCATTCTGTCTCCATCGTGGCACGACAGGATCCCATCGTGGCACGATGGCATGCTGATCCTTATGATCATGGCACGATGGGTGCCATCGTGGCACGATAAATCCAGGGGTGCCAGGCCCTGTAGCTGTTCCAGAAAGTTCAAAAATGAGTTTTTAATTCCAAACACAGTCCAGCAAGCATTCATACATCAAAATCAAAGGTTTTTAACATATATGATCATAGCATAGCAAGTATTAACAATAGGGAAACTAACTATTACAAATCTAGCTTAAAATCATCATGATTTCCTTTCCTCTCTAAACCATAAAACTACCCAAAAAGGGGTAAAATTCATAGGGAGCTCACCTTGATTTAGCTAGCATTGATCCTTGTCAAGCTCCCAATCACCAAACCCTAGCTTGATCCATCTTCTTTCCTTAATTCCTTGCCAAACCCTAGCTTGCAATTCCCTTTATTCCTCCTTATTTCCTTGGCTCTAGATCACAAACCTTGCTTGCTTAAGGATGAAGAGTTTGGAGGTAAAGTTTTGATGATTAATGGAGAAGAAGGGGAGTTGGCGTGAGAGAAGAAGAAGAATGGAAGGAAAATGAATGAAAAATATCTTCCCCCCTCTAATTTAAACAATCCTCTCTTTTCAAATAATTTCCATTTGCCATTGCCACATAATTACATAATTGCCATGCTTGCTTAATAAGTTTCTACGCTGTTGACCGTTACATCTAAGCGGAATATTACACTTGTCATATAAATAAACCCATTGACTGGCAATTTACTAAATTGTCATTTGCTTATAACATTTCTGATACATCGTCTCAATATTAACAAATATTCGAGTCTTAGGTGGGATGTTACAATCTACCCCCCTTAAAGAAATTTCGTCCTCGAAATTTAGAATCCAATATCATATATGAATTAATCTCACATATTACGTCCTTCATTAGCCAAGACTCCAGTTCATCTTACTTATCGGAATCCCTTAGATTCCAACTCTATAAGTCGAATGTATCCGACAATCTTTTCGTTGACTGGAATACTTGATGTGCATCACACAATTCTTGCGTAGCAGAATCTGAGGTTATCCGAACCATCGCATCCAACTTGTTGACTATATCCTTGTTCATACACTTCTTGTAACCCAAACTAGAGTTATCCAATCCTAACACTTGTGCTGAATTCTTATAATCTCGTCATAGTCCACGTAATCTTACCTTGACGACATTGGACGTTCTTATTATTCTCGACGATTCCATTGAATTCTTATATTCGATCTTTGCCTTATACAACGGCATCCTACATATATGGTTTTACCATAATTATACCATTCTTTAATGAGAGTAAAATTACCGCACTACCTCCATTATACAAATACAAGGAGGAGGCATCCTGGTGTGCTACTTTCCATAGTCTTAATCATTGCTTCCACTACGAAATTCCTCAAGGGCTCGCGTAATCTTACTGATTACCCGCGTTCTGCTCCGATTGATCTATAACGTAACTTAGAAATCATTCTTCATACTAGGAGTTTGCCAATCTCCCATCACTCTTGTCACAACTTATTCTCGTTTCCTTGTCGTAGCATAAATGTTTTCTACACCGATAATCCCAAACTTATAGTAGTTTAGTCCAAGTGATGAGTGGCTTAAGTCGTCGCACATATCATCATATGGCATATCTCATAGCATATAATTTTACATACATAAGCGAGCACGTGTACACTACTGACGGGTACACAATACATCACCCCATCTTTGTCCGACTAACGGGACATCATTCTTAATCTTAACATATTCGAGACATTACCACATCAATTGGGAATCTTTCTTACCTTTAACTCATCTTGTAACATCCGGGATTTGCCTTTCAACTGGCTTGCCAGGTTTGCCCCGCCAATGTTACTCATGTTTATCTCTTAACATACATTATCACCTAACATAGATCATGATTACACTTATCGATATAGTGAACTCATTTCTCATTTCTGAATATCAGGTCCAAGATCCTTATTTTTCAAAAGGAAGCTCTACTTGATTGTTACCAAAAAAAAGCACACTTAATCTTTAATTCTTCAATCAAAACTTGAACTTACGTAGCCCTTTACTGTAGACTACGAGCGACTTTTAATCTTCATAAAAGTCCTTCTTCCTTTACTAGTGAACATTAAGTACAATAATTTCCAAACTCTTCTGCTAAGATATGGTTGATATCAACAAATCTGTTCTAGTAATAACCTTCATACTTATACATTCCTGATTGTGAACCACCATTGCCAAAACACGTCACATAACTGAAAATATGCTACACTACTATCTGAGTAGTTTAAGTATTGCCTGATAAGTATATATAATACTAACGTATTCTGATACATGTGACATGTTGACATAACGGAATACATCATGGATTAAACTCATATGTCACTGCGTTGACGTTTTCTGATCAACGCTTCTATTTCAAAGTATCATCTTGCAAGTACAACCTTTACTGATATTCCGTGGTTCATCTGACAAGGACTTCACAAGCATCCTTGTTCTCTAAGCTTCAACTTAGAATCGTTCATTAACTCATCCTTAAATCACTTTTCCGCTGCGCAACTCTGATTTAAACAAATCACTTCGGAGGAGGGGTAATACACCATTATAAAATTCTCTGGCTGACTTGTTCCTTAATGACCCGTAGCTATCACAACAGAATCATCTTACGTTTGTTTATTCTCTTGTGGCTTAAACCACCTGTTTAACTTATTGACTGATCGTCATCAGACTTTGGGTTTCCTTTCGGATATAAACCGTATACTTACTTTCACGAAATTACGCCGAAACCTGTAAACAATTTTCAGCAACTACTACGGACCAAGCAGTGATTCCGTCAAAACAGCTTATACTCTGGTTCTAGCTTATTCTCCATGTTCTGATTTCTGTGACCATCTCATGGTCAATCCAACATGTATTATCGTTTTAACATTGCAGAAACCGACCTAAAAGTACACCTGGAGCAGCTTAAATTTCACACTTAAATCACTTGTGTCAACTTCCAAAACAACTTATGACTTCTGGAGGTTCATATCTTCTATATACTGAATCCACTAATAGTTTGAGTCTCGTTCCTATTCGTTCTAACTTTATCCGTAAGGATTTCATTTTCATACCCATGATCTTTCCGAGACAATTTCGGTCTCTATGGTCTTACCATACCTCTTAGGTTACCTTCGAATCCCTCCAGTTAAGTGATCTCGAGCTTCAAAACCTCATCATTACCTTTTAATTCATTCAGCAACTCGTTACTGCATTCACCATTCAAATCTTGATCTTAACATCTAAATAATTTCTGCATATAGTTGAACAATCCGAAATCTATACCTTATTACCGCCCTCGGAACTTATCAACACGAGATGATCTCTTTCAGCTTCTAGAATAACTGTGGAAGGAAACTCATCAGTTGTAAACTTAAAACTCATTAACATTAACCACAATCTTAACCTTTCGTATTTAAAACGATCCTCCGTATAATAAAGCCTCAATATAATTTCTCGGCTAAAATTCCAATTATCCTTAAAAAACAGGTCTACTATAACCATGTGTCCTCTTAAACTCGTCTTCTTCATCCAATCAAGGGACTTCAACTCATTATTCAATATCCTGTTCTAAGAACTCATTACTTACTGTTGAGCTTGCGTTTCTCATATAAAACATCTCGATGGCTCATCATAATAAAATAATCCAATTCACTTCTCTTGGTATAAAACTTTTCATTAGACTTAGCTCATTTCAAATCTTCTCACCAACAGAACATATCCTAAAACACGCTTCGATGTGCAATATGTATTATCATTACTACTTACTCATCCATTTTGGGTCCTAGATTGCATACCATCTTTTCTTCTTAAGGAGTGCTCCACTGTCATTCTCGAGGCACGAGAAGCATGGGTCGTGGCACGATGGATGTCCTGATCCATATGATCGTGGCACGATAGAAGCTCTCGTGGCACGATAATTCCAGCAAGTTCAGACTCTGCAGCTTCGTCTGTCCCAATTAATCCTCTTAATCAATAATTAAATCTCTTTACTGATTGGATTTAAAATCTCATCCGATTTGAATACGCGAGTCCTTCGATTCCTCACACTCTGTCCTTATTACCACTACTCAACCACGGTTCCCGTCGTGGTTCCATAATTTCTTACTGTTCGTGTCTCCTCCTATGAGACATCTCTTAATGACGCGTCCAACTGTGATAAGGTTCTTCACCTTATCCTTAGATATTTCTGACATCCCTGAAACTCTGCCGTAAACAGGCTTAGCCACTTTACGGTTCGATGGCCACCATTTGGCGTTGAAAACTTCTTCGCCCTTCATAAACTTCGTTCCTCCTTGGTCACATTCAGCTCTCGGACATTTATCCTAACTGTCATATACTAGACTGAGTTGATCAGGCTCAACTAGATGTGACCTTTAGAACAATATCCGGAACCCAATGGTCCCACTACTTTTATTGAAACTTTAATGACCCAAGGCACGGTCTGAATCGACCTGCTCTGATACCAATTGTAACACCCATACTAAATTATCTAGAATATTTAGCATGCGTATTAATCTGATATCGGATACATTAAAATTTACAATAATTAATATATACAAACCACTGAATGAGTACAATTTGCTCGTTTACATAAATATCCAAGTGTCATATAATACACGTTTATATACATATATAAGATCTGTCAACCTCCTGAGCTTACCTTGACGAGCATCTGCACTCCATCCAGCGTCTTCCTGAACATCTTCATGGACATCTCTTGCTTACCTGAAAAACCTGCACCAGAAGGATTGGGATGAGACATAATGTCTCAGTGAGCTCCAACCCAACCTACTGTTGGCAACCACGGGGGAAACCTAGGGTCGCCGTGCCTACTCTTAGCGATCTTGGGGATACCTACGATCGCCGGCTTTCTCTACATATTTCGCGATCAAGGGGAAACCTAGGATCGCTACTTGTCTTAGTCATATGCTTATCATAATCTTGTCTTAAACTCATCGTATTCTTGTCATTTACATAACCTTATGCTTAGTGATCGAGGGGGATTCTATGATCACTTGCTGTTGTCTATAACTGCTTTGTTCATGTTCATATTCATATTCATATTCGTATTCGTATTCATCTTTGCATATCATAAAGTTCGAAGTTAGCGTTGAACAAACAATACATTATCTTGGTTCATTTTACGGAGTGCATCCGGGTGGAGTAACCCCGAAGTACATCTCCCATCATACCGGTGAAATTCCTATCATATCAGGCTAACACCAGACTCCTCTTATCTTTGTGTAGGCAACCCTCTCGGTGAAGCCCCATCCGGCATAATCCGGAGCCTGCTGGACACAACTTGCATGTAGACAACCCTCTCGGAGAAGTCCCATCCGGCGTAACCCGGAGCCTGCTGGACATGCTTAATCTTTTAACATACGTGTGGACAATCCTCTCGGAAGAGTCCCATCCGGCGAAACCCAGAGTCTGATGAACACGTTTAATATCGTCTTATAACTTACGTGTGGATAGCCCTTTCGGAGAAATCCCATCCGGAATAATCCGGAGTCTGATGAACACGTTTAATCTTTATCGTTAAATTCTTAACTTAAGTTCATATGCTTATCTAATATGTTTCATAGTCTTATGCATATCTGATGCATTCTTTAAGTAAATCGTTCTTAAATGCTTAACCTATCAAGGTTCTTAACTATAAACATAGATTCATTCTTGTACTTAGTACATGATGAGTACCATTCTAAATCTCTTTAACCTATAATAGGTTCTTGACGTATCATTCTCATAAGCCTTTGTCTAAAAGTTGGGAACTAAGCCCCTATATCTTACTTGATAACTTAGGGTTTAATCTACCCATTGTCATAATGACACTTGATTCTTATGAGGTTAAACCTCAATGTTATGTGAAGTTTCTAACCCCACTCTCATGCTAATACGAGGTATACTATGATCCATTCTTCCATTACTAAGTGCATAAAGGCATACTGGCACTGTGCGGATGGTTTCTGGCATTAAAACAAGTTTCCAAAAATGGAGTGCCATTCTGTCTCCATCGTGGCACAACAGGATCCCATCGTGGCACGATGGCATGCTGATCCTTATGATCATGGCACGATGGGTGCCATCGTGGCACGATAAATCCAGGGGTGCCAGGCCCTGTAGCTGTTCCAGAAAGTTCAAAAACGAGTTTTTAATTCCAAACACAGTCCAGCAAGCATTCATACATCAAAATCAAAGGTTTTTAACATATATGATCATAGCATAGCAAGTATTAACAATAGGGAAACTAACTATTACAAATCTAGCTTAAAATCATCATGATTTCCTTTCCTCTCTAAACCATAAAACTACCCAAAAAGGGGTAAAGTTCATAGGGAGCTCACCTTGATTTAGCTAGCTTTGATCCTTGTCAAGCTTCCAATCACCAAACCCTAGCTTGATCCATCTTCTTTCCTTAATTCCTTGCCAAACCCTAGCTTGCAATTCCCTTTATTCCTCATTATTTCCTTGGCTCTAGATCACAAACCTTGCTTGCTTAAGGATGAAGAGTTTGGAGGTAAAGTTTTGATGATTAATGGAGAAGAAGGGGAGTTGGCGTGAGAGAAGAAGAAGAATGGAAGGAAAATGAATGAAAAATATCTTCCCCCCTCTAATTTAAACAATCCCTTCTTTTCAAATAATTTCCATTTTGCCATTGCCACATAATTACATAATTGCCATGCTTGCTTAATAAGTTTCTACGCTGTTGACCGTTACATCTAAGCGGAATATTACACTTGCCATATAAATAAACCCATTGACTGGCAATTTACTAAATTGTCATTTGCTTATAACATTTCTGATACATCGTCTCAATATTAACAAATATTCGAGTCTTAGGTGGGATGTTACACAAAACCAGCTGGGTTTGACTGGTTTTGGGGGAGCAAGCAGGAAGAAAATCTTCAAGCAGGTGGCTGGCAACCTTGGGGTGGTTAACAGGTCACTTGGGAGGGACAAGAGCTGCCCAAGGGCAAGCCCACTTGCTTGTCACATGCTAGGTTGGAAGAAAAAGCTTCCAACCTTGGCATTAATGGCAAGTCTCTCAATTCTGGTTTTGCTTGGCCTAATTAGCCATGAATGCTGATTAAAATAAATATGCAAATGATGTGCAACAAATTCTGGAATTAAATCAAAGAAACCAAAAATCTGCAGAAAAATCGCAGACTTCGCACTGCGAAGTGACCTTCGCAGTGCGAAGTCATCATTTTTGAAATGTTGACCTTTTTGTTGACTTTTGTTGACTTTGACTTTTTCCCTCTCTTTGATTTTTTTGATTTTTGGTTTTAAAAGGCTTAGGACAAAATTGGGGTACTACAGCTGCCCCTACTTAATTGTGTCTTTGCATAGAGTGTGTGAGTGCCGAGGGCATCTCATGAACTCTTTGCGAAGATCAATTAGGTAAAAGAAGGACCCGAATTTTGTCCTTCGCGGTATGAAAAAATTTGTAGTAAAAGTAAAATATGCAAATGCAATGATTTGAAAAGGTTGATCGTATCCAGCCGCTAACACTGGAGGTAGATCCACTGGGGATGAAGGTAATCGTATCCAGCCAGTTACACTGAAGGTAGATTCCTAAAGGCAAAGGTGATCTTATCTAGCCTCTTACACTAGAGGTCGATACCTAAGGGGAGTGATCTTATTCAGCCGCTAACACTGAAGGTCGAAACACTGAGGAAGGTGATCTTATCTAGCCGCTTACACTAGAGGTCGATACCTAAGATAGGTAATCTTATTCAGCCACTTACACTGAAGGTCGATTCCTAACGGTGGGAGTGATCTTATTCAGCCGCTAACACTGAAGGTCGAAACACTGAGGAAGGTGATCTTATCTAGCCGCTTACACTAGAGGTCGATACCTAAGATAGGTAATCTTATTCAGCCGCTTACACTGAAGGTCGATTCCTAACGGTGGAGTGATCTTATTCAGCCGCTAACACTGAAGGTCGAAACACTAAGGAAGGTGATCTTATCTAGCCGCTTACACTAGAGGTCGATACCTAAGATAGGTAATCTTATTCAGCCGCTTACACTGAAGGTCGATTCCTAACGGGGACTGGAATGGTCTTACCCTGAATAGGTGCCCGATTTTGAGCCGGAAAACATGATTGTATGATGCATGTTATGCTTCATGTTACCTTATGCAGTATGATATGCAATGCAAAATGATATGAGATAAACTCAATCAAGGATTTCCGCTAGGGAAACTCAGCTGGGGAATTGGGGACAGTTTGTGAAGGAGGTTCACTGAGGAACACTTGCTTAACTGTTGATGGATGATGGTGAATATGTAATATTCACTAGAGAATCCTTATTGAGGATGCATGATATGATTATGAAATGCATGTGTATGATTGATTTGGATATGCATGCATAAATGAAATTGACATGATGCATGAATTATGTTATGCATGATATGTGGGATGCATGTTGAATGCTGGGAGTTATGATTGGATGCCGAGCAAGGTCGGATTTTTCCTGAGGATTTGTATTTGTCTGCCAATGATGATTGGACTCTTTGTTTTGGGTTGAGACTCCCTGGGGAATGTCAATGAGGTTTGGGCTCATGGGGATATAAGGATCATTTTGGAAGCATGATCGATATCCAGCCTTGGTTGATGTTTGGATGTTTGGGGTGTTTTGACTGGGAATTTTGTTCCTCTGACCCTCAGGGTCTTCACGCTCCACGTGCCGTGAGCTATGCACTTACCTTTGCTGAAAAGCCTAAGCCCTTTGTGCAATATTTTTTTTTTGGGGGGGGGGGGGGGGGGGGGGGAATTACCGCAATTCTTTCGAAATTTACGAAAATTCAAATAAAAACAACGTTTGTTTTTTTTTTTTGGAAGAAGTTTCTTTTGTTTATTTCCCATGTTTCGATGCATTTTTATCATGAATAAAACAAAATTTTATGCGCTAATGAGAACACAAAAATAATAAAAGGAAATTTATTCAATGCAGATTTGACTTCTTGAATGGGTAAAAAATACATGAAGTGAGAAGTGATTACTTCTCTGAGGAAAAAGATAGAGAAAGACAAGAAAAAGCAAAAAGAAATTTGTTGGTTTTGGCACAACACATGCTATTTTCCTTATGACTTCGAGATTTTTTTTTTGATGCTGACGAGACCGATTCTTCTCCTCTTGAATCTTGTCCGGAGCTTGGATGTTGCAGTCATTGCCTTTTTCTTTTTTTGTTACCCCCTAATTTTTGCCTGGACCGCTCTTTCGAGTTTTTAGTCCACCGGGGTGTATTTCCTTTTTTGATGTCCTTTATTTTTGCCTAGACCGCCTTTTCAGGTTTTCGATCTAGCAGGACGCTCTCTATTGCCTAAACCGCCCTTTCAGGTTTTCGGTTTAGCGAGCTCTTTTTTTTCTTAGGCATAATACTTCTTGACTGCATCGGAGTTTATCGAGAGTGGGAACTCTTCTCCGTCCATAGTGGTGATGATCAGGGCTCCGCCGGAGAAGGCTTTCTTTACCACGTACGGTCCATCATAGCTGGGAGTCCATTTCCCTCGGGGATCTTTGTGGATAGGTAATATCTTTTTGAGCACTAGGTCTCCTTCTTTGAATTCTCGTGGACAGACCTTTTTGTCGAATGCTCTCTTGAGTCTCCTTTGATAGAGTTGTCCGTGACATATTGCCGTCAGACGTTTTTCTTCTATGAGATTCAGTTGGTCGAACCTTGTTTGGACCCATTCAGCCTCTTCTAGCTTGGTCTCCATCAAGACCCTTAACGAAGGGATTTCAACCTCTACGGGAAGCACCGCTTCCATACCGTATACTAAGGAGAAAGGGGTTGCCCCGGTTGAAGTGCGAATGGCTGTTCTGTAGCCATGTAGCGCAAAGGGAAGCATCTCGTGCCAATCCTTATATGTTGTTACCATCTTTTGGATGATCTTCTTTATGTTCTTATTGGCTGCTTCTACCGCACCGTTCATCTTTGGTCGGTAAGGGGAGGAATTATGGTGCTCAATCTTGAAATCTTTGCACAACTCCTTCATTGTCTTGTTGTTCAGGTTTGCCCCATTATCAGTGATGATTTTGTGGTGAGTGCCGTAACGACAAATGATTTCCTTCTTGATGAATCGGGCTACCACTTGTTTGGTTACGTTTGCATACGAAGCTGCTTCTACCCATTTGGTGAAGTAGTCGATGGCAACGAGGATGAAGCGATGTCCATTTGAAGCCTTGGGCTCGATCATTCCAATCATGTCTATGCCCCACATAGAGAAAGGCCAGGGTGAGGTCATGACGTTCAGGGGAGTTGGTGGCACATGCACCATGTCGGCATAAATTTGGCATTTGTGACAAGTCTTGGCATAGCGGAAACAGTCAGCTTCCATGGTTAGCCAGTAATAGCCCGTCCTTAGGATTTTCTTTGCCATTGCATGCCCATTGGCATGGGTTCCAAAAGATCCCTCGTGGATTTCTTTGATGAGCATGTCCGCTTCATGTTTATCCACACATCTGAGCAGGACCATGTCATAGTTTCTTTTGTAGAGGGTATTTCCACTAAGGAAGAACTGGGATGCCAATCTCCTGAGGGTTCTCTTGTCGGTGTGCGAGGCATTTTCTGGATACTCTTGCTCTTCAAGGTACCGCTTGATGTCGTAGTACCAAGGTTTGTTGTCAAGTCCTTCTTCGACTGCTGCACATACAACCGGTTTGACTCTACGATCCATCTTTATGATTGGTGCTTCATTGTGGAAATTTACTTGGTACATTGATGATAATGTAGCCAAAGCATCTGCCACCTGGTTTTCTTCTCGAGGTATGTGATGGAAGTTGATTTCATCAAAATGCTCAATCAACTCTACAATCCGGGCTCGGTAAGGAATTAAATTGGGATGTTTTGTTTCCCATTCTCCTTTGACTTGATAGATGACTAAGGCTGAGTCACCGTATACTTCAAGGGTTTTGATCCTTAGATCAATTGCTGCTTCGAGGCCTAGGATACATGCTTCATATTCTGCCATGTTATTGGTGCAGTCAAAGCATAACCTTGCTGTGAAGGGTTGGTATCCATTTCTTGGGGAGATTAAAACTGCCCCGATCCCGTGCCCCATGGCATTTGAGGCGCCGTCGAAAGCGAGCTTCCATCGAGCTCTTGGTTCTGGCCCTTCATCATCGCTCGTGACCTTTTCGTCATTCAAAGCTATGACATCTTCATCCGGGAAGTCAAATTGTATGGGTTGATAATCCTCTAATGGTTGGTGAGCAAGGTGCTCGGATAAAACACTCCCTTTGATGGCTTTTTGAGCAACGTATTGGATGTCGTACTCAGACAGCAGCATTTGCCAACGAGCTATCTTTCCTGTGAGGGCAGGCTTTTCGAAGATGTACTTGATGGGATCCATCTTCGATATCAACCAAGTTGTATGGATCAACATGTATTGCCTTAAGCGTCGAGCAGACCATGCTAAAGCACAGCAAGTCTTTTCAAGTGAAGTATACCTTGTTTCACAGTCGGTAAACTTCTTGCTTAAGTAGTAGATTGCGTGCTCTTTTCTTCCCGTTTCATCTTGTTGTCCTAACACACAACCCATTGATCCTTCAAGTACAGTTAGGTATAAGATGAGGGGTTTACCCGGAACCGGAGGTATTAAAATTGGTGGTTCTTGCAGGTATTGTTTGATCTTGTCAAACGCCTCTTGGCAATCCTCATTCCAATGAACGGCTTGGTTTTTCCTTAGCAGTTTGAAGATTGGTTCGCAGGTAGCTGTCATGTGAGAGATGAACCTAGCGATGTAATTCAATCTTCCTAAGAAACCTCGGACTTCTTTCTCGGTATTTGGCGCTGGCATTTCTTGGATAGCCTTTACCTTGTCGGGATCCACTTCGATACCCCTTTGGCTGACGATGAAACCCAATAACTTCCCGGATCTAACGCCAAATGTGCACTTGTTAGGATTTAAGCGCAGCTTGAATTTTCTTAGGCGTTCGAAAAGCTTTTGTAGATGGACTAGATGATCCTCCTCCGTTTGGGATTTGGCAATCATGTCGTCGACGTAGACCTCAATTTCTTTATGAATCATGTCATGGAAAAGAGTCACCATCGCTCTTTGGTATGTTGCCCCGACATTTGTTAATCCGAAAGGCATTACCTTATAGCAGAATGTTCCCCACGGGGTGATGAATGTGGTTTTCTCCATGTCCTCTGGAGCCATCTTGATTTGATTATATCCCGAGAAGCCGTCCATAAAGGAGAAGACTAAGAATTGGGCGGTGTTATCTACCAATATGTCGATATGTGGTAGCGGGAAATCATCCTTTGGGCTTGCTCTATTCAAGTCCCGATAATCCACACACATTCTAACTTTGCCATCCTTCTTTGGAACTGGCACAATGTTGGCAACCCATGTCGGATACTTGGTTACAGCTAAGAAGCCGGCATCGAATTGCTTTTTGACCTCCTCTCTGATCTTGAGAGCCATATCGGGTCGAGTTCTTCTCAATTTCTGCTTCACTGGCGGGCATTCCGGCTTGAGTGGCAGCTTGTGTACAACGATGTTAGGGTCTAAACCTGGCATGTCTTGATATGACCAAGCGAATACGTCCACGTACTCTTGCAGAAGCTTGATCAACTTTCCTTTCATATCCTCATGCAGGGAGGCTCCTATCTTGACTTCTTTCTTATCCTCTTCGGTCCCCAAGTTGACCTTTTCAACTGATTCTTGGTGAGGTTGTATTACCCTATCCCCTTGATTTGCAAGTCTAGACAATTCTTCAGGCGGTTCATAATCGTCCTCTTCATCATCTTCTGTTTGATTAATTGGGAAATCGAAGTCATAAGGGATTAAGGCAGTGTTGTTTTTGGAGGGTGGATTTGTAGATCTGCATGAGTATGATTTTTTTTTTTTTTAGGCTTTTTGTAGAAATTTTTTTTTTAAAAACAAATGCAAAAATAAAAAGACTCAAATGAACATAAAAGAGTGATTTTATTCATGATTGAAAATAACTTTAAAACATGGGGGCCCCACACGACTAATCATTTGCCTTGGGCAGAGCTAAATGATTTTTTTTTTTTAAAAAAAAGCAAAAAACAAACATGGTTTATTACTTTATCTTGGTAATGATCTCGGGAATTGCGATAGCCCTCCAATTGTTCAAAGCTTCATCCGAAGCGCAACGGTACACCAAATCAGGCACGTCTTCATCTACGTCTTCAAGTAGAGCCACTTGATCTTCATTGATAAATCCCGCACTGATGAATGTTTCCGAAATGGGGAGGATCCCTTGCTTTGGAGGCTTTGAGTAGGTTTCGGCTGATGGATGATACCCCAACCCGAAGTGATTTTTCTTCTCCGGTATGTCCACTAACTTGCCCCATCCGGTGGGTCGGCTTTCTTCTAAGGCCTCTCTTATTGCCCTCCATGATGACATGGCTGTCCTAGCCTCTTCCTTTGGCTTTGAGCTTAAAGTCACGACATTCGCCACTTCCAAAGACTGGAAGGGAACATCCACAGCTTCTTCGTCCGTTTCTATATAACGGAATGACGAGAGATGGCTTACCATCATGTCCTCTTTCCCGGAAACTACAATCATTTGGTTATCAATGATGAACTTAAGTTTCTGGTGTAGGGTAGAGGTGATGGCTCCGGCCGCATGAATCCATGGTCGTCCGAGAAGACAACTGTAAGTCGGATTGATATCCATGACTTGGAAGGTTATGATGAAAACCTTAGGCCCGATTTGGACTGGTAAGTCGATCTCCCCTACGACGGCTCTTCTTGACCCATCGAAAGCTTTTACGACCAAGGCGCCGGGCTTCATTACTGTCCCTTCATAAGATAACTTTAGGAGGGTAGTCTTGGGCATGACATTCAATGATGACCCCGTGTCCACTAGCACTCGAGAGAGGATATGGTCCATGCATTTCACGGAGATATGTAAGGCGTGGTTATGAATATGCCCCTCGTCGGGTAGCTCATCGCCATTGAAACCCAAGTACCTATTTGAGGTAATATTTCCGACTATCCCCTCGAATTGGTCCACAGGAATGTCCTTGGTGACATGTGCCTCACTGAGGATTCGCAGCAGTGCTTCTCGGTGTGCTTCCGAGCTTAGTAGTAGGGATAGCATGGAGATTTTGGAGGGAGTTTGACCTAACTGGTCAATGATTTTATACTCGCTTTTTTGGATTATCCTCAAAAATTCCTCGGCCTCCTTTTGTGGGGTTGTCTTTTGAGAAGGCCCCGCTTGGTTCTCTTCTTCCTCCACGCTCCTTTCTTTGAGCGGCTCTCTTGGTAGTACGGCTGGCGTCTTCCCGAGTTCTTTCGGAGCGAAGACTCTACCACTTCTGGTTATTCCTCCAACACCGGTGATGTTAGTGATGCTGGGCTCAATTTTGGCTAGTGGTTTTCCTTCCACATAGGCCACAGGTTTAGTAATTCCATGGTACCCTCTTCGTGCTTTCAAAAGAGAAGGGTGCAGGTACGTGGAATATTATGGGCTGTATAGGCATTGGTACCTCTCTCCTTTGGTAAGGGATTTCGAGAGGTTTTGGGTCATGAGACTCCAAGGTAGCAACATCCGTGCCATCCTTTATATAGCCCATTTGGATCCATCCTTGGTCCATTAGCTCTTGAAGACAAATCTTCAACTCTCCGCACTTGTCCGGGTTGATTTTGCAGACTGCACAGTTGGCGTGCGTTTCCTCGAGCAAACCAAAACCGGTTAAACGCTCCCTTATGGTTGACAGGGGAGTCTTAACATTGGCTACCCTCTTGATTGGACCAAAGTCCTCTTGCTCCTCCACCGCATTTATAGAGGGACCCGCATGCCCCGTCAATGGGTTATTTTTTACATTGGGGTTTTCCTCTTTGAAAGATAACAGCTTCTTGTCAATAAGGTCCTGAACCTTGTGTTTGAAAACTCTACAGTTCTCGACATTGTGTCCCACGGTTCCTGCGTGGTAATCACATTTTGCATTTGTGTCGTACCAATGTGGATATGGTGGCAACATTGGTGGTAGTAGTCTCGACTCGACCATCCCCTTTTGGATTAGATATGGCAAGATTTGACCATAAGGCATAGGTACAGTATCAAACTGCCTATTGTTATAATTGTTCCTCGGGCCCGCTTGGTTCCTTGATGGGTACCCGCCTTGTTGTTAATGCTGTTGATTTTGTTGAGGCAACACTACTGGTTGTCGAGGTGGAGTTGTGGGAATTACTTGAGGTGAGTAACGCCCTTGAGCCGTTGCTGCTGCCACATAAGGATAGTGGTAGTGAGGCATTTGATTTGATGGTGGGCAAGATGGTCCCATTAGAACAGCATTCGTCTCCCCCTCTTTCTTTTTGTGAAAGTTGCTGGGGGGTCTCCTAGCTCCACTTTGAGCTTCTAGAGGGCCTTGGATCTTTCCCCTCTTTACTCCGTCCTCTATTCTTTCACCAACCATGACTAGATCGGAAAAGCCGGAAGATGTGCTTCCAATCATTTTGTCGTAATATGGGCCTTGAAGTGTGCCTATAAAGGTGTCGACAAGCTCCCTTTCCAATAATGGTGGTTGTACACGAGAAGCTAGTTCTCTCCACCGCTGAGCGTACTCCTTGAAGGACTCGTTGCTTCTTTGCAGGAGGTTTTGCAGTTGCATTCTATTTGGATCCATGTCCAAATTATATTTGTATTGCTTTAGGAAGGCATCGGCTAGATCCTTCCAAGCTTGGACATGGGTACGCTCAAGTTGCATGTACCAATCCAATGATGCTCCGCTTAAACTATCTTGAAACACATGCACCATGAGTTTCTCGTTCATTGCGTAAGCTGCCATCTTCCTACAGAACATTCGTAGATGGTTCCGAGGGCATTGTATTCCCTTGTACTTTTCGAAATCCGGTGCTTTGAACTTCGGAGGGATTACCACGTCGGGCACTAGGCACATATCCAAAGCGTTGTGGGCGCCGTATGAACTGAACCCTTCGACAGCTTTCAACCTTTCTTCCAAAACTCGATACATTTGGGTGGTATCGTTGTCTTGGTGGGTGGTGTCGGGAGCAGACTGTCTTGGCTGATTATTTTCCACATCATGGGAAACCACCTCATGCTGAGTAGTGGAAGTTCCTTGAGGACGACGCTCTTCGTTCCTTACGGGGATTGTGAGTGGTGGTGGAGGGGGTCCATGGCCCTCATTTTCAAATGGTGGGGTATATCCTGGAGGTAAACCGTAAAGAGGCCATTGCACATTGGATGCATCCGTTGCTGGGCGAGGATTACTCTCTCGTGCCGATAGAGCTTGCATTAACTCTAGCATCTGATCCATCTTCCCCTTCATTCCATCAACCTCATCTCTCAAAGCCGCTTGAGTTTGTTCCAAATTGTCCATGATCCTTTGTTTGTTAGCTCGTGTTCCGTACGAGTGTTGGAGATCTGGTTCTTGGACCGAGGGCTTTTGGGGTTTTCGGGCTATGATTGCTTTGAACTGTTTTTAGGGAAATGAATGAGTTTTTTTTTTGAAAAAAATGCATGAAGATGCATGTGGATGTATGTATGCGATGAGTATGCAAAATATGCGTTTTTTCTTTTACTTTGCTTTATGGAGGAATTTAAAGGTGCACAATTAATATTAGCAATTTGAAATATTAAAGACCAGGAAATTGATTATGTTTCAAAATATATTTGATTAAATAACATTTGTTTACAAAATGTAACTAATGCTATTACAAATCAAATGGCCGCTCGCTTCTCGGCTTTGCTCATCTCCTCCCTATAGAAATCTATGGTGTCCTTGCAGAACTTCATAAACTTCTGGATCTCCATAGGGATGACAAATTAGGGCATGACCATCTCGGCCTCCGCTAGCCTCTTTGGAAGTTGGGTGATTACCAAATTCGAGAATGCAACCAATTTAGTGAAATCCTCACTTAATCGGGTGGCATCTTGCCATACACATTCAATCACTTCCTTGCGCTGGTCTAGCTTGATTCTTGCACTTCTAATTTCATCATGTAGTTGTGCAATATGGTCCCCGTGAGCTCTTGCAATCTTGTCGAAGTATTCTTCGAATTTCTTGATGTCTTCTTCGAGACGATTGCATTTTAGCCTCCCTTGATTAGAAAGGCTCTCATGTCTTTGCCGCTGGACGCGTTCGGCTTGAAGCTGCTCTTTGTAGTCTTTAACTACTTCTTGGAGCTGTTGATTTTTCTCTTGAAATTTCAACCTCCATTTCCGTTGAGCTTCGATGGCTAATTCGCCAAACTTCTTGAGCTCTTGGTTGGAATGTAAGATTCTTTCCAACTCTTCGTCCTTGGCCACAAGGTTGGCATCCGCACTAACCAAGCCGCCTCCTATCCAATCTCTCTTCCCTTCGGAGATTCTTAGCCGCTTTTGGCACACTAGGAGAGAATTTGTCACTTCATCTCGATCTCTCTTCGTCCTAGTGATTTCTCCTAAAGCTTGGAGGTGCTTCAATTCTAAGTCTCGAATTTTAGCCTTAAGCTCTTCCTCCACTTTGTTGGGAACGGTTGTGCTTGGCTTAGGAATCTTGAGCTTGAAGACGAGCGTATTTTTATTCCCGGAATCCATATTTCTTTTTGCTAATATTTGGTTGTTCTTTTTTAAATTCCTATAAAGCAAAATGATGCAAAAATTACTTTCATGAATGCAAATGATATGCAAGGGTATGGTTTATGAAGGTTCGGAACTTCCCCCCATCCTCACATGTAGGCTCTAAAAGGTGAAATTTCCTAAGAAGAGGTCCTTAGAGTCATAGAACTCACATGGAATTAGGGTTGTCTATGGACATACGTCGACATGACTTCAAATAATTCCACGTGAAAATCTCCTCTAAGCGGGGTTGGGCATCCTACCTCACGGACATACGTCAACGTGGGCTTCCGCTCACAACCTCCTTCTAACTTAGTTTTTTTCTCAAGATCGGGTAGAGAGCCTCACACGTCCGGCATTAACCCGAACAATGTGGAGTAACATCACTCAAGTAACCCCCGCATTTGATATATATATATGATATGAATATAAAGCAAAATAAAGCAAATATAAACATAAAGCATAGATATGACATATATGAATAAAATAAAAGCATGGCGCGCAAATAAAATAAAAACAATTGGCTTAAAAGCCAAATAGGTTAGGCTTGACTCGCTAGTGGGAAAGCGGTCCCCAGTGAAGTCGCCAGCTGTGCGCACCTCGTTTAAAAAATGCGCAAATCCTCCGAGGACGTCCGCGAACGCTCGGAGGGCCTTGTGAAGTCGCCACCAAAGTTTTTGTGTAAAGGGAACGTTGATAAACCCTTAAGTTTTTTGTTTGAAGGGAAACGATAATAAAACCCTTGACGATGAGGAGAAGGACTGGTCATCGCAACCATTGTCGGGTTCGGGAGTCGGTTACGCAAGGGGAAGGTATTAGCACCCCTCACGTCCGTTGTACTCAACGGGAACCTTCTATTTGGCTAAAGCTTAAATTGTTTTTAAATATTTTGCGCGCATGCTTATCTATGTCAAAATATAAATAAAAAAAGGGGGGAAAAAGAGATGAAAACAAACGAAAAAGGAAAAAAAAAGTTTTTATTATTGCGCTTGACAAGATGTCGATCTTGCTCCTACGTATCTCCCGGTAGTCGGAGAATTCAAAGCGTACGTAGTTCTTTGGTAGAAAAAACGTACATGTGTTGGTTAATTTTAAATGGACGATGTTTTAACCGAATTCTTGCGATTCAACGTAGCTTGTATGCTCGCGCTTGGGAGACTTATTAAGCGTATAGCTTGTATGCTCGCGCTTGGGAGACTTATTAAGCGTTTGTTTACAAATCGCGTTAGAATGTTAAAAGGCATGTCCATTGGGTAAAAAGGGTTTGAGTTGGTCGCTATGGGACCAAAATGGGTGCAATGGACTCAAACGAGTCAATCATTGACCGAGGGGACTCCAACGAGTCGAGGGATTGTTCGATTGATCCAATGGGATCAAGAACGGGTACAATGGACTCGGACGAGTCGAACATTGACCGAGTGACTCAAACGAGTCGAGGGATTGACCCTAGTGGCCACGGGGGACCAAAAGGTTCGGATTGACCACAAAGGGCCAAGATTTGGTTTGGTTATGGTTGGATATGTTGAGAAAAGGAATGACGATTGTCCGAACGACGAGACATACGTCACGCATTCGTACAATCGAGGCAATGGAGAGACATACGTCACACCATCCCTTTTTCATTCAAGTTTTTGGTTGAATTTCTTTAGAAATCCCAAAGCTTATCAAAACATTTGGTTTGAAACCCAAAGTGAAGAGATTTTAGCAATTTTGTTAGAAAACGCACAAGTTCGGCTCATTTTGCGAACGGTTTTGAAAAGCGAACAAATTTGGCGTATGTTCATGTTCGAGTTTTGAAAATCGTGAACAATGTTTATTGTTCAAGTTTGGATTTGAAAATGATGAACATAGCTGGTTTGTTCTAGTTGTTTTGAAAGATTGGGAACATAACTTGTTTTGCAAGTTATCCACAAAAGGTTACCCGAACTTGCGAATTTTCCAATATTATGCAAAATCCTTGAACTGGTTTGAAAAACATGAGTTTTAAAACTCCTAGGTTCTGAGCTCTTGGGCTAGAACCTCAAAAATTGGCCATTTGGGCACCTAAACTCAGATTCTGAGTTCTGTCATGGTCGCTCTGCGACCATGACTTCGCACTGCGAACAATGCGAATTTTTGAGTTCAGAAGCTGTTTCTGAACTGTTGTTCAGAAACAACTTCTGAACACACTCAGGACCTTTTAGGAGAGTGAAAAGCTTTGAGTTTTTGAAATGAAAAGGGCTGGACAAACCAGTTTTGATGTTTTGAAAACCTTGGGATTTCTTGGAAATTCAAAAGGGGTTTTTTAGAACCAAAGGGTTTTGGACCAAAATTGCTATGCAAGCTCAATTGAAAATGCAAGACAAAGGCTTAGAAACTTACAGAGATCCTTAGCAAAGCTCCAGCTGCAGTGGATTTGAATTGGTTGAAGGTTCTTGCAAAGGTTTTGGATATTGGTGATGAACTTTGAACTTGTGCAAGGCTTTGTGTTTGATTGGTTTTTTGCTAGTGCTTTGGCTGGTTTTCTCTGGTTGTTTGAGTAGTGTTTCTTTGTGTATATTGCTCTTTGACTGCTTAATTCATGCTGCATTTCCTCTTGCCTTGCATCTCTATTTATAGGCCAAAATGCAATCTCATGTAATGATGAAAATCCATAGGACCTAGCTGATTTGTGTGCTAAATTCAGGCTATTTGGCTTTGCATTTAATGCTAATGGATAGAGGCAACTCTGCCTTGTGCCAAGGGTTAAAGGTTTGACTGATTTCAGCCACAAATTCAATGGTTTTAGGATAGAAATGATGATGAACATGGCTGGATTGCAATTGGCTAAGCTTGGGGATCAATCCTTGCAATCTCAATGGTTAATCAATAGAAACGTGCACTGTGATGTGCAGAGATTTGGGGATGCAAAAGGCTACATATGGCTGGTGTGAGATGGATGAAAAGCTGTTGGAAAATAGGGTAGGCAATCATGACTTTTTCAAGTACAAAACCAGCTGGGTTTGACTGGTTTTGGGGGAGCAAGCAGGAAGAAAGTCTTCAAGCAGGTGGCTGGCAACCTTGGGGTGGTTAACAGGTCACTTGGGAGGGACAAGAGCTGCCCAAGGGCAAGCCCACTTGCTTGTCACATGCTAGGTTGGAAGAAAAAGCTTCCAACCTTGGCATTAATGGCAAGTCTCTCAATTCTGGTTTTGCTTGGCGCAATTAGCCATGAATGCTGATTAAAATAAATATGCAAATGATGTGCAACAAATTCTGGAATTAAATCAAAGAAACCAAAGATCTGCAGAAAAATCGCAGACTTCGCAGTGCGAAGTCATCATTTTTGAAATGTTGACTTTTTTGTTGACTTTTGTTGACTTTGACTTTTTCCCTCTCTTTGATTTTTTTGATTTTTGGTTTTAAAAGGCTTAGGACAAAATTGGGGTACTACAAAGAGCAACGCTGCGGAACAGAAGAAAGAAGAGATTCAACTGAGTCTAACTCCATCACGCAATTGAGCTTGCCTCCGAGCCAAGACCAAAGACCCAACACGAAAGAACATTGAAGGAACAAGTGATCCGAAGTTTCAGAGGTTTTAAAGCAGAAGGGGCAAACCGAAACAATAACACAACCCCGGTTCCTAAGATTGTCATCTGTAGGCATTTTACCAAACATAATCCGCCAAAAAATAAAAGAATGAGAGGGCGGGATACAAGATCTCCAAATAGTCTCGGCCCATGGAAGTAAAACAGCTTCCGGCCTAAGAAAATCAAATGCTTGCTTCGCCGATAACTTACCATCCGCAGACTGCGACCAAACCAAAGTATCGGGAATAGGAGTTATAGGCCAAACAATATCCTCGAAACACTCCTTCACAACAGGAAAGGACAGCAGAGCCGCATGAAAGTTCCACTCACCATCAACAATCACATCCGCCACCGTGCCAAGAAAATTTGCGTGAAAAACCGGATCAATGTGCAGCAAATCAACAAGCGATTCCCCTAGCCAATTATCAGTCCAAAACTGAATATTAGTACCATGAATAATAGATTTAATCAACTGAACACGACCCATGATAGAAAGTGTAACACCCATATAGAGATTGCCTAGGATCTCTTACGAGTATTAAAATTTTGTACTGGATACATTAAATACAATACAGAAAATTTGCTTATTAATTATACAATACAAGAGTTCTGATACAATCTGAAAATCTGATACATAACATCTTCAATAATACACATATAATACATCATCAATATACAACATCCAGATAAAACATAAGCAGCACGATCAATCTGTAGCTTTCTCTTTACCTTTACGTCGTGCTACCTGCGAAGAACCTGCACCAGAAGGAAAGGGATGAGACATAACGTCTCAGTGAGCTCCTACCCTACCTACTGTTTGGCAACCTCAGGGAACCTAGGGTCGCCGTGCCTACCTCGGCGAACTTGGGGATACCTATGATCGCCAAGTCTTAACTTTACCCATAGAGGGTCATCTGACTGATCCTGCTAAACTGGTGATCAAGGGGAGACCTAGGATCACCGTCTGATAACTGCTAACTGATATCTGATAATTGTTTCCTGACTGATAATGAAATAGAATATTAACTGATATATTATGTTAGCTGTTAGCGTTGAACAAGCAATATTATCTGAGTTCATTTTATGGAATGCCCCCGGGTGGAGTAAGCCCGAAGCACACTCCTCTGATAACCGGTGAAAATTCCTATCATATCAGGCTAACACCGGACTCCTCTTGTCGTCGTGCCACTACAAGAAAAAAGGCATTTTGCGACTTCTGAAATCATGGATTGCGACTGTTAGAAGGGTCGCAGATATCCCTTTGCGACTGTTCCCCAACAAACACATAAATTGGGGTCGCAAAGGGTATTTTGCGACTGTTCAACCAACAGTCGCACCAACGGTCGCAAAGGCTATTGCGACTGTTATGAACAGTCGCAAAGGAAGAGCATTCACATGGTTTTGAAGGGACTTGCGACGGTTCCCAACAGTCGCAAAGGAAGGGACTTGCGACGGTTCCAAACATTCGCAAATGAATGTTTTTAATTTTTTTTAATTATAGTCTGTTTTTAAGCCAATTTAACTAAATATATTATCAAATACTTAAAATGCAAAAATATATAACTATAAATGACTAAATCTCATTCATATAATTCATCAAAGAGTAACAACATTGATCCATGCATCAACTTAATTAAAACAATGGATAAAATGCATAGTTAAAACATTCACAAACCAAAACACTAGTGACTAAACATTCAAAACAACTATAGCAGAATTAAAATTCCCTAAAAATATCTAAGTATCCCTTAGTGATGTTGCTCCATTATCTTCAACCTTTCTTGATTATCTTCCATTCTTTTCATCCTTTTATCCTCGTATGGTGTCATGTTTTGACAAGAATGAGACCTTCAATACAATTACACTACAAGATTGACGATAAGCAAAGTCACAACGAAGCAAATGGCTAACATAGTAGGATAAGAAAATACTAGAAAAAATAACAATAAAAACTTTATATTAATAAAGTGCATATAAGAAACTTATACCAAGCTTACACAGAGAAGCTTATACCAAACTTTATATTAATAAAGGGTTGATGAATATTACGCTTCTTTTTTGCGGTTTTTTGAAACGACAAAGTTTACAAGGGCATCATAGTGTAAAGCATATACAAAGGTTCAACAAAAAATCACCTATCTATTTCAAGTAATGTCCTTATTCTTTCTAGACCAATAACAAAGGTTCAAATGAATAAATTTTACCTTCAAAAGGGAAGTATGAGATCTGAAGAACTGCAAACGACGTCGTAACCCAATTGCAAAGAACAGGGATGGCAAAGCTGAAATAAGAAACAGAATTGGGAGTACAAACTATGAGGCAAAATATATATTGCTCAAGCACATTTGAACATATCAAAATTAATGCTACACATTTGAAACTAATTTTACCACATTCTAAAATGGAACTAAACATACACAAAGAATCACAAAGTTGTTTGAGTCAACCCTAAAAAATTAAATTAGCAACAAAAATTTAAAAAGGGAAAATATGAAATGCGTCTCTAATTCCGTCTAAAAAGATCAAATTAGTGAAAAAGTTCATTTTTCGGTTTCCAATTTTGGTTGTGAATTCTATGCTTGTAGTAGTGAGTGTTCGAAAAGAGTTTTTAAAGAGTGTGTTACTAACACTCCTCTTTAGTAGTAGTAAGATAATGAAAGAGATAGCACCTTGCATCCTGCAAATGGAACTCTTCTCAGCAGCAGGAAAACCAACTGATGGGGGAGAAGGCAAATTGTCAGAGTTTCCTTGTGGAGAAGAAGGGATGGTACTGGAAAAGAGTGAATTGAAGGGAATTCCACTCTTCATTTCAGAAGACTTGGCATTGGCAGAAGCCATCATCATTATCTCATGCACCTAAATTGTTAATAAGCAAAGAATTGATAAAGTAAACTAGTGAAGTGCTGGAATTTCATCTTTCAACAGGTAGTGTTTACCTTTTCTGCAGGAATTCCATCATATACACACATACTTCCATTGTAGAGGATGGCAAACTGAGTTGTACCAGGGGTCATTGCATTTAGTCCAGATGTTGACAATGGCCTGAAGGGGAAAGAGGCAAAAAAAGCATTTATGAAGTCTGTATTGCTGAGAAATGTTTATCTTGTTTGGTGAAATCTCTACATCTAAGTTTAAGTTTGTTTTTGTGGGATTTGGTTTGTCTGCAGCCACAAACAAACCTCGTGACAGCGTGTCCACCACATCTAGATTAGCCAATCAAGATCGGATGGTCTGGATTTTAAACTTGGCACTTTAGATTAAAATAAAGAAATTAAAATTTGCATTGAAATATCGATTATCTTATCGTGATCAGACAGTCCGGATGTGGTTGACTGCATCTAGTCACACAACACACAATCCAGATCGAATAGTTTGAGTATGTAGTTCGAATGGTAAATTAAGAGAAATCAAAAGTGCTTAAAGTAGGAAGATCTAGGATTTGAACCCTGGAAACTAACATAATCAGTAACTTACTAATACTTTGCCTATAAAAAAAGTGGATTCTTAAACTGAAAGTGAGTTAAGGGAAACCGAAAGGGCTTTAAGTAGGAGGTCTAGGATTCAAACCCTAAAAACTAACATAATCACTAACTTACTAATGTTTTCATTTTGCCTATATAAAAAAGTAGGTTCTTGTTGTCATGTTGGTTGAGAGGCCAAGATAAATTTGAAGATCTAAATTATTTGAGTCAAACCCAACAATCCTATAACAAGAATTGAATACAAATTGCTTGTTTTCTTTCTAGTAGACCACCGAAGTATCTTTAGTTCTTTTTTCACTAAATCAAGATTATGGGTACTTAATTATTATGTTTAGTTGGAGAATATTTATGATTCATATCTGCTAGCAACAGCTCTCTTGGTCTCAGATCTGATTTAGTATGTAAATTAAACTAGATCCCTTCTCTGAACTAATTTCCATCTCAAGTTCATAATAAACATAATCCCAAAGATGGTTCAAAGTTCAAACATCAAACTAAAACATTCTCATAGCCTAGAAGAAAACATTTAAATCCAAGAAACTTGTTGTGCTTACATGTTCACTTTCAAGTTCATTCCTTTCAATTTTTTTTCTAATACATAATCTATGATTCCTATGCTTAATAAAATCCCTTTTGAGGCTTTCATGATAATAATGGACAAAAAACACAATCAAATATGGAAAGTGGAAAGAAAAAAAAACATGGGGTTGTGATGTCAAGAATATAGTGCAAATAGAAATATTTAGCAAGACACATATATATTTCGAATCCTAGCCGAAATAATTCTCCGTCATATTTTACTAAATTTGTTTTCCCGAAACCATAGGATTAAAACCAAAAATACATATATGATGAGTTATGAGTGAGTTACCAGTTGGCAGAGAAATGCTTCACCGACTCTTCATCACTGATGATGTTAATGTCAACATTATTGATACTATTAGCAGTAGTCATGGCTAGGAATATAAAACTCAAGAAGATAACTCAAATTATAAAAGCAAATGGTTTGTATGGTTAAGGAGAGTAATTTTACCTTCTTTTTGTTACGCACATAAGTTGCAGAGTCCTTTCTATCACCAACAAGGATAACAGCTAACCCTGGAATCACACCCACAACTTCTCTCATCCTGGAGACTTCAGCTGCTATCTCATCTCTGATTTGCTTTGCTACTGCTTTTCCATCAATCACCTTGGCAGAAGAAGCCTCAGTAGCACTAGCAGCTACAACCAGTCATATCGAAACATACAAACAGAGGTTAGCAAAACCTTTTTCCAGTCAATAGCATGCAGAGGAAAAACACAACAATACGAGCATGAATGAGAATAAACATACACATACATATAGGCACTGAAAAAATTATACCGGTCTGCTTAGGAACCTATAATATCAAATTTACGAACGATGACAACATGTTCACAATAGAGTAAAGGCATAAAGAACAAAATAACCTTTCAAAAAAAATAAAAAATCCCTTTCACCTACAAATAAGTTTAATATATTTGACTCCAACCTATTAAAAAGGCCTCAAATTTTGGACCAATTATAATCTTAAATCTAATAGGCAGTTAACTCAAACAAAGGAAATCTTAAACCAGCACCAACCGCGGCCAAACTGACAAACATCCAGTGTCCCAAAAACACCTCAGAGCACTCATAATTTAGGATCAAGCATCTGTGCAGTCATTGATATAAAATATAATTTTTAAGTTGCTGCATTCATGTACTGATCACATGTATAGTAAGATTAGCTGTGTTAAAAAAAAAATAACATTCTACAACTCTTAACACAAACAAAAGTGGGCTTTTAAAGAAGAGCTCAAAGGGTGAACAAACCTCTTGCATGTAACAAACACCTACCAAATGGGCGACAAATTTTAACACTTTTTAGTAATTTCCAACTTCAGAGTAAAACTAAAACTCTTCTATGCATCATAAAACAAACAATTTAAATGTATGAAGCTCTCTGATCCTATCAACAAATTTAACCTTCTCTTCAGAAAACAAAATAGCTATAAGCAAGCATAACACTAGTCGTGCACTCTTGCTCATACATTGAAAATCAAATCCGTACACAAACAATCAAAGGAATCAATGAATACAAAGATGCAGAAAATTTGCAAATCTATTTAAGATGTACAACATTGAATAACAAAATTCTATCCTTAGAAAGCCAATTTCTAGATCACTACTTTCTACTTGAACAAAAAAATGGTATTGAACTCTTATATAATTTCACGCATAAGTTTTAAAACAACCCTCACAGAAAACCAGAAAGTATGATATCAACATATATTCAAAATAATTGAATATTCTGTGAAGACAGAAAATCAAGCAACATAGCACACTTACAAACTTGAAAGATAAACAGCAGATCATGAAACTGCAATTAATTAGAAACTTAAAACTGACTCACCGGATCAGCTTCAGCAGGCATGCCAAGTCGCGACTGTGTATTTGCTATTATCAGAACAACATTTTCACGCTGGTTCCTTACATTATCTTTCTGCATAAAAGAAAACTTAAGATTACCAATGACAGATATTAAACATGGTTGGAACCAAAACATACGCGCTTATATGATAAGTGTTTATGCTATAAGCTGCAAAATGAGTTGTTTATCCAAACAGAGTCTTATTATAGAAATCATCTATACACAAACACTTATATGACAGCTTATACATAATCAATTATATAATAAGCAGTTAATTATTCAATTTATCCACACACTACCTTATAACAAAAAAATTGCAAAGAAATGAAATATTATGAAAAAGCAAAAAATAAAATAAAAACCTGCAAATCCAAGGATTTCAAAGAAGCGCATTTGGAAGCAAGACAAGACAATCAAAGACTAGTAACATTAGAACACCAAATCAACTTCAAAATTCCAAATGAAATCCTGAAAAATGAAATAAAATCAAATTTAACATTTAACCATTTCAAAATAAAATCAAATTTAACCATTTCAAAATTTAACAAAAACCCACTTCCAAAACGACGAAACAACAAAAAGGGTGAAGGAAAAATCGAAACTTTACCTAAAACTTGAAGAGAGAGCAGGAAGTGAAATGGGTTTGTGGGTAAAAGAGGGAAAGGCAAGGCAACAGCGAGAGTGAGGCAAGGCAACAGCGGGATGAGATGAAAGAGGGAAAAAAGGGAAAAAAACGAAACTTTACCTAAAACCTGTTGGTCGCAGATGAGATGAGAGAGTGAGGCAAGGCAACAGCGGCGGCGGCAACGATTAGAGAGATACGAGGGAGCGATTAGATGAGATGGGAGAGAGATACGAGTGGAGGGAACGATTAGAGAGATGTTAGAGTTCTTAGGGTGGAGAAAAAAATTTGGTTTTAGGGTTTGGAGTTGTGGGAGGGAGAATGAAATTGTAGGAGGGAGAATGAAAATGAATTGGTGGGAATGAAGAATATTTGGCCAAAAAATATTTTGTGAAGGGTGTTTAAAAAAATGTATAAAACCTGCGACCCTTAAGCCTAACAGTCGCAATAACAGTCGCAAAAGTGTAATCTGCGACAGTTATAAGCCAAGGGTCGCAAAGTAAGTGTCGCAAAATGCCAAATTTCTTGTAGTGTGCGGTCATCCTTGCGGAATAACGCGTCCCACTGGCGTGAACCTCCTGTGTCCCACTGGCATGAACAACAGAAGACACGACTTAATAATAATAGTCTTAACTTATGCGTATACCTCCCGTGTCCCACTGGCGTGAACGACGGAAGACGTGAATTAATATTCTTTAAACTTATGCATGAACCTTCCATGTCCCACTGGCGTGAACGATGAAAGTCACGACTTAATAATATTAATCTTAGTCTTTCCTTTGCGTGAACCATTCGTGTCCCACTGGCGTGAACGACGAAGGCCACGGCTTAATATCTGATTAATTCTTAAGTACTTAACCTATAAAAGGTTCTAGGCTTGAAACATGGTAACATTCTCATTAACCTATCAAGGTTCTTGACTCATCGTTCTCATGAGCCATTCCTAGGGCTTACTTAAGCTTTTAACTTTAATTCATGAATTTTCCATGCCTTGCATAATCTTTGCTCATATGATTTCTCAACCAATGGAAGCCCCTAGAATGAACTAAGATTATGGTTTATGTTTCTAAAATGTGTTAGGAGAAAACATTTGCAAAAAGCCATGCCCGCGCGCTCCAGAACCCCCAGAACAGCCCAACTGAGTGGTGTTGTTCTGGCTTGGTCGCTACAGGCGCCCAGCTGGTCGCTACAAGCGCCAGGCTGGTCGCTACAAGTGCAGGTAGGCAGGGAGAAATCCTGCCTGGTCGCTACAAGCGACAGCTCGTCGCTACAGCGACCATGACAGCACAGTCATGTGTAAAAATGCATTTTTCTACCATTTTTGCCCATCCAAGGATACCCAAGCTTCCTAAACATGCTAAAAATGATTTTCCTTCATAAAATAACAATTAAAAACATATACAAGCAAGGATTTAGCAAGCAAGGAATTAGGGTAAAACTCTAAAACTTTACTTAAGTTATAAAACACATATAATTCTCTTTAAGAGGGTTCTATAACCCAAAATGAGCTCACCTAAACCTTCATTGGTGCTGGTTATGCTTGATTTCAGAAACCCTAGCTTGTTCCTTCCTTGTTTCTTCCTTGTTCCTTCTTTTACTCTAGCTTCCAACACAAGCTTGCTTGCAAGTGCTTTCTCACAAGGATTGGGATGGAGTTGATGGGTTATGGCAAGTGAGTGAGGAGGGCGTGTGATTGGGGAAGGTGGGAGAGAAAATCTGGTTTCTAGAAGGGTGTAGGAAATGAGAGAAATAATAAGGGAAATATCTTGTTCACAATTTTTAAATAATCTCCCCCTTAATCAAAAAAACGCCATGCTCCTTAAATAATTTCTAACACGATTAACTGATACTTATAAGCGGGATATTACAATCTACCCCCCTTAAAGAAATTTCGTCCTCGAAATTTAGAATTTACCTGAAAATAAATGGGGATAGTTCTCTTGCATCTCTGACTCTAGCTCCCACGTTGCTTCGCCGTCGAGAGAACCTTTCCATACAACCTTAACAATAGGAATTCCTTTGTTTCACAAAGTTTTAACATCGCGATCAATTATCTGGTCTGGCTCAGGTTGAAAAGTCAAGTCCGATCTCAAATCGATACTGTCCAGCTCCACTGGTTGGAAAGGATCAGGAATGAATTTCCTTAATTGAGAGACGTGGAAGACATCATGTAATCCTGACATGGCTGGTGGCAGTGCTAACTGATAAGCTGCCGGGCCAACACGTCGAAGTATCTGAAATGGTCCAACATATCTTGGACAAAGTTTCTTGGTCCTGAAAGCTCCTCTTAACCCCAACTTAGGTGTAACCTTAAGAAATACATGATCTCGTTCATCAAACTCTAAGGGTCTTCGCCTCCTATCAGCATAACTTTTCTGGCGACTCTGTGCTGTTCTCATTTTATCCTGAATGGATTTAATCTTTAGAGTCGTCTCCTGAATGATTTCTGGTCCCAAAATGCTCTTATCTCCAACCTCATCCCAACAAAGCGGGGTTCTACATTTCCTACCATACAGGGCTTCATAAGGTGCCATTCCAATGCTAGAATGGTAACTGTTGTTGTAAGAAAATTCAATCAATGGTAGGTGATCGTTCCAACTTCCTCCATCTTCTAGGATACATGCACGTAACATATCCTCTAATGTCTGAATAGTTCTCTCTGATTGTCCATCTGTTTGAGGATGATGGGACGTGCTCCTCTTTAATCTTGTTCCTAAAGCTTTCTGAAAAGCTTTCCAAAAGTGGGATGTGAAGATCGGATCTCTGTCAGACACTATACTAGCGGGTACACCATGGAGTTTCACAATCTCTGAAATAAACAACTCGGCATACTGAGAGGCTCGGTAAGTAGTCTTAACTGGCAAGAAATGAGCTGACTTGGTTAACCGGTCCACTATTACCCAAATGGAGTCATGTCCTCGCTGTGTTCGAGGTAATCCACTCACAAAATCCATGGTTATATCTTCCCATTTCCATTGTGGAATTTCCAAAGGTACTAACATTCCTGCAGGCCTTTGATGTTCAATCTTCACCTGCTGACATACAATGCATCGCGACACAAATTCTGTAATATCTCTTTTCATGCTAGGCCACCAATAATCTCTTTTCAAATCTTGATACATCTTGGTGGTACCTGGATGAATGCTGAAACTGCTCTTATGCGCCTCTTCTAAAATCAACCTTTTCAACTCCTCATCGTTCCGAACATAAATTCTTCCTTCAAATAGTAGCATTCCATCATGTGCAAAAGAAAACTCCGGTTGGCCAACTTTTCTTTGGAGATCCATATCCATGGTTTGCGCTTGTGCAATTCTAGACCGTAGGTCGCAAGAAATCTCTAACTTGTTTAACAAGATGCCACCATCCAAATCGGTAACATGGAGGTTAAGGTCTCTAAACTTTTCATATAATCCACACGTGTGCATCATCACTTCAGCTTTAACCAAAGCCTTTCGACTCAAAGCATCTGCTACCACATTTGCCTTTCCGGGGTGGTATTTCAAATCAAAGTCAAAATCCTTCAAGTATTCCATCCATCGTCTTTGCCTCATGTTGAGGTCTCGTTGATCAAACAAGTATTTCAAACTCTTGTGATCACTAAACAAATCAAACTGTGCACCATACAAATGATGTCTCCATATCTTCAATGCAAAAACTATGGCTGCTAACTCAAGGTCATGGGTGGGGTAATTCTCTTCATGAGTCTTGAGCTGTCTAGACGCATAAGCTATCACATTTTCTCCTTGCATAAGAACACTACCCAGTCCTTTAGAGGATGCATCGCAGAAAACGGTGTATCTCTTTTCAGGATCTGGTATTGCCAACACTAGGGCTTTAGTTAATTTCTTCTTTAAAACTCTGAAGCTCTCTTCGCATTCTTCGTCCCAAATAAAGGGCACATCCTTTCTAGTGAGGCCTGACAGGGGTAAAGCAATCTGAGAAAACTTCATAATAAATCTTCGATAATAACCTGCCAAGCCTAGAAAGCTCCTGACTTCAGCTACATTCTTGGGTCTTTCCCAACTGAGTACGGCTTCAACTTTGGATGGATCGACGGCTACTCCTCCATGAGAAATAACGTGACCCAAAAACTTAATCTCAGATAGCCAAAACTCACACTTGCTGAATTTAGCATATAACTGTTTGTCTCTAAGAACATCCAATACAATTCTCAAATGCTGAGCATGCTCCTGTGGATCCCTAGAATAGATCAAGATGTCATCTATGAAAATCACCACAAATTGATCTAGGTAAGGCTGAAATATTCGGTTCATATAGTCCATAAATACCGCTGGAGCATTAGTTACACCGAAAGGCATAACCAGAAATTCATAGTGCCCGTAACGCGTTCGAAACGCCGTCTTAGACACATCTGAAGACTTAATGCGGATCTGATGGTAACCTGATCGAAGATCAATCTTAGAAAATACCGTTGCTCCCTTAAGCTGGTCTAGGAGGTCATCAATCCTGGGAAGAGGATACTTGTTCTTGATAGTCACTTTATTAAGTTGGCGGTAGTCAATACACAGCCTCATGCTCCCATCTTTCTTCTTGACTAACAAAACTGGAGCACCCCAAGGTGACACACTGGGTCTAATAAAATGCTTCTGGATTAAATCCTCGAGTTGAGATTTCAGCTCTTTCAGCTCTGTTGGTGACATTCTGTACGGTGCCATAGACACTGGCTCCGCTCCTGGAATCAAATCAATTGAAAACTCCACCTCACGCTCTGGAGGTAAACTAGTTACTTCTGAAGGAAAAACATCTAAATACTCATTCACAACAGGAATATCACTGGGACTTAACTCTGACTCTGAAGCCACAGTGAGCATCATGTAGAATCCCTTATCTTGAGCACAAATGAATTAAATTAACTGATGGGTGCGGTTAATCAATTCAGACAGAGCCACACCTTCTGCCGTATCACTGGTCGGCATATAAATACTCTTCTCTGAACATCCAATGTACACATGGTTAGCGGAAAGCCAATCCATGCCTAAGATCACATCAAGTTGCTCCATCGGGAGACATACTAAATCAACATAATAAGTCTTACTAGACACAGTGATAGGACAATTTTCACAAACATATTTTGCCTCAATTCCGCCTTCAGTAGCGGTAGATACTAACATTGGAGAATTCAACGGAGACAAAGGTAATTGCAGCGTCTCAACACATTTATATGAAATAAGAGAACAAGTAGCGCCGCAATCAAAAAGAACTTTTACTGGATTTGTTCCCAAATAACACATACCGGCAATCAAGTCTTCATTGGCCAGAGCCTTTGCGCCATCAAGGGATTACACTCTGCCCTTACTAGTGGTAGTTCCTTCGGCTGGTCCTTTACCAAGTCTATTTGGACACTCTGATATAAAATGTCTTGGCTGCTTGCATCCATAACAAATACCAGTTCCTATCAAGCACTCTCCTTTATGCATCCTACCACACGTCTTGCAAGTAGGATTAGTCCGCAAAGGATGAGATTGTGGAGAGTATGTCTGTTTCCCTCTCTACGGGGATCCTTTTGGCTTGAGCTTGTCGTGATACTTATCTGACATCCTGCTTTTCTTCCTTTCAAAAGCTGCTGATCTTTCTTTCGAGGTCTTAGCAAGTCCTGCTTCGACCACCAGACTATCATGCACCAATTCATCGTAACTTGCAGTTCTCTGAAGACTCACTGCTGTGTCGATCTCGCCTCTTAAACCTCTTTTGTACTGGTTCATCTTCCAGACTTCATTCTCAGCATACTCATTGTGTGTAGAATAGTAGGACAACTCTTCAAACTTCTTTGTGAACTCAGCAACCGACATACTACCTTGCTTCAACTCCAAGAACTCTTGCTCCTTCTTTACCTTGTAAGACAAGGGTAAATACTTCTCCAACATCACTTCTTTAAAGTTTACCCAATTTACTTCTACACCATTGGCTTCCATCCTGCGCTGAGCAGATTCCCACCAGTCTTCTGCTGCGCCTCTGAATTGATTTGTGGCATAGACCACTTTATCCTCTTCTGAACATTCAGCCATTCTAAAGATCTTTTCCATCTGTTTAATCCACTTCCTTGCTTCTTGAGGTTCACCTTCTCCATTGAACTCCGGAGGGTGATGTCTATTATATTCCCGGAACACTGGGTTACCAATTACGGGAGGAGGTGGTGGCTGTGGATGGAAACCCTGCCCTTGCTGCATCATTTCCATCCATTGTTGTTGAGCTTGGGCCTGTTGCTGAGATTGTTGTTGCATCATCAGCATCATTTGCTGATACTGTAATGCATTTTGAGCTTGCTGCTCCTGATATTGCTGCTGCCAGGCCTGTTGTTGCTGAATCATTTGTTCCCATGAATTCATGCTGGGTCCTCCACTTTCATCACTGGCTTGATTAGCACGAGGTCTACCGGGTCCTCTTCTTCTCCCATACATCTTATCCTAGCTGTCATATACAAGTCAAAGTGATCAGTTTTAACTGAACATAACATCTAGAATAATGTCCTGGATCCAAGAGGTCCACAAACTTGGATTGTACTTTAATGACCCAAGGCACGGTCTGAATCGACCTGCTCTGATACAAAATTGTAACACCCATATAGAGATTGCCTAGGATCTCTTACGAGTATTAAAATTTCGTACTGGATACATTAAATACAATACAGAAAATTTGCTTATTAATTATACAATACAAGAGTTCTGATACAATCTGAAAATCTGATACATAACATCTTCAGTAATACACATATAATACATCATCAATATACAACATCCAGATAAAACATAAGCAGCACGATCAATCCGTAGCTTTCTCTTTACCTTTACGTCGTGCTACCTGCGAAGAACCTGCACCAGAAGGAAAGGGATGAGACATAACGTCTCAGTGAACTCCTACCCTACCTACTGTTTGGCAACCTCAGGGAACCTAGGGTCGCCGTGCCTACCTCGGCGAACTTGGGGATACCTATGATCGCCAAGTCTTAACTTTACCCATAGAGGGTCATCTGACTGATCCTGCTAAACTGGTGATCAAGGGGAGACCTAGGATCACCGTCTGATAACTGCTAACTGATATCTGATAATTGTTTCCTGACTGATAATGAAATAGAATATTAACTGATATATTATGTTAGCTGTTAGCGTTGAACAAGCAATATTATCTGAGTTCATTTTACGGAATGCCCCCGGGTGGAGTAACCCCGAAGCACACTCCTCTGATAACCGGTGAAAATTCCTATCATATCAGGCTAACACCGGACTCCTCTTGTCGTCGTGCGGTCATCCTTGCGGAATAACGCGTCCCACTGGCGTGAACCTCCTGTGTCCCACTGGCGTGAACAACAGAAGACACGACTTAATAATAATAGTCTTAACTTATGCGTATACCTCCCGTGTCCCACTGGCGTGAACGACGGAAGACGTGAATTAATATTCTTTAAACTTATGCATGAACCTTCTATGTCCCACTGGCGTGAACGATGAAAGTCACGACTTAATAATATTAATCTTAGTCTTTCATTTGCGTGAACCATTCGTGTCCCACTGGTGTGAACGACGAAGGCCACGGCTTAATATCTGATTAATTCTTAAGTACTTAACCTATAAAAGGTTCTAGGCTTGAAACATGGTAACATTCTTGTCGCTTCGAATTTCGGATGTCAAGCTATTGGGGAAGCTTTGAATCACTAATTCTAAATTACGACTGAACTTTTAATTTTTCGGGGAAAAAAGGAAAAAAGTTCTAAATTACCTTGAGAAAAGATTTTAGGTTCGAAAGTCGATTATGCGAGGGGAAGGTATTAGCACCCCTCACATCCGTTGTACTCAACGGGAACCTCTTAGTCGGCTTAGGCTTAAAATGGTTCAATGTTTTACTTACGTGTTTAAATATGTATAAAAGGAAATATATAAAAGACATAATGCGGGATAAAGAAAGAGATAAAAACAAACGAAAAGGGAAAAACAAGTTTTTTATTAATGGGCTTGACAAGATGTCGATCTTGCTCCTACGTATCTCCCGGTAGTCGGAGAATTCAAAGCGTACGTAATTCTTTGGTAGAAAAACGTTTGTATGTTGATTCGTTTTAGTTAAAAAAAGGTTTGATCGCGTCCGAGCGAAAAAGTTTGAAAAAAAGAAAAAGTGTAATGAAAATAAATGTCAACTGCTCGGGTTGTTGCCGAACTGGCCATTGACGACAAGAAAGTAAAAGTCAGCTGCTCGGGTTGTTGCCGAGCTGGCCACTGACGACAATGCATGAAAGTAAATGATTTGATGAAAAAGTTTTACGCTCGGACGTGAGCAAAGGTTTTAAAAACGTACGAAGACGTACAAAGTCTTAAAATGGTGAAAGATGGACGCTAGGCGATAAGCTCGCGCGAGGCGTGAATGTTTTTTTAAAAAAAAAAAAGAAACAAAAGACAAACGCACTGAGGCGTAAAATTCGCGCAAGGCGTAAAAAGGGTTAAAAATAAAACGCGCAAGGCGCGAAAGGTTCGGATTGACCACGAGGGCCAAGAAAAAAAGGGTAAAAATGGCCACAAGGGGGCCAAGGGAAGGTTTAGCGTGCTAGACGCGTCAAGGGTGGAATGACGATTGCCCGAGCGACGAGACATACGTCACGCATTCGTGCAATCGAGGTTTGGGGAGACATACGTCAATCCATTCCCGTTTCATTCAAGTTTGGTTTTGTCGCTCTAAGGGATCTCAAAGGGAACCAAAGCTTTTAAAAAAGAAAAGTTAAAGAAAAGAAAAACAACACGAACAAATTTGTTGTTCGGTTTTATTAAAAATCATGAACGTTACTTGTTGCTTAAGTTATTGAAACTCAAGAACAAGTTTAGTTCAAGTTTGAATGGCAAACACAATCATAAAACATGCAAAAATTGGAAAGTTCACAAGTTCGGCTCAAATTCGAGCTTGGTTAAAAAGAGTGAGCAAACTCGGCTTAAGTTCGCGTTTGGATTGAAAATCATGAACAACATGGTTGTTCAAGTTTGTTTTTGAAATAGACGAACTTAGCTTGTTGCTCAAACTTGGTTTTGAAAACATTAAGAACGTAACTTGTTTCACAAGTTATTCAAAATTTGTCGCACGAACTTATGAAATCTTCAAAGTTTGTGCAAGATTATGAGTTGGGTTTGGACAAAAATGGTTTTAACCCTCTTTAGGTTCTGAATCAAGGGCTAGAATCCCAAAAATTTGACATTTGAATGCCTGATTCATATTCTGAATTTCACATACTTCGCAGAGCAACCAGAACTTGGCTCTGCGAAGTCAGGTTCTGGTGTGTTCGCAGTGCGAGCAAGGCTTGGCTCTGCGAAGTATGCGAATTTCTTAACTCAGAAGCTGTTTCTGAACAGAAGTTCAGAAACTGCTTCTAAGCAAGATTCAGAACCTAAAGGAGGTTAAGAAACTTGACAAAAAGGAAGAAAAAAGGGTAGAAAAACACAGTTTTAAAGCTTGGCCCCTTTGAGGTCCTTTTTGAGGCTCAAAGGAGGTTTTGGTTCACAAAACAAAATTGGACAAAGCAAGATATGTAAACAGCATATACAGTGGAAAAGAAAGGTTATAGGAGACTTACAGAACTCCTAGCAATGCTTGAATAAGACTGGAAGTGGCTTGCTTGCTTTTTGAGGGGTTATGAACAAGGTTCAAAGTGTTTGTGATGGACTGGTTTTGTGCTGCAATGCAAGGGATTTTTGGAGTGAATTTCGTGTGTGTTAGCTCTCTGAAATGGTGTGTTTCTAACTGGTTTTTGATGTGTTCAATTGTGTGTGATCCTTAAGCCTTGCCCTTCCTTTTATAGGCATAAATGCAAATCTTTGCAATGATGAACAATGATGAATAAAATCCTAAAACACTAGCTGATCATGAGCTAAACACAGGCTAGATCACTTTGCATTTAATGCTAATGGATAGAACTTGCTTTGCCTTGTGCCAAGGGGCAAGGTCTTGACTGATCTCAGCCACAAATGCCATTGATTCTAGAAGGTAATGATGGTAAAAACTGTAAAACAGGGCAGCTGCAAAAGGGATGATTCTTGGGATCAAACCTTGCAATCTTGGAAGGTCAAACAATCAAAACGTGTACTGCCATGTACAGGGAGATTGGGGGAATCAAAATCAGCATGTGGGCTTATGTGTGGAAGGAGAAATCCAGCTCAAAACAGGGCATGTCACACAGCTTTTTTGCAACATAAACCACTTGGGATTGACTGCTTTTGGCAGGGCAAAAGGGAAAGAAATGGATCAAGCAGCTGGCTGGCATGTTTAGGTTGGGTGAGGGGTCAATTTGGGGGGACAAAAACTGACCAAGGATAGCCAATTTGTTTGATCACATGAGAGGTTGGAAGAAAGTTCTTCTTTCCTTTTACCTTTAATGTCACACATTAAATCTTGCCTTGCTGCACCAAATCAGTCACAAAACAGCAATAATAATAGTAATAATACTACTAATGATAATTGTAGTTGAAAACAAAAAAGATAAACAACTATATAAAAATCTGCAGAATTTTCGCAGAGGTCGCAGTGCGAAGGTGAGTTCGCACTGCGAACTTCACTTTTTTTTTGATTTTTTTGTATAAAATAAAAGGTAAAAATGGGGAAATAAATAGTAAAATATAATGATAATAATAATGATAAAAATGCAAATGGCAATGATAATGAATAAAATAGTGAATGACAATAATAAATAAAATGATGATAATAAATAAAACTTAATAATATTAAAAGATAAAAACTAATAGTAATAAAATAATAATGATATTATTAAAGGAAAATAAAATAACATAACAATAATAATATTAAGGATAATGATGATGATATAAAATATTATAGCAATAATAAAAATAATAAAAGGTAAATAAATAATGAGATAATAAAAATATAACACCCATAAAAATATAAGTCAAAAAATGGGGTATGACAATTCTCATTAACCTATCAAGGTTCTTGACTCATCGTTCTCATGAGCCATTCCTAGGGCTTACTTAAGCTTTTAACTTTAATTCATGAATTTTCCATGCCTTGCATAATCTTTGCTCATATGATTTCTCAACCAATGGAAAACCCTAGAATGAACTAAGATGGTGGTTTATGTTTCTAAAATGTGTTAGGAGAAAACATTTGCAAAAAGCCATGCCCGCGCGCTCCAGAACCCCCAGAACAGCCCAACTGAGTGGTGCTGTTCTGGATTGGTCGCTACAAGCGCCACTGGTCGCTACAAGCGCCAGGCTGGTCGCTACAAGCGTAGGTAGGCAGGGAGAAATCCTTCCTGGTCGCTACAAGCGACAGCTCGTCGCTACAGCGACCATGACATCACAGTCATGTGTAAAAATGCATTTTTCCACCATTTTTGCCCATCCAAGGATACCCAAGCTTCCTAAACATGCTAAAAATGATTTTCCATCATAAAATAACAATTAAAAACATATACAAGCAAGGATTTAGCAAGCAAGGAATTAGGGTAAAACTCTAAAACTTTACTTAAGTTATAAAACACATAATTCTCTCTAAGAGGGTTCTATAACCCAAAATGAGCTCACCTAAACCTTAATTGGTGCTGGTTATGCTTGATTTCAGAAACCCTAGCTTGTTCCTTCCTTGTTTCTTCCTTGTTCCTTCTTTTACTCTAGCTTCCAACACAAGCTTGCTTGCAAGTGCTTTCTCACAAGGATTGGGATGGAGTTGATGGGTTATGGCAAGTGAGTGAGGAGGGCGTGTGATTGGGGAAGGTGGGAGAGAAAATCTGGTTTCTAGAAGGGTGTAGGAAATGAAAGAAATAATAAGGGAAATATCTTGTTCCCAATTTTTAAATAATCTCCCCCTTAATCAAAATTACATAATTGCCATTCCACTTATTTACAAAAATGCCATGCTCCTTAAATAATTTCTTACACGATTAACTGATACTTATAAGCGGGATATTACACAGCTCAATTGGTAGTGGGAATGCATTGGCCATGTACTTATAGCCTCCAGGGTACGTGGTTCGATTCCCACGGAAGGCATGAAACTCCACTTGGGGGGTGGAGAAGACCATGAGTACATCTCGGCCCTTGAAAGATAGGGAGGCCAGCCCATTGGGAGCCACCGGATGTTACAGAAAGAGAAATTCCTTTCCAGGTAGCGAGCTTCGCCTTAATCTTGTCTGTTATTTTCTGAAAATGAGCACTCCTAGGCTTCCCCTTAAAGATAGGACACCCAAGATAGGTAAAAGGAATGTTGCCCACACTGAACCCCAACAACTGAGCAATCATCTGAGCACGAGCACCTGTCATGGATCCAGTGAAAAAATGACTTTTGGCAGTATTAATAACCTGTCCGGAAACCTCTGAATAAGCGTGAAAAATTCTGAGAAGCTGGCGGATATTAGTCTTAGTCCCTGTACAGAAAATCATCACATCATCAGCGTATAAAACATGCGTTGGAAAGGAAACCCCACGGGAATACGACATAGGTGTGATTCGACCGGCATTGCGAGCAATAGAAAGAGCTCGACTGAGAACCTCTTCAGCAAGACAAAAAAAGAAGCGGAGACAATGGGTCCCCTTGACGGACGCCCCGAGAGCAAGAGAAGAACCCAACAACCTTGGAGTTCACCAAGATAGAAAGTCTAGCCGATTTCAGAATGACCAAAATCCAATCAACGAAAACAACATATTTATTCATATCGCATAAAAAACAATTTATTGGAAATATTTAGATTCATATGTGAAATATAATTTAATTTATATTTTTTAGAAGAAAAAAAAAGGAATGAGAATCTTTCGAGTTAAATGAATTAATATCGTTTTATCCGTTTTGATCTTTCGAGAAATTCGACTATTTTGATATTTTTGTTTAATTTTTTTTTGGAAGGATTATTTAAATGATATTAATTTTTACTTATTGGTTTACTTATTTATAGTATGATTTGTGGCAATATTCCTAAATTATTAATATTTTGCAAAAAAATTACCGAGATGAACATGATTACTATTTTGAGAAGTTTTTATTTAAATGATATTAATCATTGACCTCCATATATGTGGGTTCTTATCATATATTATTATTATTGTTGTTATTAAAATTCGAACAAAAAAAATCTATTTCCTAAAAAAAAATATATTATTATTAAATATGAGATGGATTAATTTAATAAATAGTATTTTTTTTGGAGACATGATAATAAATAATGATGATGATAACTCGTACCAACTAAATAGTTAGTGTCATATTTCGTACAAAACACATCAATAGAGTTTGAAATTTCGTAATATATTGTTTGTTTGAATAAATTTTTGGTCCACAAAAATATTTCAAATTTTTTTTAGTCCCCCTAAAAAAGTTTAGCAAGTTTTGGTCCCCAAATATTTTCCATCCCAAAAGAATGACAACGATTAAGGAGTTTTCAGAAGGATGCTTCACTGTAATACTCGTACAACTCTCGTCGACACTTGTAGGCTCTCCCTCATTTCCAAGACTTCTCTTTCTGCCACCGATTCCGACGTTGTATGGAAGTTCTTTATCCCTTCCGACTCCCCAATTCATCGACTCTATCATCTTAGTGTTTCCTTTCTTTGCCAACATCCCTACCAAAAAAAGATCTTTGTATTGCTTTATCTGACGACCCTATCATGATAAATCCATGGTAAAAAGGTATTATTCTCTCATATTATTGAATTTGTATGTCGTAGGTTTTTCAAATGTTTAGTAAGAATGCTAATTATCCTCAAACTTATGAAATGTAGAGTTTTTATTTAGAGAGAAAAAGTGGAAAAGAGTGTTATATGCTTGCAGCTAGATCTCTTGCCATTGCTTGGGGTGATAGTGACCAATCTTGGATCTGGACTATTATGCCTGAATCCAGATTCACTCTAAATAAACAATTATCCTCACCCTAATTTTTTGAATTAATGGATCAAATTCAACATTTTTAATGCCTTAATTGAGGTTCCTTTCATTTTGGTCTTAACCCTCCGGTTTTGAGGGGAAATGAACCAGTAATATGGATTTGAAGTAAAGTCTGACCAGAGATTTCTAATGTATGTTATATTTTTCTCTTACGACCCCCGATTGAGTAAAATTTGGTAACCACTTTAATCCAATCACTTTGTTCATTTTCTGCTTCATTTGGTTTTGTTTCCACTGTTCTTTACTTTTTAAGGACCAATTTGCCCAATTTTTAATTCCATTTTTAAAAAGCAAAATGATACATGTTTCTTCAACTTCTCCCTTGTTTATTTCAACTTTGTTATTTCTCCTTTCTCCCTCAATTTTTAATTCCATTTCCTTGAATCTTTCACTATTTGTCCATGAAAGATGCTTTAAGCCCTTCCTTTCTTCACCATTCTCTATAAATGGCCTTAGGATTTTTCTCAAGTTTATGATTATAGCAGCCAATATCTCATCAAACTCAAGATAATTTGAAAAGAATAGAATTACTATAAACTCCACCGTATGCATTTGTTTGTCGATGTTGAGATATTTCCCTAATTCATTTTCCTTTATTTCTATTATGTTGTTATCTTCTATACATTGCTCTGATTGTAGCTCTCTTTCTCATCCCTATAATATAGAGATCTTGATTGTAATCGTTTCATTATATATACACAAGGTTAGAGTTTTATCCTCTCAATTATTTCTAATTAGTTCCTTCTCTCCCTTTCTAGTTGGTATAAAGTATATTCATTCAAACCACAAACCAAAACTTTCACGCACCAAGCTCGATAATGTCCAATAATGAGCAGTGTATTGAGAAAAATGTATGTCTCATGTTGAAAATAAATAAGACATGAAAATAGTTTACAAAAGAGAGGAAGCCCTCAAATTTTAAGCTAGTTGTTTAAGAATGTGCTAGACCCAAGCTCATATCATGTGGGCGTGATTTTTTAATAAATCTCAAGTCAGAAAGTCCCGAATTTGAAACCCTAGCCATCAACTCTGCATCATTAGAGGTCTGAGGAGGAGTGGCCATAGATCCGTCCAAAGTTGAAGTTGTCCTCAACTGGGCCAGACCCAATAATGTGGCTGAAGTTAGGAGCTTCTTAGGCTTGGCAGGTTATTACCGAAGATTCATAATGAAGTTTTCCCAGATTGCTTTACCTTTAACACGCCTCACTAGGAAAGATGTGCCCTTTATTTGGGACGAGGAATGCGTAGTTCGACCTTTTCTGTGATCATAAAAGTTTGAAGTATTTGTTTAAACATATAAAAGAAAATATAATATAAAGGGAAAAAAGAGATAAAAACAAACGAAAGGGGAAAAAAGAAAGTTTTTTATTAATGGGCTTGACAAGATGTCGATCTTGCTCCTACGTATCTCCCGGTAGTCGGAGAATTCAAAGTGTACGTAGTTCTTTGGGTAGAAAAAGTTTGTATGTTGGTTCGTTTTAATTAAAAAAGATTTGATCGCGCCCGAGCGAAAAAGTTTGAAAAGGAAATGCGGTCTACTATCGTTATGTGTGTAGTACCCCAATTTTGTCCTAAGCCTTTTTGTAACATCCGGCTGGCTCCCTTACGGGCTGGCCTCCCTATCTTTCAAGGACCGCAATGTACTCACGACCTTCTCCACCCCCCATGTGGAGTTTTTGCCTTCCGTGGAAATCGAACCCTGTACCTGGGGCTTAAGTACAAGTTCAATGCATTCCCACTAGTAGCTCAATTGGTAGTGGGAATGCATTGGCCATGTACTTATAGCCTCCAGGGTACACGGTTCGATTCCCACGGAAGGCATGAAACTCCACTTGGGGGGTGGAGAAGACCATGAGTACATCTCGGCCCTTGAAAGATAGGGAGGCCAGCCCATTGGGAGCCACCGGATGTTACACTTTTAAAACAAAAATAAAAAAAAATCAAAGAGGGGAAAAAAGTCAAAGTCAACAAAAGTCAACAAAAAAGTCAACATTTTAAAAATGGTGACTTCGCAGTGCGAAGTTCACTTCGCAGTGCGAAGTCTGCGATTTCTCTGCAGATTTTTGGTTTCTTTGATTTAATTCCAGTTTTTGTTACACATCATTTGCATTATTATTTTCATCAGCATTCATGGCTAATTGGGCTCAGCAAAGCCAGAGTTGAGAGACTTGCCATTAATGCCAAGGAAAGAAGCTTTTTCTTCCAACCTAGCATGTGGCAAGCAAGTGGGCTTGCCCTTGGGCAGCTCTTGTCCCTCCCAAGTGACCTGCTACTGACCCTAGGGTTGCCAGCCACCAGCTTGAGGACTTTCTTCCTGCTTTCTCCCCCAAAACCAGTCAAACCCAGCTGGTTTTCACTTGCAAAAAACCATGATTGCTGCCCTGTTTTTTCAGCAGCTTTTAATCCCTCTCACACCAGCCACATGTTGCCTTTTGCATCCCCCAACCTCTGCACATCACAGTGCACGTTTTCATTGTTCAACCATTGAGATTGCAAGGATTAATCCCCAAGCATAGCCAATTGCAATCCAGCCATGTTTCATCATCATTTCTATCCAAAAACCATTGAGTTTGTGGCTGAAATCAGTCAAGGTTTTAACCCTTGGCACAAGGCAAGGTTGCCTCTATCCATTAGCATTAAATGCAAAGCCATTTAGCCTGAATTTAGCCCACAAATCAGCTAGGTCCTATGGATTTTCCATCATTGCATTGGATTGCATTTTGGCCTATAAATAGAGATGCAAGGCAAGAAAAAAATAGCATAATTCACACAAAGAAACACTACTCATAAACACTTGAAACACTTACAAACATCCAGAGAAAAAACCAGCCAAAGCACTAGCAAAAACCAATCCAAACACAAAGCTTTACACAAGTCCATATCCAACATTCAAAACCTTTGCAAGAACCTTCGACCAATCCAAGTTCATTGCAGCAGGAGCTTTGCTAAGGATCTCTATAAGTTTCTAAGTCATTATCTTGCATCTATAATTGTGCTTGCATATCAATTTTGGTTCAAAACCTTTTTGTTCTAAAAACCCCTTTTGAATTTCAAAAGAAATCCCAAGGTTTGCAAAACATCAAAACTGGTTTGTCCAGCCCTTTCCATTGCAAAAACCCAAAGCTTTTCACTCTCCTAAAAGGTCCTGAGTGTGTTCAGAAGTTGTTTCTGAACAACAGTTCAGAAACAGCTTCTGAACTCAAAAATTCGCATTGTTCGCAGTGCGAAGTCATGGTCGTAGAGCGACCATGACAGAACTCAGAATCTGAGTTTAGGCTCCCAAATGGCCAATTTTTGAGGTTCTAGCCCAAGAGCTCAGAACCTAGGAGTTTTAAAACTCATTTTACTCAAACATATTCAAGGATTTTGCATAATATTGGAAAATTCGCAAGTTCGGGTAACACTTTTGTGGATAACTTGCAGAACAAGTTATGTCCCCAATCTTTCAAAACAACTTGAACAAACAAGCTATGTTCATCACTTTCAAATCCAAACTTGAACAAAAACATTGTTCATGATTTCCAAAACCAAACGTGAACATAAGCCGAATTTGTTCGCTTTTCAAAACCGTTTGCAAAATGAGCCGAACTTGTGCGTTTTTTCACAAAGTTGTTAAAATCTCTTCATTTTGAGTTCCAAACCAAATGTTTTGATAAACTTTGGGATTTCTAAGAAATTCAACCAAAAACTTGAATGAAAAAGGGATGGTGTGACGTATGTCTCTCCATTGGCCCGATTGTACGAATGCGTGACGTATGTCTCGTCGTTCGGACAATCGTCATTCCATTTTTCAACGTATCCGACCATACCAAACCAATTCTTGGCCCCTTGTGGTCAATCCGAACCTTTTGGTCCCCCGTGGCCACTAGATTCAATCCCTCGACTCGTTTGAGTCACTCCGGTCAATGTTCGACTCCATCGAGTCCATTGTATCCGTTCTTGATCCCGTTGGATCAATCGAACCTTTCCCCGACTCATTAGAGTCACACCGGTCAATGTTCGACTCCATTGAGTCCATTGCACCCATTTTGGTCCCATAGCGACCAATTCGAACCCTTTTACCCAACGGACATGCCTTTTAACATTCTAGCGCGATTTTAAACAAACGCTTAATAAGTCTCCCATGCGCGAGCATACAAGCTACGTTTAATCGCAAGAATTCGGTTAAAACATCGTCCATTTAAAAATAACTAACATATGTACGTTTTTCTACCAAAGAACTACGTACGCTTTGAATTCTCCGACTACCGGGAGATACGTAGGAGCAAGATCGACATCTTGTCAAGCGCAATAATAAAAAAAACTTTCTTTTTCCCTTTCGTTTGTTTTCATCTCTTTTTCCCCCTTTTATTATATTTTCTTTTGACATAGATAAGCATGCGCGCAAAACATTTAAAAACATTTGAAGCTTTAGCCAAATAGAAGGTTCCCGTTGAGTACAACGGACGTGAGGGGTGCTAATACCTTCCCCTTGCGTAATCGACTCCCGAACCCGACAATGGTTGCGATGACCAGTCCTTTTCCTCATCGTCAAGGGTTTTATTATCGTTTCCCTTTCAAACAAAAAACTTAAGGGTTTATCAACGTTCTCTTTACACAAAAACTTTGGTGGCGACTTCACAAGGCCTTCCGAGCGTTTGCGAACGTCCTCGTAAGATTGCGCGTTTTTAACGGGGGCACACAATGTGGATAGCTTAAAAAAGACCGATGAAAAAGGAATAAAAGTAAATGTCAACTGTTCAGGTTGTTGCCGAACTGGCCATTGACGACAATGCATAAAGGTAAATGATTTGATAAAAAGGATTTGCACTCGGACGTGAACAAAGGTTTTAAAATGCACGAAAGCGTAAAAGGTTAAATTGTCAAAAAGACGGACGCACATTAAGGCGATAAACTCGCGCAAGGCGTAAAAGTTTTAAAGATAAACGCGCAAAGGCGCGAAGGGTTCGGATTGACCATGCGGGCCAAGAAAAGGTTAAAAATGGCCACGGAGGACCAAAGGAAGGTTGAGCGTGCTAGACGCGTCAAAGGTGGAATGACGGTTGCCCGAGCGACGAGACATACGTCACGCATTCGTGCAATCGAGGTTTGGGGAGACATACATCAAGCCATTCCCGTTTCATTCAAGTTTGGTTTTGTTACTCGGAGAAATCTCAAAGGGAACCAAAGCACTTGGTTGGAAAATTTAAAGAAATGAAAACACGAACAAATTTGTTGTTCGAGTTTATTAAAAATCATGAACATCATTTGTTGCTTAAGTTATTGAAACTCAAGAACAAGTGTTTGTTCAAGTTTGAAAGATGAATAAATCATGGAAACATGCATAAATTTGAAAAATGTACAAGTTCGGCTTGATTTGAGTTTGGTTTAAAAGAATGAGCAAGCTCGGCTTAAGTTCATGTTTTGATTGAAAATCATGAACAACATGGTTGTTCAAGTTTGGTTTTGAAGATAGAGAACTTAGCTTATTGCTCAAGTTTGGTTTTGAAAATTGAAGAACATAACTTGTTGTGCAAGTTACTCAAAATTTATCGCACGAACTTGTAAAATTTCCAAAGTTGTGCATGATTCTTGATGTGTTTTGAACAAAAATGTATTTTAACACTCTTTAGGTTCTGAATCAAGGACTGGAACCCCAAAAATTTGGCATTTGGATGCCTGATTCATGTTCTGAATTTCACATACTTCGCAGAGCAACCAGAACTTGGCTCTGCGAAGTCAGGTTCTGATGTGGTCGCACTGCGAACATACTTTGCTCTGCGAAGTATGCGAAATTTTGAACTCAGAAGCTGTTTCTGAACAGAAGTTCAGAAACTGCTTCTAAGCAAGCTTCAGAACCTAAAGGGGGTTAAAAAGCTTTGCAAAAATTGGGAAAAAGGAGTGTAAAAACTCAGTTTTAAGGCTTGGCCCCTTTGAGATCCCTTTTGAGTTTCAAAAGGGGTTTTTGTGCACAAAATGAAATTGAACAAAGCAAGAGATGCAAACAACAAATAAAATGAAAGATAAAGATTATAGGAGACTTACAGAACTCCTGGCAATGCTTGTGCAAGGGGTTGGAAGTGGCTTGCTTGATGGGTTAGAGGTTATGGACAATGAACTCTAACTTGCTTTTGCTTCACTTTCAATGCTGCAATGTGTGGGATTTTTGGTGTGAATTTCGTGTGTGTTGTGGCTGTATTAATGCTGTTTCAGTGTGTAATGTTTCAGTGGTTCAATTGGTGGTCTTTCCTTATGCCTTGCCATTCCTTTTATAGGCAAAAATGCAATCCAATGCAATGATGGCAAATCTCTAGATCCTAGCTGGTTTGTGGGCTAACTCCAGGCTAAATGGCTTTGCATTAAATGTTAAAGGATAGAAGTTACTTGCCTTGTGCCAAGGGTCAAGACCTTGACTGATTTCAGCCACAAAAATCCAGCTGATTCTAGAAGGTAATGATGGAAAAAACTGAAAAACAGGGCAGCTTGAAATTGTGTGATTCTTGGGATCAATCCTTGCAATCTTGGAAGGCCAAGCAATGAAAACGTGTACTGCCATGTACAGAGGGATTGGGGGAAGCAAAATGAGCATGTGGGCTGGTGTGTGGGAGGAGAAATCCAGCTCAAAACAGGGCAGCACAAACAGCTTTTTGCAAGCAAAAACCACTTGAGTTTGACTGGTTTTGGTGGAGAAAAAGGGAAGGAAAGGGATCAAGTAGCTGGCTGGCAAGCTCAGGTTGGAGGATAGGTCAATTGGGAGGGACAAGAGCTGACCAAGGGCAGCCAATTTGATTGAGCACATGTTAGGTTGGATGAAAATCCTTCTTTCCTTTTACCTTTAATGTCACACATTAACTCTTGCTTTGTTGCATCATTTCAGCCACAAATAGCAATAACAAAGATAATAATACTAATAATAACAACTGTAAATGAAAACAAAACAGATAAATCAAGAAATAAAATTTCTGCAGAAAAATCGCAGAGGTCGCAGTGCGAAGGTCACTTCGCACTGCGAACTCCCCTTTTTTTGTATTTTTCTTAAAATAAAACAAAATAAGATAAAAATAAGAATAAAATGAATATAAATAAGGATAATGGCAAGTGTAATAATGAAATGGATAATGTAAAAGTAATAATGGCAATAATAATAAAGATAATAATAAAAATGAAAAAGTTAATAATATTAGTAATTAATAAAAAATAATGATAATAATAATAATAATAATAATAATAATAATAATAATAAAATATTGATAAAAGGATAAAAATACAAAAGTAAAGGTATTAATGAGGATAATGACAATGTTAATAAAGGTGGTAATGCTTATGTAAATAAAATGTAAATAAAGTCCAATAACAAAAATGAAATAATAAAAAGTAATAAAAGGATGAAATAATAAAAGATAAAATAAAGAAAAATATGAGTCAAAAAATGGGGTATGACAACAATAGAAATAAAATAATAGCAATAAATGATAGCAATGCATCAATTTAGAATATTTTATTAAAAAAATAATAGCAATAAATGTCAAATGAATGAGAATGTTTGGTGGTGCCACGTGTCATGCTAAGAATGCATTTGAGGATATTCCTATGAAATTGTAACACCCATACTAAATTATCTAGAATATTTAGCATGCGTATTAATCTGATACTGGATACATTAAAATTTTCAATAATAATAGTACATACAACTGAATGAGTACAAGTTGGCTCGTTTATACAGTCATCCAAATATAATTTACAAATACTTAAACATATACTGAAGAGCTTCTGAGCTTGTCCATGCCGAGCAACTGCACTCCATCCAGCGTCTTCCTGAAGAACTTCATCTGGAAACCACTTGCTTACTTGTAAACCTGCACCAGAAGGATTGGGATGAGACATAATGTCTCAGTGAGCTCCAGCCCAACCTACTGTTGGCAACCACGGGGGAAACCTAGGGTCGTCGTGCCTACTCTTGGCAATCTCGGGGAAACCTACGATCGCCGTCATTCTCTACATATTTCGCGATCAGGGGAAAACTAGGATCGCTATAAGTCTTTATCTTATCATATACTTATCATATACATAATTCTTAAACTTAAACTTATACTTAGTGATCTGGGGACATCCTACAATCACTTTCTGTTCACTGGGAACTACTTTGTCTTATTTCTCAATATATAATGAATATAAATATTCATCTTCATCTTTTCATAACATTAAGTTAGAAGTTAGCGTTGAACAAACAATACATTATCTTGGTTCATTTTACGGAGTGCATCCGGGTGGAGTAACCCCGAAGTACATCTCCCTTCTTACCGGTGAAATTCCTATCATATCAAGCTAACACCGGACTCCTCTTTCCTTTTTTGTGGCTGTCCTCGCGGACGGTAACTTCACCGTTCCAGCTGTTATTTAAGACGGTAACTTCATCGGAACCCCCTGTATTCTAACTAACGAGACTACAGGAGACACATTAACTTTTTCTTTTGACTATGATGCGTAGCTGCCCTCACGGACGATAACTTCACCATTCCAGAATAGTCTGGAACCCCCTGTATACTAACTAACGAGCATACAGAAGACACATCTAGTCCTTTTTATTAACTTGTTCTTATTCTTTATATATATATATATATACATATAACTTATAACTATGCATATCTGATGCATTCTTTAAGTAATCATTCTTAAATGCTTAACCTATTAGAAGGTTCTTAACTTTGAACATTGGATCATTCTTGTGCTTACGCACACTTAATTGAGTGCATTCTCATTCTCATTAATTCTTACCTTAAGTACTTGTAAGTACGTCTAATACTTTTCTATAAGCTTTTGCATATTAATGCATTCCTTAAGGGGATCGATCTCCCAATACTTAACATATGAGTATAGGGTTATAGGCTTATCGTTTTCATAAGCCATTGCTTGATTGTTGGAAACATTCCCATACCCGTCTAGGCTTTACCCTCACAATTCTAAACAATTCTAAGTTATTCCACAAATCCTTGTTCATCTATTCCTTATGTGTTATATGCCCCTCGGATATGTCCACAATGGTGTTTTCCTTGGAAATTAAGGTCTTCATTGAAAATGGTTATCAAATGCCTCGTCTGACGCTTACACAGCTCACTGAACGAAGCAGAACAGCCCTGGAGGGTCTGCCTTAACTCGCCCAGCGAGCTGCATCTTGCCATGGCGAGTTGATACAGGTAAAATTATTGAAAACTCGCTGCAAGCTCGCCGAGCGAGTTTGACAGCACAGAAAAAGTTCAAAACGTGATTTTCCACCATTCTTGACTTATCTAAGCATACCCAGGCATCATAACAGCATAAGGAATGAGTTTCTAATGCATATTGATAGTTTAAAACATGATTGAACAAGGAATTGGCAAGTAAAAAGGGATTAGGGCACAAAATTGTAAACTTTGCTCAAAATTCAAAATACACTCAAACTTACTCAAAGCGGGTTCTAAAACCCTAGGGAGCTCACCTGAATCATGGGTTTGCTTCCTTGCCAAGTTTTCCCTTCAATTCCTAGCTTGATTCTTCTCAAAACCCTAGCTTTGCCCTTTTCCTTTCTTTCTTCCTTGCTCCTTTTACTTCCAAATCGGCTCAAGAGTCACAAAAGTGTGCTTACATGCTGATTTGGGGCAAGATTAGAGGATGGAGATAGATGATTGAAGAGAAGAGAGAGTGGCGTGGGGAGTAGAGAGAGAAGGAGAGGGAATTGTGATTTCTAGAGAGAGAAAAAGAATGAGAAATGAGGAAAATATGGGTTTTTACCCTTTATATAAAAATCTTCATGCGACAATTACCAGGTCGCCCTTCCTCAAAATATCTCTGAAACATCATCTCAATACTGATAATTATTTAAGTCTGAGGTGGGATATTACAATCTACCCCCCTTAAAGAAATTTCGTCCTCGAAATTTAGAATCTTCTTGAAATCACATATTAAAGATCCTTCATACTTCTTTCCCTATTAGCCAATTCTCTACTCAACTCACTTATCGAAATTCCCTGATTATCTGAGGGTCTGACATGTAGATTTCTCATGAACCTAGATTAACTTGGATGGTTAGAACTATCCATCTCTGTAAGTCAAAGTATTTGACAATCCCTTACGCGACTGAAAGGCTTGGTGAACATTACACAATTCTTACATAGTAGGGTGAGCGGTTGTCTGAACCAATCTACCCGACTCACTTGACTACGCCTCTTGTTCATACACTTCTTGCAATTTAATTTAAGGTTACCAAACCTTGGATACTTTTAATGGGTAATCTCATCCTCCTCAAATATTTCCACTCTTCAATGGGTTTATTGCACTGCATCTAATTCCAATAAAGTATTATCTTTATCTTTCGTCTCATACGACGACATCTTACTTACATACCTATAACATACATTTCCATATAGAATCATCCTTACACTGAAAAACATCTGATATTGTATACACATGCAAATGCAAGGATTATTCCAATTTCATTTAATATTCCAAGTATAAACAGGAGGTCTCACCTCTAGCACCTACTCCTTTCTTTCCGACATCACGATGTGTTACTTATCTCTATCATCACTTCCACTATGGAATTCTAAAGAGCTAGCGGAATTTTTTACAGATTACTCTTATTCCGCTCCCATGGGTCTACGACGTCACTTATCTTAATAACTTTGGAATCATTCTTCATACTGGGAGTTTGCTAATCTCCTATCATCTGTATCATCTTACATTCGAATTCTAGCCGTAGCATAAATATTTTCTATACTGATTGTAACACCCATACTAAATTATCTAGAATATTTAGCATGTGTATTATTCTGGGTTTTTAACTACTAGCTCAATTGGTTTTTAACTCCGTACCTGTGGCCGTACCTGTGGTTTGTTTTTTGTTTGTGGTATTTTACCTCTGGGTTAAAAACTTATTCATGACAACATGCGTCTTTTTCTCTCTCTTTTTTTCAGCCAACTATGTAACACCCTAAGACCCCGACTTTAAATTAATAAATACCAAAAATATAAATAATGGAGATTAGGTGTTACGCATCCTCATTTATTATCGTTTCGTAGAACAAAGTCATAAACATTGCAGCGGAAAAATTCAGCATTCTTATTATAACAAAATCACGTCTCAACATCCATAATTAATTCATAAACTTAAAAAAAATACTTCAAATATCAAAATGTAAAATCGAATAGCCAACCCGACCCAAGTGTTACATATCAGAGCTCGTATCGACTACATACTTATTTGACTACTAATAGAAGAGAGAAAACAGAATATGCCTCTGCCGCCTCCTGCTAAATCGTCCCGCAACTAGTCTTCCTCAACCTGAGTGTCTGTACCCCAAGAGTACAGCCACCAAAACCACACAACAACAAGAAAGTGGTGAGAAAATACAACCATACATAGCTTTAGGAAATCATGTGTAATAATAGGAACATTAGTTATCGCATCCACCGTCATAGGACATCAACAATATTTCATTCTTCATTGGATTCTACATCTCATCGGCTCACGTTTATTACTCTTTCTTAAACACCAAGAACAAGCATCATCAATTAATATGCATATGGACACTTTCCTAAGACCTACATGAATGTGGTACCACACCTATCGTCGTCATAATTTGCCAGAGATATGTTACTGGACTTTCATCGTCATTGCATCTTCATAATTTCCTAGACACGACCTTATATGTATGCATGAGGACAGACTCAGCAAGTATTAAATATTAACACACCAACAACTTACAACCATAGATGCAAACTCTTCCTATTATGCACGACACCGGGACAAAACACATCGTCGTCATTCATATCATCATCATCATAAGAAAACATCGTCTTCATGAATATACATCATCATTCACGTCATTAATATTCTTACTCATCATCATTCCCATCATCAGTAAACATAGACACCGTCAAATATTTTATTATTGACACATCGTTAAATAACATATCAATTACACATCATCTAATAATTCATCTTAAGAAATAACTATTGTTTCCAAGACACATCCATAAAGGGCATGAAATTCATCTCAAACACATTAAAAAAAATAGTAGGAATGAATTCATTATAACATTCATATACATATAAGTATTACTTAGAAATTAGGATACGTTATTTTTAACTAACATAATGGTACTCCTTCACTGCTAATTGTTTATACACAAAATTAATCATACATATATATTCATACATATATAAGCATAGGTATGTAAACATATATTTTTAACTAACATAAAGGTACTCTTTCACTGCTAACTGTTTATACACAAAATTAATCATACATATATATTCATACATATATAAGCATAGGTATGTAAGCATATATTTTTAACTAACATAAAGGTACTCTTTCACTGCTAACAGTTCTTTGTCGCACATAGGTATGTAAGCATAAGTCCTAGGACATATACATACATATATATTCTATTTCTAGTCATAATAGCATCACCGAAATCATAACTTAAATAACACATCAATACACATCCTCAAATACATCAATACACATCAATACATCAATACACATCAAATACATCGTTAAATAACACATCAACACACATCATCAAATACATCAATTCAATTTATCACAACATTTTACACGACACCTACAATCTTAAGAATTACCTTATAAATAATTTAAATTAAAAATTCCACTCCTATATTATTAACTCATATTCTAATTCTCACTGAAATATTAAATATTTATTTCTACCTAAGTTCCTTCAGTTCTATCTCTGTGTAACTACTATTAATTCCTAGAATTCAATTCCCCCTAGGTATAGGACATACAATTTTCTGTATGTGAGTACATGACCATACATGTAGTAATATTGATTTTAATACAAACTAAATAAACGAAGACACTGACATATATTATTTAGAAATAAGATTAGCTATCGATGAAGGAATTAATTCATATTAAGCTGAAACCCAAGCGGCATCTTATTTGTAAAAACAAAAACCAACATCGTAATAAACAAAATAATTTAATCTGGTTTCAATCCTCCAATACACGATAGCCATGAACAAATAAATTAAAATCAAATCAATTTAAAACGAAAATCAAACATATAAATTCAGCAACATAAAAGATTCATCACAATTTAGAGAAAAATCATCAAAAGAATTAAGAAAACAAAGGAGGTTAAGGACCCCTTCCCTACCCACTTGAGTACACAACCCTTATGATGAATAAAACTCCCCCTTACCTCGATTCCTCAAGTTTCCGATTTAGCTTGACTTTGTTGAAGCTAGGTTATTCTCTCTGACTGCCGCTTTTCCTCTCTATTTCCACGTTATGCCAAAACTCACTTCTAATTTCCCAAACCCTTATTTATATTTTGGCCAGCCACTCTTCATATAGTTTGTCTCTTCTATTCACTATTCTTTTTGTTTTTCCCCTCCCCCACTTATTTAAAATATATTTTCTACACCTCCTACTCTTTTCTATTTTTTTTAATTCTCTTTCTTTACTATTTTAAATTCTCGTATCACAAATTAATTCAACCATCTCAACATTTACATCACATTCAAATAGAACAGCATTAATAATAATATTCACCACACACACCTATTAAACTTTATTGGATTACTTAAAATAAAAAGTTGGGGTGTTACAACTCTCCCCCACTTAACAGATTTTCGTCCTCGAAAATTACTTGAGATAAATGACTCTGGATAAGATTCCTTCATCTTACTCTCTAGCTCCCACGTGATACTCTCTCCAGCAGGTCCTCCCCACGTTACCTTGACCAACGCAATCTCCTTGCCCCTTAATTTCTTCACCTCTCGGTCTTCGATTTTTAATGGTGAGGTCTCAATGGTCAAATTCTCCTTCACTTGCACTTCATCCATCTAAATTACGTGAGACGGATCGGGAACGTACTTTCGAAGTTGAGACACATGAAACACATTGTGAAGGTTTGAGAGTGCGGGTGGCAAGGCAATTTGATAAGCTACTACTCCAACTCTCTTTGTAATCTGATAAGGACCAATAAACCGAGGCGTAAGCTTCTTAGACTTTAACGCACGACCAACACCCGTCACCGGAGTGACCTTCAGAAACACATGATCCCCTTCTTGAAACTCCAACGGTTTCCTCCGCTTGTCATGATAGCTCTTCTGCCTACTCTGCGTAGCTTTCATCTTTTCTTGAATCATTTTAATCTTCTCGGTTGTCTGCTGTACAATCTCTGATCCTACTACTGCACTCTCTCCCGTCTCATACCAACACAACGGGGTTCGACACCTCCTCCCGTACAGGGCCTCAAAAGGCGCCATTCCGATGCTAGAATGGTAACTATTATTGTAGGTGAACTCAATCAGTGGTAGGTAAGCATCCCAACTCCCTCCTTGTTCTAAAACACAAGTTCTCAACAAGTCTTCTAAGGACTGGATCGTCCTCTCTGTCTGGCCGTCCGTCTGTGGGTGGTATGCGGAACTTAACTTCAATTTAGTCCCCAGAGCCTTCTGTAAACTCTCCCAGAATCTTGAGGTAAACCTCTGAAATGATGCTTGAAGGGACGCCATGTAACTTAACTATTTGCTCAATATAAATCTCTGCTAGTTTCTGCAATGGGTAATTTAACCTTATTGGTATGAAATGAGCCGACTTACTCAGTCGATCCACTACAACCCATATGGTATCACTCCCTTTCGAGGTCTTCGGCAGGCTTGTTACAAAATCCATTGAAATGCTATCCCACTTCCACTCTGGAATGTTCAACGGTTGCAGCAACCCGGACGGTTTCTGATGTTCGATTTTTGATTTCTGACAAACCAAGCACGAGTACACAAATTCAGCCACTTCCTTCTTCATGCCTGGCCACCAAAACATTTTCTTAAGATCCTGATACATTTTTGTAGCCCCTGGGTGTATACTCAGCCCACTCCTGTGACCTTCCTCTAGAATACTCCGTTTCAATTCTGGTATATCGGGCACACAAATTTTGTCCTTAAATTTCATAACCCCGTTCTCATCCATTCTGAAATTCGTCTCTTTTCCTTGGTTGATTAGCGTTAAGTGATTCACCAATTCTAAGTCGGACTTCTGCCCCTCTTTAATCTCTTCCACCACCGTACTTGTCAGTTTCAGCATACCCAACCTTACACTTCCCAGCGTCACTTCACAAACCAAACTAATGTCTCTAAACTGTTCAATCAACTCCATCTCCTTGACCATGAGTGTTGACATGTGTATGACCTTCCTACTCAAAGCATCTGCGACTACATTAGCTTTTCCTGGATGGTAATTCAGCTTAAAATCATAATCTTTCAAGAATTCCAACCACCTTCGTTGCCGCATATTCAACTCTTTTTGGTCAAACAAGTATTTCAAGCTCTTATGATCACTAAACACCTCAAACCTTGATCCATACAAGTAATGCCTCCACACCTTAAGCACAAATACCACCGCTGCTAACTCCAAATCATGAGTCGGATAATTCTTTTCATGAATTTTCAATTGTCTTGACGCATATGCTACAACCCGTCCTTCCTGTATAAGTACACCACCCAAACCTCTATTAGATGCATCACAGTAGACCACAAATGGCTTACTCGGCTGCGGTAGGATTAATACTGGTGCCGACGTCAACCTCTTCTTAAGTTCCTGGAAACTTTCCTCACATTGGTTATCCCACACATAAGCCTCGCCTTTTCGAGTCAATCGTGTCAAAGGCAATGCCAACTTTGAAAATCCTTCGATAAACTTTCGATAATAACCAGCCAAGCCCAAGAAGCTTCTTATTTCCGTAACCGATTTAGGGGCTTCCCATTGTAACACGGTGTCTACTTTGGATGGATCAACCGCTATTCCCTTACTAGAGATTACATGACCGTAGGAAACTCACTTCGCGTAACCAAAATTCACACTTTGACATTTTAGCATATAACTTATTCTCTTTTAAGGTTTGCAACACAATTCTCAAATGTTCCGCATGCTCCTCTTCCGTCTTGGAATACACCAAAATGTCATCTATAAACACCACTACAAATCGATCCAAGTAAGGGTGAAAAATTCTATTCATATACTCCATGAACACTCCGGGGCGTTAGATACTCCAAATGGCATCACAGAAAATTCATAATGGCCATACCGAGTTCGGAAAGCGGTCATGGGTACATCTTCTGCCTTCACTCGAATTTGATGATATCCTGATCTCAAATCAATTTTACTGAACACACAAGCACCGGTCAGCTGGTCCATAAGGTCATCAATCCTGGGTAGTGGGTACTTATTTTTAATGGTAACTTTGTTCAATTGACGGTAATCCACACACAACCTCATACTGCCATCTTTCTTCTTAACAAGCAACACGGGCGCACCCCACGGTGAAACACTAGGCTGGATAAACTTCTTCTCTAGTAATTCCTCCAGTTGTTTCTTCAATTCTCTCAACTCGGAAGCGGACATTCGATAGGGTGCAATTGACACAGGGCTAGTTCCAGGAACCAAGTCTATGGTGAAATCCACCTCTCTCTCTGGTGGTAAATCACTAATGTCCTCCGGAAATACGTCTGGAAAATCACACACTATCGGTTGGATAGAATTTCTCGGCCCACCTTCCAACTTTAAAGAAGCAAGTAGCACGAACACCTGCGCACCCTCTCTCAAGGACCTTTCCACTTGTACTGCAGTCACAAATCTAGAATTCTTCTCCTCTTCAGGTTCGGGGAAAAGCACAGTCTTAGAAAAACAATTGATGTATACCCGATTGAATTCCAACCAATTCATTCCTAAAATCACATCTAACTGACTCAGGGTTAAACAAACCAAATCCATCCTAAAATGTTTCCCATAAATAGATAAGGGACAATTTCGACAAACTAATGTCGTGGTCACGGAACCACTGGCTGGGGTATCGATAACCATACTACCTGACATCGGTGTCATTACAAGATTCAACTGCTTCGCACAATCAATGGAAATAAAAGAATGCGTAGCCCCAGTGTCAATAATAGCAATCAAAGGAGCATTGTTAATGAAACAAGTACCTCAAATCAAGTTGTCGGAACTGGGAACATCTTCTCCACTCAAGGCAAACACCTTTCCTCTATTCTGTTCCTGCTTCGGCTTTTGGCAGCGTGTACTGATATGCCCGGTCTCACCACAGTTGAAACATTTAACAGCATTCTTACACTCATTCGAACGGTGACCTGCTTCTCCACAGTTGAAACACTTAGGCTTTGCACTCTGACAATCAATTGCACGATGACCCAAAACCCCACAGTTGAAACATCTCAGCGGAGGACGAACATCTCCCCCACTAGCTTCTTTCTCACCAGCACTTTTTTTCTGCTTTTCTTTATCAACTGGAATGCTATAAGGCTTATTGCGACCCTGGTCGTTCCCTTTCTTCTCACTCGCCGCTTTGTAATGATTGGTTCTTGCCTTGCTATCTCCTTCATAAATCCTACACTTATTGACCAACGTAGAAAAGTTACGGATCTCTTGGTAGCCAATAAATTGCTTGATTTCTGGACGCAACCCATTCTCAAACTTTAAGCACTTAGAAACTTCCGCCCCCACTGCATTGTAATGAGGAAAATACCTGGACAGCTCCTCAAATTTCGCCGCATAATCCGCTACAGACATACTTCCCTGTTTTAGTTCGAGGAATTCGATTTCCTTTTGGTTACGAACATCAGCAGGAAAATATTTTCCCAAAAACTCTTCTCTAAAGACTCCCCAGGTAACTGCTGTACCCGCAGCATCAAGCCTCTGACGGGTGTTTTCCCACCAGAACTCAGCCTCTTCTGCCAGCATATGTGTCGCCAGTCTGACCTTCTGCTCATTAGTACACACCATTGCTCGGAAGATTCTCTCTACTCCTTGTAACCATGATTGTGCTCCATCAGGATGATACCTTCCCTTGAAGGTCGGTGGATTGTTTCTCATAAACCTATCCAGCCGAAGCTCCTCAGCTCCCCCTTGTTGGTTCTGTTGTCCCAGAATGGCAGCGTTCGCTTGTGCCATAGTCTGCGCCATTGCTGCCATAGCGTTAGCAATTGCCTGATCGTTCCTTCCAACCATTCTTTAACTGCATCGTCAAAATCAGGCAAGGGATTAGTAATTAGACATCTATTGTGCTCTGCACACAAGTTGCCTATTAGGGCTAAAACATTGTTAAAATCCTAGGCCGAATGGACCGACCTGGTCTGATACCAACTATGTAACACCCTAAGACCCCGACTTTAAATTAATAAATACCAAAAATATAAATAATGGAGATTAGGTGTTACGCATCCTCATTTATTATCGTTTCGTAGAACAAAGTCATAAACATTGCAGCGGAAAAATTCAGCATTCTTATTATAACAAAATCACGTCTCAACATCCATAATTAATTCATAAACTTAAAAAAAATACTTCAAATATCAAAATGTAAAATCGAATAGCCAACCCGACCCTAGTGTTACATATCAGAGCTCGTATCGACTACATACTTATTCGACTACTAATAGAAGAGAGAAAACAGAATATGCCTCTGCCGCCTCCTGCTGAATCGTCCCGCAACTAGTCTTCCTCAACCTGAGTGTCTGTACCCCAAGAGTACAGCCACCAAAACCACACAACAACAAGAAAGGGGTGAGAAAATACAACCATACATAGCTTTAGGAAATCATGTGTAATAATAGGAACATTAGTTATCGCATCCACCGTCATAGGACATCAACAATATTTCATTCTTCATTGGATTCTACATCTCATCGGCTCACGTTTATTACTCTTTCTTAAACACCAAGAACAAGCATCATCCATTAATATGCATATGGACACTTTCCTAAGACCTACATGAATGTGGTACCACACCTATCGTCGTCATAATTTGCCAGAGATATGTTACTGGACTTTCATCGTCATTGCATCTTCATAATTTCCTAGACACGACCTTATATGTATGCATGTGGACCGACTCAGCAAGTATTAAATATTAACACACCAACAACAACTTACAACCATAGATGCAAACTCTTCCTATTATGCACGACACCGGGACAAAACACATCGTCGTCATTCATATCATCATCATCATAAGAAAACATCGTCTTCATGAATATACATCATCATTCACGTCATTAATATTCTCACTCATCATCATTCCCATCATCAGTAAACATAGACACCGTCAAATATTTTATTATTGACACATCGTTAAATAACATATCAATTACACATCATCTAATAATTCATCTTAAGAAGTAACTATTGTTTCCAAGACACATCCATAAAGGGCATGAAATTCATCTCAAACACATTAAAAAAAAAAAGTAGGAATGAATTCATTATAACATTCATATACATATAAGTATTACTTAGAAATTAGGATACGTTATTTTTAACTAACATAATGGTACTCCTTCACTGCTAATTGTTTATACACAAAATTAATCATACATATATATTCATACATATATAAGCATAGGTATGTAAACATATATTTTTAACTAACATAAAGGTACTCTTTCACTGCTAACTGTTTATACACAAAATTAATCATACATATATATTCATACATATATAAGCATAGGTATGTAAGCATATATTTTTAACTAACATAAAGGTACTCTTTCACTGCTAACAGTTCTTTGTCGCACATAGGTATGTAAGCATAACTCCTAGGACATATACATACATATATATTCTATTTCTAGTCATAATAGCATCACCGAAATCATAACTTAAATAACACATCAATACACATCCTCAAATACATCAATACACATCAATACATCAATACACATCAAATACATCGTTAAATAACACATCAACACACATCATCAAATACATCAATTCAATTTATCACAACATTTTACACGACACCTACAATCTTAAGAATTACCTTATAAATAATTTAAATTAAAAATTCCACTCCTATATTATTAACTCATATTCTAATTCTCACTGAAATATTAAATATTTATTTCTACCTATGTTCCTTCAGTTCTATCTCTGTGTAACTACTATTAATTCCTAGAATTCAATTCCCCTTAGGTATAGGACATACAATTTTCTGTATGTGAGTACATGACCATACATGTAGTAATATTGATTTTAATACAAACTAAATAAACGAAGACACTGACATATATTATTTAGAAATAAGATTAGCTATCGATGAAGGAATTAATTCATATTAAGCTGAAACCCAAGCGGCATCTTATTTGTAAAAACAAAAACCAACATCGTAATAAATAAAATAATTTAATCTGGTTTCAATCCTCCAATACACGATAGCCATGAACAAATAAATTAAAATCAAATCAATTTAAAACGAAAATCAAACATATAAATTCAGCAACATAAAAGATTCATCACAATTTAGAGAAAAATCATCAAAAGAATTAAGAAAACAAAGGAGGTTAAGGACCCCTTCCCTACCCACTTGAGTACACAACCCTTATGATGAATAAAACTCCCCCTTACCTCGATTCCTCAAGTTTCCGATTTGGCTTGACTTCGTTGAAGCTAGGTTATTCTCTCTGACTGCCGCTTTTCCTCTCTATTTCCACGTTATGCCAAAACTCACTTCTAATTTCCCAAACCCTTATTTATATTTTGGCCAGCCACTCTTCATATAGTTTGTCTCTTCTATTCACTATTCTTTTTGTTTTTCCCTTCCCCCACTTATTTAAAATATATTTTCTACACCTCCTACTCTTTTTTTTTTTTTTTTTTAATTCTCTTTCTTTACTATTTTAAATTCTCGTATCACAAATTAATTCAACCATCTCAACATTTACATCACATTCAAATAGAACAACATTAATAATAATATTCACCACACACACCTATTAAACTTTATTGGATTACTTAAAATAAAAAGTTCGGGTGTTACATCATGTACCTCTTGCTAACCTGTAAACCTGCACCAGAAGGATTGGGATGAGACATAATGTCTCAGTGAGCTCCAGCCCAACCTACTGTTGGCAACCACGAGGGAAACCTAGGGTCGCCGTGCCTACTCTTGGCAATCTTGGGGATTCCTACGATCGCCATCATTCTCTTCACATTTCGCGATCAGGGGAAAACTAGGATCGCGATATGTCTTTACCTTATCTTATACTTTTCATGTACATAATCTCATGCTTAGTGATCGAGGGGAAATCTATGATCACTTGCTGATGTCTAATGACTACTTTGTCTTAACTCTTAGTACATAATACGTATACATATTCATCTTTCTTATAACATTAAGTTAGAAGTTAGCGTGGAACAAACAATCATTAACTTGGTTCATTTTACGGAGTGCATCCGGGTGGAGTAACCCCGAAGTACATCTCCCATCATACCGGTGAAACTCCTATCATATCAGGCTAACACCGGACTCCTCTTATCGTTGTGTGGACAACTCTCTCGATGAAGTCCCATCCGGCGAATCCCGGAGTCTGCTGAACACAAATTAACTTTGCATGTAGACAACCCTCTCGGAGAAGTCCCATCCGGCGTATCCCGGAGTGTGCTGAACATGCTTAATCTTTTAACATACGTGTGGACAATCCTCTCGGAGAAGTCCCATCCGGCGAATCCCGGAGCCTGTTGGACACGTTTAATATAGTCTTATAACTTACGTGTGGATAGCCCTTTCGGAGAAATCCCATCCGGCATAATCCAGAGTCTGATGAACACGTATAATCTTTATCATTAAGTTCTTAACTTAAGTTCATATGCATATCTAATATGTTTCATATTCTTGTGCATATCTAATGCATTCTTAAGTAATCATTCTTAAAAGCTTAACCTATAAATAGGCTCTTAACTTTGATCTTTGGATCATTCTTATTCTCATTAATTCGTAACCTATGTACTTGAAAGTACGTCTAACAATTTGCTATGAGTCGTTGCATAATTAATGCGTTTCCTAAGGGAACTAATCTCCCAATACATATCATATGAGTAGAGAGTCGTAGGCTTATCGTTTTCATAAGCCCCTATGTAGTTGCTTGAACATTTCCATTTTCGTCTAGACTTTGCCCTCTTAATTCTAAACTATTCTAAGTCATTGCACAATCCTTGTTCCTTACATTTTCATCCTTTTTGGGAGCCTCTTGAATGAGTTAGAATGGTTGTTATCATTTCTAAAATGTTTATGGAGGAAACGGATGCGAAAAACCATGCCTACGCGCTCCAGAACACCCAAAACAGCTAAGCTGTCATGGCTGTTCTGGGGCTGGTCGCTTGAAGCGACGGCCTGGTCGCTTGTAGCGACCGTAGGCAAAACAAAATTCTGCCTAGTCGCTGTAGCGAGCTCCAGCTCGCTGTAGCGACCATGACAGGTCCAGAAAACTCAAAAATGACATTTTTCATCATTCCAAACCATTCTAACACACCCAAGCTTCTCCAAAGGTATAAAAAGGATTTTCTTAAGCATATAAACCATTTAAACATAGCTGGAACAAGAAATTAGCAATTAACATCAATTAGGGCACTTTTCCTATAATTGCTCAAAGTATAAATTAACTCTCAAACTTACTCAAAACGGGTTCTAAAACCCCAGGGAGCTCACCTATGCCTTGATTAGTGCTTTCTAACTTCTGAGTTCCAAACCTGTAATATCCCGCTTAAGCGAGACATTTAACAGTGTTATAGAAATTATATGAGGGAATGGCAAAGTTGTAAATAGCGAGTCAATGACTATTTGGATAAATATGAGTTTTTCATACTTATTACTCATTTTCTCACTCAAGAAAAATCTGAAAATTTCTCCCTCCCTCTCTCTCATTTTCGCCCCTCTCTTGCCATCATCCATAATCCATCTTTTTCCCAAACTCTTGTGATTCAAGCCCTCATCACATCCTTGTGGAAGTTCTTGCTAGCAAGCCTAGTTTTGGGGAATTTTGGAACAAGAAGAAGCTAAAGAAAGCCAAGGATAGGAAGCTCTCTTAAGTTGAGGCTTTCAGATTGAAGCTAGGGCTTTGGATTTCTGAACTTAGCAAGCACTAATTGAGGTCTAAGGTGAGCTCATAGGGGTTTTAGAACCCACTTTGAATAAGTTTTGATGTTTATAGTATTATGAGCTAGTTTGGGATTTTAGTACCCTATTTTCCTTTTGGCTTGTAGTTCCTTGATCATACATGTTGTAAGCTATCATATGCCTTAGTTTTACCCCTTAAGCTGTTGTGATGTTTGGGTAGGCTTGGATAAGCCAAGAATGGTAAAAATCACATTTTGAACTTGCCCAATGCTGTCCAACTGCACGCAAAATCGTGTAACGATTTTGCAACCGTGTCACGATTTGATAGGCAGAACTTGCCCCCATTTCTGGGTAGAAAATCGTGACACGATTTCCAAATCGTGTCACTATGGCACATCATACAGGGACTACATTGTTTTTCATCAGTTCTTACACCATTCTAGCTGTCCAATACTACTTCAGACTCATTAAGCAACGAGCAATGGCTAGGTATCACTATGATGTATTAGAGGATCTATTCCTTAGAGAAAGTATGGATTATTAAGGGAGGCATATGACTTTGATAAGTCAAGAACCTATATTAGGTGAACAAGGTTATAGACGTATTCATTTTGGAATACAAGGGCAATATGAATGCTTCTGCAATCATAGTTACAGATAAGTTTATAGGGTTGGTTCTCCAACGATTATAGGTGGCTTATGAGAACGATAAGCCAAGAATCATAGGTTATAGGTTAAGTGTTATAGGATTGTTATATGATTAAAGTAACAGATTACATGTTTATACGTTAAAGTTAAAGAATTATATATCAAAGATAATGGCGTGTTCGCACGTTTCACAGTTATAGGGCGTGTTCAGCAGACTCCGGGTTTCGCCGGATAGGACTTCTCCGAGAGGGTTGTCCACACGTTTCATAGGGAGTCCGGTGTTAGCCTGATTGTCAGGAATTTCATCGGGTCATAGGGATGTTGTACTTCGGGGTTACTCCACCCGGATGCACTCCGTAAAACGAACTCAGATTAATTGTTTGTTCAACGCTAACAGCTAACATAAAACACTTTATATGTATTATGTTATACAGTTATAGTTAAAGTTATAGTCACAGGAAGTGTTACAGTTACAGGTGGATTATAGTTATAGTTATAGGAGGTTATATCCTTTGGGGATAGAATTAAAGACTTGGTGATTCTAGTATTTCCCCTAAATTGCCAAGCTAGGCATGGCGACCCTAGGTTCCCTGTGGTTGCCAACAGTAGGTTGGGTAGAGCTCACTGAGACATTATGTCTCGTCCCATTCCTTCTGGTGCAGGTTCACAGGCAGGATCACAGGCAGCACGCAACAAGGGTAAGGAGAAAGCTTTGGACTGATCGTGCTGATTTTACATGTTTTACAGTTTACCTGTAATATGTTGTTGTACTTATGATGTACATATATCAGAGAATTGTTGTATAAACTTTGGGTTGTAATATTACTATGTGATGTAATATTCTGAACGAACTTTTTATATTGTAAATTAATGTATCCAGTACGAATTTTTAATACTCGTATAAGATCCTAGGCAATCTTAATATGGGTGTTACGATTTGGTATCAGAGCAGGTCGATTCAGACCCTGCCTTGGGTCATTAAAATACAATTCAAGTTTGTGGATCTCTTGGATCCGGGACATTATTCTAAAAGTTATATCTGGTTGAAACTGATTACTTTGACTTGTGTATGACAGTTAGGATAAGATGTCCGGGAGAAGAAGAGGTCCTGGCAGGCCTAGAGTAAATCAGGCCAATGCTGAGGAAGCCGGAGGAGATCCTAATATGAATTTTTGGGCTCAAATGATGCAACAGCAGCAGGCGTTGCAGCAACAGTATCAAGAGCAGCAAGCTCAGGCTGCATTACAGCATCAGCAGATGATGCTTATGATGCAGCAGCAAGCCCAACAACAGGCTCAAACTCAGCATGAATGGATGGAGATGATGCACTAAGGACAAGGTGCTCAGCAGCAGACACCACCACCAGTAGTGGCAAATCCGTCCTTCCGGGAATTTAATAGAAACCACCCTCCTGAGTTTAATGGGGAAGGTGAACCTCCAGAAGCCAAGAGATGACTAAAGCAGATTGAGAAAGTGTTCCGGATGGCGGACTGCCCAGAAGAAATCAAGGTATTGTTAGCTACCAATCAGTTCAGAGGCGCAGCAGAAGATTGGTGGGAATCTGCTCAGCGCAGAATGATAGCAAATGACATTGAGATTAATTGGGATAACTTCAAGGAAGCAATGCTAGAGAAGTATATCCCGATGTCTTACAAAGTAAAGAAAGAACAAGAGTTCCTTGAGTTGAAACAAGGTGGCATGTCAGTCACTGAGTTTACTAAGAAGTTTGAAGAGTTGTCGTATTACACCTCTCACAACGAGTATGCCGGTAATGAGAACTGGAAGATGAATCAGTATAGGCGTGGGTTGAGAGGTGAAATTGATACAACAGTGAGCCTTCAACGAAATACCAGCTATGATGAAATGGTTCACGACAGTTTGGTTGCTGAAGCGGGTTTTGCCAAGACCGCTAAAGAGAAAGCTGCATTATTTGAAAAGAGAAAAAGCAAGTTTCAAGATAGGTACCATGAGATTAAGCCTAAGGGTTCTCCAAAAAGGGGCAAATAGTCGTTTTCACACCAGGCGAGTACTGCTTGTAAATACTGTGGGAAATTGCATTACGGTGAATGCATGAGGCAAACAGGTGTGTGTTTCGGGTGTAGGCAGCCGGGGCACGTGTTAGCAAATTGTCCAGAAAGAAAGAATAAGAGTGGAGCTAAAGGGACTACTACAAGTAAAGGTAGGGTGTACTCCCTTGATGGCCAGAAGGCTTTGGCTAATGAAGACTTAATTGCCGGTATGTGTTACTTAGGCCAGAATCCAGTTAAAGTGCTTTTTGATTGTGGTGCAACATGTTCCTTTATTTCATACAAGTTTGTAGAAACATTACAGTTGTCTATGTCACCATTGATTCCTCCTATGACGGTATCTACCGCTACAGAGGGTGGAGTTGTAACTAGTTTTATATGTGAAAATTGCCCGATCACTGTATCTTGCAAGACATACTACATAGATTTGGTGTGTCTTCCCATGATACAACTTGATGTGATCCTAGGAATGGATTGGCTTTCTGCCAATCATGTGTACATTGGATGTGCGGAAAAGTGTATTTTTATGCCTACAGATGATACGACCGAAGGTGTGGCCTTGTCGGAATTAATTAATCGCACTCATCAGCTTACCCAGCTTATGTGTGCTCAGGATAGGGGTTTTTATATAATGGTTACTGTGACTTCAGAATTAGTACTGAGTCCCAGTGACATTCCAGTTGTCAGTGAATATCTGGATGTCTTTCCTTCCGAGATAATCAATTTACCCCCAGAACGATAAGTTGAGTTTTCTATTGATCTCATTCCAGGATCGGAGCCAGTATCTGTGGCGCCGTATAGAATGTCACCGTCAGAGCTTAAGGAATTGAAGTCTCAGTTAGAGGACTTAATTCAGAAACATTTTATCAGGCCCAGTGTGTCACCTTGGGGTTCACCAGTGTTATTGGTTAAGAAGAAGGATGGTAGTATGAGATTGTGTATCGACTACCGCCGGCTGAATAAAGTAACAATTAAGAATAAGTATCCACTACCGAGGATTGATGATCTTTTGGATCAACTCAAAGGAGCAGCAGTATTCTCAAAGATTGATCTCAGATTAGGATACCACCAAATTCGTATCAAATCGTCAGATGTGTCCAACACGGCGTTCAGAACACGTTACGAACATTATGAATTTCTAGTTATGCCGTTTGGAGTGACTAATGCTCTAGCAGTGTTTATGGACTACATGAATAGAATTTTCCAGCCTTATCTGGATCAGTTTGTGGTAATCTTCATTGATGATATTTTGATCTATTCAAAGGACTCACAGGAACATGCCCAACATCTGGGAATTGTTTTGGACATTCTCAGAGAAAATCAGTTATATGCAAAATTCAGCAAATGTGAATTTTGGTTGTCGGAAATCCAGTTTCTGGGTCATGTTATCTCTAAAGGAGGAGTGTCAGTAGACTCATCTAAAGTCGAAGCTGTCCTTAATTGGGCCAGACCAGTGAATGTAACAGAAGTTCGGAGTTTCCTGGGTTTAGCAGGTTACTACCGAAGATTTATTATGAGATTTTCACATATTGCTTTGCCTTTGACACGCCTCACGAGAAAAGATGTGCCTTTTGTCTGGGACGAAGATTATTAGAAAAGTTTCCGGACCTTGAGGAAAAAATTATCCAAGGCTCCAGTACTAGCAATACCGGATCCCGAGAAGAAATATGTGGTTTATTGTGATGCGTCCTCTAAAGGACTGGGTAGTGTGCTTATGCAAGAAGGAAATGTAATAGCTTATGCTTCTCGGCAGCTTAAATCTCATGAGGAGAATTACCCTACCCATGACCTCGAGTTGGCAGCGATAGTTTTTGCTTTGAAAGTATGGAGGCACCATTTATATGGAGCACAGTTTGACTTGTTCAGTGACCACAAAAGTTTAAAGTATTTGTTCGATCAACGGGAATTGAACATCAGAGGCCTGCAGGGATGCTAGTACCATTGGAAATCCCTCAGTGGAAATGGGAAGAGATATCTATGGATTTTGTAACAGGGTTACCTCGGACTCAACGGGGACATGATTCGATTTGGGTAGTTGTCGACCGGTTAACTAAGTCTGCTCACTTTTTACCGGTTAGGACTACGTACAGGGCTGCTCAGTATGCAGAATTGTTCATAGCAGAGATTGTGAAACTGCATGGTGTTCCAACTAGTATTGTTTCGGATAGAGATCCTATCTTTACTTCTCACTTTTGAAAAGCTTTTCAAAAGGCTTTGGGCACGAGGTTAAAGATGAGTACGTCCCATCATCCTCAAACAGATGGACAATCTGAGAGGACCATTCAGACATTAGAGGATATGCTACGCGCATGCATTTTAGAGGATGGAGGAAGTTGGAATAACCATCTACCTTTAATTGAATTTTCTTATAATAATAGTTACCATTCTAGTATCGGAATGGCACCTTATGAGGCATTGTATGGCAGAAGGTGTAGGACACCACTTTGTTGGTCAGAGGTTGGAGATAAAAGTATTCTGGGACCTGAGATTATTCAGGAGACCACTTTAAAGATTAAATCCATTCAGGATAAGATCAGAACTGCTCAGAGTCGACAGAAGAGTTATGCGGACAAGAGGCGAAGACCTCTAGAGTTCGAAGTGGGAGATCATGTTTTCCTGAAAGTTACCCCTAAGTTGGGATTACGAGGTATTTACAGGACAAAGAAATTGAGTCCAAGATTTATTGGGCCATTTCAGATACTCAAACGTGTCGGACCAGCAGCTTATCAATTGGCTCTGCCACCGGCTATGTCAGGATTACATGATGTTTTCCATGTTTCACAGTTAAGGAAGTTCATTCCGGATCCTTCTCAACCAATAGAGTTGGAAACCATCGACTTGAGATCGGATTTGACATTTTGGCCCGAACCGGAACGGATTATTGAACGTGATGTCAAGTCATTAAGGAACAAAGAGATTCCAATTGTTAAAGTTATATGGAAAGGTTCTCCCTACGGTGAAGCTACATGGGAATTGGAATCAGAGATGCTGGAGAGTTATCCACATCTATTTACAGGTAATTTCTAAATTTCGAGGACGAAATTTCTTTAAGGGGGGTAGAGTGTAATATCCCGCTTAAGCGAGACATTTAACAGTGTTATAGAAATTATATGAGGGAATGGCAAAGTTGTAAATAGCGAGTCAATGACTATTTGGATAAATATGAATTTTTCATACTTATCACTCATTTTCTCACTCAAGAAAAATCTGAAAATTTCTCGCTCCCTCTCTCTCATTTTCGCCCCCCTCTTGCCATCATCCATAATCCATCTTTTTCCCAAACTCTTGTGATTCAAGCCCTCATCACATCCTTGTGGAAGTTCTTGCTAGCAAGCCTAGTTTTGGGGAATTTTGGAACAAGAAGAAGCTAAAGAAAGCCAAGGATAGGAAGCTCTCTTAAGTTGAGGCTTTGAGATTGAAGCTAGGGCTTTGGATTTCTGAACTTAGCAAGCACTAATTGAGGTCTAAGGTGAGCTCATAGGGGTTTTAGAACCCACTTTGAATAAGTTTTGATGTTTATAGTATTATGAGCTAGTTTGGGATTTTAGTGCCCTATTTTCCTTTTGGCTTGTAATTCCTTGATCATACATGTTGTAAGCTATCATATGCCTTAGTTTTACCCCTTAAGCTGTTATGATGTTTGGGTAGGCTTGGATAAGCCAAGAATGGTAAAAATCACGTTTTGAACTTGCCCTATGCTGTCCAACTGCACGCAAAATCGTGTCACGATTTTGCAACCGTGTCACGATTTCATAGGCAGAACTTGCCCCCATTTCTGGGTAGAAAATCGTGACACGATTTCCAAATCGTGTCACGATGGCACAGCATACAGGGACTACATTGTTTTTCATCAGTTCTTACACCATTCTAGCTGTCCAATACTACTTCAGACTCATTAAGCAACGAGCAATGGCTAGGTATCACTATGATGTATTAGAGGATCTATTCCTTAGAGAAAGTATGGATTATTAAGGGAGGCATATGACTTTGATAAGTCAAGAACCTATATTAGGTGAACAAGGTTATAGACGTATTCATTTTGGAATAAAAGGGCAATAGGAATGCTTCTGCAATCATAGTTATAGATAAGTTTATAGGGTTGGTTCTCCAACGATTATAGGTGGCTTATGAGAACGATAAGCCAAGAATCATAGGTTATAGGATAAGTGTTATAGGATTGTTATATGATTAAAGTAACAGATTACATGTTTATACGTTAAAGTTAAAGAATTATATATCAAAGATAATGGCGTGTTCGCACGTTTCACAGTTATAGGGCGTGTTCAGCTGACTCCGGGTTTCGCCGGATGGAACTTCTCCGAGAGGGTTGTCCACACGTTTCATAGGGAGTCCGGTGTTAGCCTGATTGTCAGGAATTTCATCGGGTCATAGGGATGTTGTACTTCGGGGTTACTCCACCCGGATGCACTCCGTAAAACGAACTCAGATTAATTGTTTGTTCAACGCTAACAGCTAACATAAAACACTTTATATGTATTATGTTATACAATTATAGTTAAAGTTATAGTCACAGGAAGTGTTACAGTTACAGGTGGATTATAGTTATAGTTATAGGAGGTTATATCCTTTGGGGATAGAATGAAAGACTTGGCGATTCTAGTATTTCCCCTAAATTGCCAAGGAAGGCATGGCGACCCTAGGTTCCTAGTGGTTGCCAACAGTAGGTTGGGTAGAGCTCACTGAGACATTATGTCTCATCCCATTCCTTCTGGTGCAGGTTCACAGGCAGGATCACAGGCAGCACGCAACAAGGGTAAGGAGAAAGCTTTGGACTGATCGTACTGATTTTATATGTTTTACAGTTTACCTGTAATATGTTGTTGTACTTATGATGTACATATATCAGAGAATTGTTGTATAAACTTTGGGTTGTAATATTACTATGTGATGTAATATTCTGAATGAACTTTTTATATTGTAAATTAATGTATCCAGTACGAAATTTTAATACTCGTATAAGATCCTAGGCAATCTTAATATGGGTGTTACAAAACCCTAGCTTAACTCCTTGATTCTTCCTTGCTTCTCTTCTTATTTTCTCTTGTTCTTAGCTTCCAAAACTTGAGCTTGCTTGCATAAATCTCACAAGAATTGGATGAAGCTTGATGGGTGAAAGCTAGAGTGAGGAGGGCGTGAGTTTGAGGGAGTGAGAGGTGAGAAAATCAGATTTTTAGAGAGAGTGAGGGTGAGAAGAAAATGAGAGAAAATATCTTCCCCCCTCTTTTTAAATAATCCTCCTTTGCCAATTAATTACCAAAATGCCATTGCTCACATACTAAACTTCTAACGCTGATAACAGTTACATTTAAGCGGGATATTACAATCTACCCCCCTTAAAGAAATTTCATCCTCAAAATTTAGAATCCTCTCATACTACTTACTCTTCTCGTCAAACTCCAGTTCGTCTTACTTATCGGAATTCCTTAGTTTCCAACTCTATATAAGTCGATTATATTCGACAATCTCTTCTTTAACGGGAATGCCTGACGTGCATCACACAACTCTTGCGTAGTAGGATATGAGGTCATTCGAACCATCGTATCCCACTCACTAACTATGTTCCTTGTTCAAACACTTCTTGCAATCCTAATCTGGAGTTATCCAGTCCTGACACTTGTACTGAACCTTATAAATCCCTTCATAGTCCATGCAAACTTACTTTGACGACATTAGGTCGTTCTTATTATCCTCAAATATTCCCACTCTTCAACGGGTTTCTTGCACTGCATCTATTTCCATTGAATTATTATCTTTATCTTTCGTCTCATGCGACGACATCTTACTTATAGACCTATGTCATACATTTTCATATAGAATCATCCTTACACCAAAAACATATGATATTGTGTACGCACATGCAACTGCAAGGATTATTCCAAGTATAAGCAGGAGTTTCACCTCTAGCACCTGCTCCTTTCTTCCTGACATCACGATGTGCTACTTATCACAATCGCAATCATTACCCTCACTATGAAATTCTCAAAGATTTGCGGAATTCTTACAGATTACTCGTACTCCGCTACAGCTAGTCTACGACGTCCACGCATATCTTAATAACTTAGGAATCATTCTTCATACTGGGAGTTTGCTAATCTCCCATCATTCTTATCATTACTTATCTTGAGTTCTAGCCGTAGCGTAAATATTTCTACACCAATAATCCAAAACTCATAGGAGTTTAGCCCAAGTGATGAGTGGTATAAATCATCTCACATAACACCATATGGTACATGTCATAGCATATAATTTACATACATAACCGAGCACGTGTACACTACTGACGGGTACACAATACATCACCTCATCCTTGTCCGACTAACGGGACATCATTATTGGTCTTAACATATTTGAGACACTACTAACATCAATTGGGAATCTTTTCTTACTCTTAACTCATATTGTAACATCCGGGATTTGCCTTTCAACTGGCTTGCCAGGTTTGCCCCGCCAACATTACTCGTGTTTGTTTCTTGAGTATACAACAACCCGTAAATTATTGTTACATTCTATCGGCATCACAAACCTATTTTCTCATTCTGGACATCGAGTTCAAAATCCTTGAATATTTTTAACTAAAACGCGTTCAGTATACACAACCCTGTTCTGATTGGCATCTTCTCACTTTAAACATTACTAGTTGCGTACCTTAGTTACTTATACATGTCACATAACTGAAAAGAATGGCTACACTACTATCTGAGTAGCATAACCACTGCCCAATAAGTATGCGTTATTAAACATAACCTGGTATAGGTGACATGTTGACATAACATGGGTATTATGTGGAATAACTTATATGCCACTGCATTATCGTTTCTGATCAAGGCCTCAAATTCAAATATATTATCTTGCAAGCGCAACATGTACCGTTGTTGGCTCATGCTTAATTCTCTTTAGACTAACTGACTATTCAAGTATACTTGATGTTGCTGAGCTAAAAATAGCTAAACTACCATTTTAGCATTAACTTCCATTCATTCAGACTTAATGTGCTAGAATCACATCCTTCTTATTTCTTACCATAAATTCTTAAACTATTCCAATATTCCATTTCTCATGGGTTTCGAGGTTTAAAGTATTCCTCAACTTAACTTTCCAAATTTTCCATTAGAACTTGTGATATGTTCAAGTCGTCTATACTTACTGCTATTTCGTATAATAAGGATTAAGCACTTAACATCTTCTTATTCTCTAAGCTTCAGCTTAGCATTGTTCATTAATTCAATCTTGGATTACTACTCCGCTGCGCCACTCTGATTCTTAACAACTCGAGTTAGGATTGGAGCAATACACCACTATTTCCAAGTAAAATTTCCTTGACTAATCCTTTTACTTTATCACTTTGTAATTACCGTAACAAAGTCGTCTGACGTTATTGTTCCTCTTGTGGCTTAAACCATTTGCTTAGCTTACGGATTGGTCATCACCTGACTTGTGTTTCCTTTCTTACATGGACCATATACTTACTTTCACGATAATACGCCAAAACCTGTAAACGGTTTTCAGCAACTGTTACGAGCCTGACAATGCTCCTGTCAAATGGCTCATACTCTGGTTCTAACTTTACTTCCCATATCCTGAATTCTGTAACCATCTCTTGGTCATCTCATCATGTATAATCATTAAAACATTGCAGAAACCCGACTGAAAGCATATCTGAGGCAACTTGAGTTCACGCACAATCACTTGTGGCAACTCCTGAAAACATTCTATGACTTCTGGAAATTCACATCTTTTATATATTAAATCCACTAAGGGTTTGAGTCCCGTTACTAGTCGTTCTATCTTTATCCGTAAGGATTTCATATCCATAATCTTTCCGAGACAACTTCGGTCTTCATAACTCTGTCATGTCCCTTAAGTTACCCCTTCGAGTCTCTACGGAGCAATCCGTCTTGAAAAGATTCAAACTCTTACCGGTTCTCTTAAACGCCCAAACACAGGTTACGTCCCTTCAAGCATCCGATTAATCGATCTTAAACTTCTGCACTTATCATAATCTATTGGATTCCTCCAGTAACTTGTTATTGTATTCACAATTCAAATCTATACCTTATTACTACCCTCGGAAACTTATCGACACGAGGTGATCTCTTTTAGCTTCTATAATATTTGTGGAAGGAAACTCTTCGGTTGAGAACATATAACTCCTTAACATTAACCTCAATCCTAACCTTTCATGTTCAAGACGATCCTCCGTATATTAAAATCTCAACATAAATTCTCGGCTGAAATTCCGATCATCCTTCAACACTGGTCTACAATAATCTTGTGTTATCTTGAACTTGCCTTCTTTAACCAATCGAGGAAATTCAATACTGTTCATCCAATCAAGGGTGTTCAACTTAATTCGTCCATCAGTGCACTAAATTCCAACAACTTATTATTTATTATCCAACCTTCATTAAGTAGAATTCCAGTCTAGCTTAGCTTGTTTCCAATCCTCTTACTAATAGGACACATCTAAATATCTGATTCACGCTTCGACATGCAACAAGTCTTATTATTACCACTTATTCATCCATCTTAGTTCTTAGGTTGCATACCATCTTCTCTTCTTATTCCACAAATCCGGTTCAGGAGACGTGGCTGATCTGATGGGGTTAAACTTACTCGCGATTCATACTCAATGACCACAATCGAGTGGTTAGCTTCATCTCTCCAACTAATTCACTTAATCCATAATTAATTTCTCTTAACTGTCTGGACATCTAAAATCTCCTCCGACTGCAGTTCGATTCTTCAACACTCTATCTTTGCTGAGAGTCAGAGGTTTCAAAAACTGACCGATAATTCCTCATTTCAAGTCTCTAGGTTTGGTACTGCAATTCCTTAACTCTGTACTCAGAATCGTTATTTAGTCCACACCTCACTTTAACTTCTCAAACTGCGTTTCCCGTCAAGGTTCCACGTCATTCTTTAGAGTACTTAATGATTCCTTAATCCTTATGTCTTCCGCAGACGAGGCATCGTCCAACGACGTGTCCAACTGGGTTGAGGTACTTCACCTTACTCTTAAGTATCTCTTGTGTTCCTGAAACTTCGTCATTAACAGACTTAGCTACCTCACGGTTGATGGCCACCATTTGGCATTTAATACTTCTTCGCCAATTCCGTCTTAAAATTCTGTCACCTTAATCTTCACCCTTCTTAAAATTCATTCCTCCTTGGTCACATTCAGCTCTCGGACATTTATCCTAACTGTCATATACTAGATTGAGTTGATCAGGCTCAACTAGATGTGACATTTAGAACAATACCCGGAACCCAATGGTCCCACTACTTTTATTGAAACTTTAATGACCCAAGGCACGGTCTGAATCGACCTGCTCTGATACCAATTGTAACACCCATACTAAATTATCTAGAATATTTAGCAAGTGTATTAGTCTGATACCGGATACATTAAAATTTTCAATAATAATAATATATACAATACAACTGAATGAGTACAAGTTGACTCGTTTATACAGTTATCCAAATATCATTTACAAATACTTAAGCAAAAGCAAGTAAACTTCTAAGCTTGACCATAACGAGCAACTGCACTCCATCCAGCGCCTCCCTGTAGAACAGCTTCATGTACCTCTTGCTAACCTGTAAACCTGCACCAGAAGGATTGGGATGAGACATAATGTCTCAGTGAGCTCCAGCCCAACCTATTGTTGGCAACCACGGGGGAAACCTAGGGTCGCCGTGCCTACTCTTGGCAATCTTGGGGATTCCTACGATCGCCGTCATTCTCTACACATTTCGCGATCAGGGGAAAAGTAGGATCGCTATATGTCTTTACCTTATCTTATACTTTTCATGTACAAAATCTTATGCTTAGTGATCGAGGGGAAATCTATGATCACTTGCTGATGTCTAATGACTACTTTGTCTTAACTCTTAGTACATAATACGTATACATATTCATATTCATCTTTCTTATAACATTAAGTTAGAAGTTAGCGTTGAACAAACAATCATTATCTTGGTTCATTTTACAGAGTGCATCCGGGTGGAGTAACCCCGAAGTACATCTCCCATCATACCGGTGAAACTCCTCTCATATCAGGCTAACACCGGACTCCTCTTATCGTTGTGTGGACAACTCTCTCGATGAAGTCCCATCCGGCGAATCCCGGAGTCTGCTGAACACAACTTAACTTTGCATGTAGACAACCCTCTCGGAGAAGTCCCATCCGGCGTATCCCGGAGTCTGCTGAACATGCTTAATCTTTTAACATACGTGTGGACAATCCTCTCGGAGAAGTCCCATCCGGCGAATCCCGGAGCTTGCTGGACACGTTAAATATAGTCTTATAACTTACGTGTGGATAGCCCTTTCGGAGAAATCCCATCCGGCATAATCCGGAGTCTGATGAACACGTATAATCTTTATCATTAAGTTCTTAACTTAAGTTCATATGTATATCTAATACGTTTCATATTCTTGAGCATATCTAATGCATTCTTAAGTAATCATTCTTAAAATCTTAACCTATAAATAGGCTCTTAACTTTGATCTTTGGATCATTCTTATTCTCATTAATTCGTAACCTATGTACTTGAAAGTACGTCTAACAATTTGCTATGAGTCGTTGCATAATTAATGTGTTTCCTAAGGGAACTAATCTCCCAATACATATCATATGAGTAGAGAGTCATAGGCTTATCGTTTTCATAAGCCCCTATGTAGTTGCTTGGACATTTCCATTTTCGTCTAGACTTTGCCCTCTTAATTCTAAACTATTCTAAGTCATTGCACAATCCTTGTTCCTTACATTTTCATCCTTTTTGGGAGCCTCTTGAATGAGTTAGAATGGTTGTTATCGTTTCTAAAATGTTTATGGAGGAAACGTATGCGAAAAACCATGCCTAAGCGCTCCAGAACACCCAAAACAGCTAAGCTGTCATGGCAGTTCTGGGGCTGGTCGCTTGAAGCAACGGCCTGGTCGCTTGTAGCAACCATAGGCAGAACAAAATTCTGCCTGGTCGCTGTAGCGAGCTCCAGCTCGCTGTAGCGACCATGACAGGTCCAGAAAACTCAAAAATGACATTTTTCATCATTTCAAACCATTCTAACACACCCAAGCTTCCCCAAAGGTATAAAAAGGATTTTCTTAAGCATATAAACCATTTAAACATAGCTGGAACAAGAAATTAGCAATTAACATCAATTAGGGCACTTTTCCTATAATTGCTCAAAGTATAAATTAACTCTCAAACTTACTCAAAACGGGTTCTAAAACCCTAGGGAGCTCACCTATGCCTTGATTGGTGCTTGCTAACTTCTGAGTTCCAAACCCTAGCTTAACTCCTTGATTCTTCCTCGCTTCTCTTCTTATTTTCTCTTGTTCTTAGCTTCCAAAACTTGAGCTTGCTTGCATAAATCTCACAAGAATTGGATGAAGCTTGATGGGTGAAAGCTAGAGTGAGGAGGGCGTGAGTTTGAGGGAGTGAGAGGTGAGAAAATCAGATTTTTAGAGAGAGTGAGGGTGAGAAGAAAATGAGAGAAAATATCTTCCCCCCTCTTTTTAAATAATCCTCCTTTGCCAATTAATTACCAAAATGCCATTGCTCACATACTAAACTTCTAACGCTGATAACAGTTACGTTTAAGCGGGATATTACACTGATATACCCAAAACTCATAGGAGGTTAGTCCAAGTGATGCGTGGTATAAGCCGTCTCACATATCATCATATAGTACAATTCATAGCTCTTAGTTCACATACATGATCGAGTACGTGTACACTGCTAACAGGTACATAGTACGTCACATCATCCTTGTCCGACTAACGGGACATCATTCTTAATCTTAACATATTTGAGACATTACCACATCAATTGGGAATTTTTTCTTACTCTTAACTCATGTTTATTTCTTGAGTATACAACAACCCATAACATAAATTATGGTTACATTCTATTGGCGTTAAAAACTTATTTCGTTCAAATACATCCTTTGTTTTCGAAAAGAAAACTCTATCCTGACCGCTACTCAAACAGCACACCTAATCTCATAAATCCTTTATTTATATTCTGGACTTGCGTAGAAATATTATTCTTCCTTTATCTACGAACACTACGTTCAAGAATTTCCGAACTCCTTAGCCAAGATATGTTTGTTATCAACAAACCTGCTCCGATCAATACCTTCCCACTTAAACTTTACTGACTGCGTATTACGATTACCGATATATGTCAAAAGACTGACAATGTCACTTGATACACAACTGTCTGGGTAGCATGAGTACTGACTGACGAGTACGTAATACTAACGAAATTTGGCACATGAGACATGTTTACATACTATGAGCATCACACGAATTGAACTTATAATCCACTATATTGTCGTTCCAGATCGACGCTTCAAATCCGAAGATACCGTCTTACAAGTGCAACCTTCACTGTTGTTGTCTCAAGCGTAATTCTCTTTGACTAAACTTACTCTTCAAGTATGCTTGAAGTTACTGAGCTAAAATAGCTAAACTACCGTATTAGCGGTAACTTTCCATTGATTCAGACTTAATGTCCTAGAATCACATCCTTCTTATTCCTTACCATATATTCTTAAACTATTTCGATATTCCTTTTCTCATGGGTTTCGAGGTTTGAAGTATCCCTCACCTTAACTTCCATAATTTTCCATTAGAACTTGTGATATGTTCAAGTCGTCTCTACTTACTGCTATTCCGTATTGTAAGAATTGAGCACTTAACACCTTCTCGTTCCCTAAGCTTCAGCTTAGCATTGTTCATTAGTTCATTCTTGGATCACTACTCCGCTGCGCATCTTTGATTCTTAACAACTCGAGTTAGGATTGGAGCAATACACCACTATTGCCCAATAAAATTTCCTTGACCAATCCTTTTACTTTATCACTTTGTAGTTACCGTAACAAAACCATCTGACGTTTTTGTTTCTCTTGTGGCTTAAACCATTTGCTTAACTTACGGATTGGTCTTCACCTGGCTTTGTGTTTCCTTTCGGACATAAACCATATACTTACTTTCACGATAATACGCCAAAACCTGTAAACGGTTTTCAGCAACTGTTACGAGCCCAACATTTCTCCTGTCGTACAACTTATACTCTGGTTCTAACTTTGCTCTTCATATCATGAATTCTGTAACCATCTCTTGGTCAGCACATCATGTATAATCATCAAAACATTGCAGAAACCCGACTGAAAGCATACCTGAGGTAACTTAAGTTTACACACATTCACTTGTGGCAACTTCTAAAAACATTTTATGACTTCTGGAAATTTACATCTTTCATACACTGATGATTCGAGTCTCGTTACCTTCCCTTTTTATTCTTATCCGTAGGGATTTCATACTTATACTCTTTTCCGAGAAAACTTCGGTCTCTATGGTCTTACCATATCTCTTAGGTTACCTTCGAGTCTCTCCAGTTAACTGATCTTGAACTTCAACACCTTATCATTACCTTTTGATTCATTCAGCAACTCGTTACTGCATTAACAACTCAAAATATGATTCTATTATCTGAATGATCCTACATTAATAATAAGTAATTCCCATAGGTCTTCTCGACTATTGACTTCTTCCCATGGTTTATAACAATCCAAGGTCTGTACATTCTACCACCTTCGAAAGCATACTAACATAAGGTGATTACTTCCGGCTTTCCAGAATAATTGTGTAAGGAAACCCATCAATTGAACATAGAACTTCTTACATTAACCATAATCTTAACTTTTTGTACTGGCAAAGATCATCTTGTTAATAAAGCCTCTAAATCAATCTCGGCTAAAATTCCGATCCTTCATCTCTGGTCTACTATAATCTTATGTTGGCGTAAACTTGTCTTCTTTATCCAATCAAGATAGTTCGACTTTGTTCGTCCATCAGTTCACTAAATTCCAACGACTAATTATTCATTATCCACCTTTCATTGAGTAAAATTCTGGTTAAGCTTAACTTATTTCCAATCTTCTTACTAATAGGACATATCTGAATATCTGATTCACGCTTCGATATGCAACAGGTCTTATTATTACCACTTATTCATACATCTTAGTTCTTAAGTTGCATACCATCTTCTCTTCTTAATTCACAAATCTGGCATTTACGGTTCGGGAGACGCGGCTGATCTGATGGGGTTAAACTTACTTGCGATTCACGCTCAATGACCACATTCGAGTGGTTAGCTTCATATGTCCAACTAATTCGCTTAATCCATAATTAATTCTCTTAACTGTTTGGACATTAAAATCTCATCCGATTCGAGTTCGATTCTTCAACACTCTATCTTTGCTGGGAGTCTAGAGGTTTCAAAATCCGACCGATAATTCCTCATTTCAAGTCTCTAGGTTTGGTACTGCAATTCCTTAACTCTGTACTCAGAATTGTTACTTAGTCCACACTTCACTTTAACTTCTCAAACTGCGGTTCCCGTCAAGGTTCCAAGTCATTCCTTAGAGTATCCCATGTTTCCTTAATCCTTATGTCTTCCGCAGACGAGGCATCGTCCAACGACGTGTCCAACTGGGTTGAGGTGCTTCACCTTACTTTCTAAATATCTCTTATGTTTTTGAAACTTTGCCACTGACAGGCTTCGTTACTTTACGATTTGATGGCCACCATTTGGCATTGGTTACTCTTCTGTTAATTCCTGTCTTAAAATTTAGACGCCATAAACTTGGCTCTTCATAAACTTCATTCCTCCATGGTCACATTCAGCTCTCGGACATATATCCTAACTGTCATATACTAGATTGAGTTGATCAGGCTCAACTAGATGTGACCTTTAGAACAACATCCGGAACCCAATGGTCCCACTACTTTATTGAATTTTTATTGACCCAAGGCACGATCTGAATCGACCTGCTCTGATACCAATTTTTAACACCCATACTAAATTATCTAGAATATTTAGCATGCATATTTGTAATATCTCGCTCAAGCGTGACTTTTAACAGTATTACAGGAATTAAACGTATGGAATGGCAAAATGGTAATTATTGAGAAAAGGACTAAAATGGATAAATATGAGTTTTTCTCATCTTTATCACTTATTTTTCTCTCTCAAGAAAATCTGATTTCCTTCCCCCTCTCTCTAGAAATCGCTCATCATCATCATCAATCCTTAATCCAGCAAACTCCTTCCTAAAATCTTGTAATTCAAGCAAGCATAGTTTTGAGAAAACTTGGAACAAGAGAAACTAAGGAAAAACCAAGGAAAGGAAGCTTTCACAAGTTGAGGTTTTGAGTTTGAAGCTTGACAAGTTTCTTACCAGCTTTGGGTGAGCTCTCTTGGGTTTTAGAACCCACCTAGAGTGAGTTACATGAGTATTTCATTTTCTTGCTAAGTTATAGAATTTCACCCTAATTCCTTGCTTGTTAATTCCTTGCTCATATATGTTTAAAACCATCATTTTGTAATAGAAAATCATTTATAACATGGTTGGGAAGCTTGGGTAACTTAGATTGAGCAAAAATGGTGGAAAAACACGTTTTTGGACAAGTTCTATACTGTCATGGTCGCTACAGCGACCAGCCGTCACTATAGCGACCAGACAGCATTTTTTATTCTGACCTCCATCGCTTGTAGCGACCAGCCATCGCTTGTAGCGACCAAACCAGAACAGCTCATGGCAGTTTACCTGTTTTGGGTGTTCTGGTGCGCGTAGGCGTGGCTTTTTGCAACTGTTTTCTCCTAAAACATTTTAGAAACATTAACCACCATTTTACCTCATCCAAAAGGCTTCCAATGGTTTTGATATTATAGGAGCAAGGAATACGCAAGGCGTAGGAAATGTAAGTGAAATTTCTGGCTTAGCAACTGGTAAGGAGGTTAAACTGGTTCTGATTAAACTGGTTCTGAACCAACACTTAGCACAATTAAAAACAATTATGTAGCAGAAATTAAAAGTGCAGAAATAAACAGAACACACAGGTTTGTTAACCCAGTTCGGAGTAAACACCTCCTACTCTGGGGGATACCAATCCAGGAAGGAAATCCACTATTGGAATTAATCCTTAAGACTCAGACACTGACCCCCAGTTCCTATCCTAAGCAATCAATTTCCACCTAGTCAGACTTCTACCCACGCATGAGTATTAGAATCCACTAACTTCCTATTCAAGTAACAGCCCAGTTACTTGAACAACCCTTGAACTAAACCCAGTTCTGAAAACAAAACTACCCAGTTTTTGAAGAACACTCTTCAATATAAAAACTTCATTCTTGCTTAAAAGCTTGGAATGAATTACAACTCAATAAAACCTAAACCAACTCAAAACATATGAGTGGTGCACAAAACAAAGCTAAAAAGCTTACACACACTAAGACTCTATTTCTGAATTTTCTCTCTAATTCCTTGTATCTTGAATAGCAGCAAAGCACTCCTTATATAGTCTTCAGCAAGCAACATTAATCTGAATTAAATCTTCTAAAACATATATGTTTCTGAATTATGCAAGGCTTGAAAAGGAAACATATAAATCTTCAATGTATCTTTGAAAGATACCATCAGGAAAATACGTTCATAAAAACAAACCAAATCTGTAATTTCAGAGTGCAACCTAAGAGGGGGGGGGGGGGTGAATTAGGTTGTATGACTTTTAATGGATAATTTTTCTGGTTTATTGTGTTCTTGTAAATTTTTCCGGAATTTTGTATGAATGTATGAACGAATGCTTGGAAAAATAAAGAGTGTAGGGAAGAAGAAAATGGACACAAGGAATTTATAGTGGTTCCCCTACTGGTACTCCACTCCCCCACAACCCTGTGAGGAATTCACTATGTTAGAATCTTTGTTACAAGCAATCTCTCCCCAAGACCCCCTAACAATCTTTCTAACATACACAAGATAGCACCCCACTATCTTTCAACAATTCTCACCAAAACTATGGCAAGAATTCACAACAATGGTTTTTGAAGAATAATAAATTGTATGGCTGTTATCTTTCTCAATATCACTTTAACAGATTATAACTTAGTGCTCAGAAAACTTTTATAATGATATGAAAGTGTGTTCAAAGTTTTCTAACAATTAAAAGAAAGTTTGAATGCAAGTGATATTGAAATTCACAATTGAGAGGTTGAAAGTTATTGTCTTGTTTATTGCTTTGATTCTCAATTGAATTTATAGAGGCTAAAAAGATGTTTATGAAACAATACTACATTTCAAAAATGGTTTAAAATGAAAAGGCACAAATTTAAAATGGCACCCATTCATAAAATGAGAATGAAAAATCATTTAAAAGAAATGTGGCTGATTGGTAAAATAAATTAGAAGTAGCCGTTGCATTTTAAGAAATAGCCATTGAATCCAAATTGATTAATAGGCAATAAAATGGCCAAATATAAATTGCTTGTTAAAGCCAACGGTACCAAAATCAAATGAGTCAATTAAGTATGGCAAAAATATGACATGAAATATATTTTAATACATAATTGATTATTCAAAAAACATGCTAAAAAAATGTTTCTAATGTCATAAATGAATATGCAATTTTCCAAAATCAATTATGGCTTTTCATCCAAAAACATTTTAATGCAAAATCACATTTAAAATAAAATCATTGTGAGTGTGTGATTTATTTTCAAAATATATTTAGGCATTGCTTTATATGAAGACTTAGAAAAATGTTTGTAATTATTTTCTGAGCATTCTAAGTCATAAACAATGCTAAGAATGATAGATCAAAAGATAAGGACCATACTTACAATGATTATAATTTAAAACCCTAAGTCCTTAAGCTTGTTCATCATCTTGATCCATGAGCCTCCATAAGCTTTCTTCTTTTTGTGATGTAGTCTTGTAATCATCAAAACCCAGCCAAGTCACAAGGAAGGAAATCTTCTTCACAATCTCCCCCTTTTTGATGATGACAAACCATATCATGTTGACATTGATGTGCAAAGAAAGCTCCCCCTGTCTTCATATCATGTTGACATTAAAGTGTAGGTATGTGCTTGTACTTTAACATTTTACAGGTTATCCAATTGCAAATCAAAGGGGGAGTGGAGTACCAGTAGGGGAACCACTATAAATTCCTTGTGTCCATCTTCTTCTTCCCTACACTCTTTATTTTTCCAAGCATTCGTTCATACATTCATACAAAATTCCGGAAAAATTTACAAGAACACAATAAACCAGAAAAATTATCCATTAAAAGTCATACAACCTAATTCACCCCCCCTCTTAGGTTGCACTCTGAAATTACAATTGGCATCAGAGCAAGTTAAGGTAATTTGCTCCTTGATCCAGAAAAATGGCTTCCGCTTCAAATTCAAACATTGTGTTCAAAGATGGTGGTAGTAGCAACAAACCTCCATGCTTTGTTGGTGAATACTATGATTTCTGGAAAATTCGCATGCGTGCATACTTGGAAGCACAAGGGGAAGAAATATGGAATGCCGTTGAGAATGGTCCATTCATTCCTACAACGGTTGTGAATGATGTTGTCCAAGTAAAAATAAAAACATCTTGGACTGATGATGATAAGAAAAAATTGTTGTTTGACAAGAAGGCAATCAACATGCTTCATTCAGCCCTTGGCATGGATGAGTTCTTCCGAATTTCTCAATGCAAAACTGCAAAAGAAATTTGGGACACTCTAGAAGTAACCCATGAAGGCACAGAAGAAGTGAAGAGATCAAAACTGAACACTTTATCACAAGAATATGAATTGTTCAGAATGCAGCCCGGTGAATCAATTCTTGATTTACAAAAGAGATTCTCTCACTTAACAAACCACTTGATGGCTCTTGGAAAGACTTTCACAAATGATGAATTAAATCTCAAAGTCCTTAGATCATTAACAAGGGCTTGGCAACCAAAGGTGACTGCAATATCAGAAAAGAAAAGTCTTTCTAAAATGACTTCTGCCGCTTTGTTTGGTAAACTCCAAGAACATGAAATGGAACTTGGAAGATTGGAAAAGCATGAAGGGCAAGAGAAGAAGAACAAAAGCATTGCTCTAAGAGTTGAGTCAAAACAACAAAATGAAGGAGAAAGTTCTGATGAAGGTGAGACCATCAATCTTCTTGCAAAAAGTTTTAAAAAATTTCTTAAAAAGGACAAGTCCTTCAAGTTTGGTAATAAAAGAAAATCTTTCAAGAAGAATGAGGGCTCTACGTCAAACAAAACATTACATGTTTTGGATGTGGGAAAGAAGGTCACATGAAAGCAAATTGTCCATCTTTTACAAACAAAAATGGTGACAAAGGAAAGAAAGAATTCAAGCAAAGGAGGGCCTACATTGCATGGGAAGAAAATGACATAAGTTCATCTTCTGAATCAGAGGATGAAGAGTATGCAAATCTTGCACTAATGGCATCTCATCACTCTGATGATGAACAAGAGGTTAGTGATTCTGAACTTGATAGTAAACCTTCATATGATGAATTACAAAATGCATTTGATGAATTATATGAAGAATGTAGTAAACTTTCTAAAACTTGTGTAAAACAGAAGAAATTAATTGTTTCACTTGAAAGAAAAGTTTTTGATGCACAAGTGGATTTAGAAAAGGTCAAAAATTCTTCATGTAATAAATGTAAAGAACATGAAACAAAAATTATTAAATTAAATCAAGTAATAAAAAATTTTGAAAAAGGTCACAATAGTTTGGAAGATGTTCTTAGCAAACAAAGAGATTTAAAAAATAAAACCGGTCTTGGATTTTCAAATTTTGATAAACCAAGTACAAGTAAAACAATCTTTGTTAAAGCAAGCACAACTTCCAACAACTTGGAACCAAAGAAAATGCATGTTGTAATTCCTCTTAAAAGTATGAATACTAGAAATAATTCTTATGGAAGAAATTATTCTAACAAGTCTTATAAGAAAACAAATTCTAAGGTTAGAAATAATGTCTCCAATGGAAGTAATTCTAGTGTATATCATGTTCAAAATTTATCATGTTTCTATTGCAACATGAAAGGCCATACTCCAAATACATGCTACATAAGAAACTTTGGTGTTCCTTATGGTGAATATATTTGGGTAAGGAAAGGTATTAACCCACAAGGACCCAAATCACAATGGGTACCTAACAAGACTTAAACTTTCTGTTTTGTAGGGAGGGTTGAAATCTTCAACCAACATGTGGTACCTTGATAGTGGTTGTTCAAAACATATGACGGGAGACAAATCAAGATTCTCAAGTTTGACCCTAAAATCAAAAGGATATGTCACCTATGGAGACAACAATAAAGGAAAGATTCTTGGTATCGGTAAAGTTGGTATGCCTCCCTATACTACTATTGATAATGTGCTATATGTTGAAGGTCTAAAACATAATTTACTAAGTATTAGTCAATTATGTGATAAAGGCTTTAGAGTAAATTTCAATAAAGATTCTTGTTTTGTTGAAGATGTAGCATCACATGGAATCAAACTTGTTGGAAAAAGAATAAATAATATTTTCATGATTTCATTAGATGATTTGTCTTTAAAGCTTAAATGTCTTGTGGTAAACAACAACAATGATGCATGGTTATGGCATAAAAGAATTGCACACATTCACATGGATCTTTTTGGTCCTTCAAGAACTAGAAGTTTTGGAGGAAACTATTATGCCTTGGTTATAGTTGATGATTACTCTAGATATACGTGGACTTTATTTCTTGCAAATAAAAGTGATGCTTTTAAAGCTTTCAAGAAGTATGCAAAATTGGTTCAAAATGAAAAATCCTTGAAGATTGTATCTATTAGAAGTGATCATGGTGGAGAGTTTCAAAATACATTTTTTGAAGAGTTTTGTGATGAACATGGAATTTCACACAACTTCTCGGCACCTAGAACACCACAACAAAATGGTGTTGTTGAAAGGAAGAACAGGTCTCTTGAAGAACTTGCAAGAACCATGTTGAGTGAAACAAATTTGCCTAAGTACTTTTGGGCAGATGCGGTAAGTACAGCATGCTATGTAAGTAACCGTGTTTTGGTAAGACCTATCTTAAAGAAAACTCCATATGAACTTTATAAGGGTAGAAAACCCAATATTGCTTATTTTCATATTTTTGGCTGTAAATGTTTTGTTTTGAACAATGGGAAAGATAACCTTGGTAAATTTGATGAAAAATCTGATGAGGGTATCTTTCTTGGTTATTCTCTCACTAGTAAGGCATATAGAATTTTCAATAAAAGAACCCTTACTATTGAAGAATCTGTTCATGTCTCTTTTGATGAAACTAACCCCTCCAAGGAGGAAAAAGTTATTCTTTCTGATGAAGATGATGAAGATAGTTCACCAAAAGAAGTCAACATTGAAGATGAACAGAACAAACAAAACAATGCACACCAAGAAGAAGAAATGCCACAACAAGAGCAAACAAATAATGATCTACCACAAGAATGGAGAATTCATAGAGACCATCCAATTGACAACATCATTGGTGACATAAATAAGGGAGTATCTACTAGACTTAATCTTCAAGATGCATGTTTAAATATGGCTTTTGTTTCACAAATCGAACCTTCTAAAATTGATGAAGCCTTAAGTGATGATCAATGGATTTTAGCCATGCAAGAAGAACTAAATCAATTTGAAAGAAATCAAGTTTGGGAATTAGTACCTAGGCCTTTGGATAAACATATCATTGGTACAAAATGGGTTTTCAAAAATAAATTAGATGAAAATGGTATTATTGTAAGAAATAAGGCCAGATTAGTTGCTCAAGGCTATAATCAAGAAGAAGGGATCGATTTTGATGAAACATTTGCACCTGTGGCAAGATTAGAAGCCATAAGATTACTTTTAGCATATGCATGTTCCTTAGATTTTCATTTATATCAAATGGATGTCAAAAGTGCATTTTTAAATGGTTATATACATGAAGAAGTTTATGTTAAACAACCTCCAGGTTTTGAAGATTTTAAAAAACCTTCTCATGTATATAAGCTTAAGAAAGCACTTTATGGTCTAAAGCAAGCACCAAGAGCATGGTATGATAGATTAAGCAATTTTCTTTGTGAAAAAGGTTTTGAAAAAGGAAAAGTTGATACTACTCTTTTTATAAAAAGAATTAATCATCATACCTTGCTTGTGCAAATCTATGTTGATGATATCATTTTTGGTGCTACTAATGAATCGTTGTGTAAAGAATTTTCTAACATGATGCAAGGAGAATTTGAAATGTCTATGATGGGAAAACTTAATTACTTCCTTGGTCTACAAATAAAGCAATCAAAGGATGGAATATTCATCAATCAATCAAAATATTGCAAAGAACTTCTTAAAAGATTTGATATGGATAATTGCAAGGAGATTGCAACACCTATGAGTTCTAGCACTTATGTAGATCAAGATGAATCTGGTAAGCCAATAGACATTACAAAATATAGAGGTATGATTGGCTCTCTCCTTTATCTTACTGCAAGTAGACCAGATATTATGTTTAGTGTTTGTTTATGTGCTAGATTTCAATCTTGTCCAAAAGAATCTCATCTCTCTTCTGTTAAAAGAATTATGAAATATTTAAAAGGCACTCCCAATGTTGGTTTGTGGTATCCCAAAGGGAGTCTATGTGAATTGGTTGGTTATTCTGATTCTGATTATGCTGGATGTAAGACTGATAGAAAAAGTACTAGTGGTACATGTCACATTTTGGGAAATGCATTAGTTTCTTGGTCTTGTAAAAAGCAAGCTTGTGTAGCCTTGAGTACTGCAGAAGCAGAATATATTGCTGCAGGAAATTGTTGTGCACAAGTTCTTTGGTTGAAACAACAATTACGTGATTTTGGTTTAAATTTAGAATGCATTCCCTTAAGATGTGACAACACCAGTGCAATTAATTTAACTAAAAATCCAGTCATGCATTCCAGGACCAAACACATAGACATTAGACATCATTTCCTAAGAGATCATGTTCTCAAAGGAGATGTTGAAGTTACTTTTGTGGATACTCATTCTCAATTAGCGGATATTTTTACAAAACCTTTGGCAAAAGAACAATTTTTTAAAATAAGAAGAGAATTGGGAATCTTGGATGAGAATGATATTTAACATATGTACATGCAAAAAATGTTATTTTTATTTTAGGTGTCTATTTCTTCAAATTATATGATTTTTTATATATAGGATTATATGCATTTTTATGATAAGTTTGGATTCGGATAACTTTGTTTTAAGTTTTATATTATTATTACTTGTCTTGTATGCATATTTTTGGTTGGATATCTGTTTTGCCGATCTTTCTTCTTTTTGATGATGTCAAAAGGGGGAGAAAGTGTAGGTATGTGCTTGTACTTTGACATTTTACAGGTTATCCAATTGCAAATCAAAGGGGGAGTGGAGTACCAGTAGGGGAACCACTATAAATTCCTTGTGTCCATCTTCTTCTTCCCTACACTCTTTATTTTTCCAAGCATTCGTTCATACATTCATACAAAATTCCGGAAAAATTTACAAGAACACAATAAACCAGAAAAATTATCCATTAAAAGTCATACAACCTAATTCACCCCCCCTCTTAGGTTGCACTCTGAAATTACAAAATCTTCATTAAATCTTCTCCAAAACCAGCAATCTAGAAGCAATATATGAAGATAAATCCTTGATAAATCTCGCCAAGATTCGCGCCAAAATAACTTGAAAATAACAAGCTTCTGATGAAGTCAACAAAAGTCAACGCGGGCATCAGACTCACATTTCAGCTTCTGAAGTGCTACAGTGCGTCTAAAGGTGCATTCAGCTTCTGAAGGTGATTTCAGCTTCTGAACAGCTTCAAATCAAAAAACTTGCAACTGAAGATTTGTTCTAGACAATGAGATGCCTCTATTCAACACATTGGATTTGCCAAAACATGCAGCCAACACCAAAATACTCAATAGTAAGAACAAAGGTTAAATGAATAGGTAAGCTCTAATAGCGGCATATGACAACGATATGTCGAATCCTTGATAGGAAAACAAGAATTAAGAGTATGAGAGTAAGGATTAGATGGATAATTCCATTACTTGTGAGTTGATAACTCTTAAGGAAGGCATACGACTTTGATAAGTCAAGAACCTACTTTAGGTAAACAAGATTATAGATGTATTCAGATTGTAATACAAGGGTAATAGGAACGCTTCGACATTTGAAGCTTCAGTTAAGCTTATAGTGTTGGTTCTCCAACAATTAATAGGTGGCTTATGAGAACGATAAGCCAAGAACCTTGTGTTATAGGTTAAGTGTTACAGGATTGTTATTATATGATTAAAGTAACAGATATGCATGTTTATATGTAAAAGTTAAAGAATTATATGTCACAGTCATATGCATGTTCAGCAGACTCCGGGATACGCCGGATGGGACTTCACCGAGAGGGTTGTCCACATGCAAATTCAAAGAGGAGTCCGGTGTTAGCCTGATATGATAGGAATTTCACCGGGTCATAGGGAGATGTACTTCGGGGTTACTCCACCCGGACCGCACTCCATAAAATGAACTCAGATAATAATGTTTGCTCAACGCTAACACCTAACATAATATGTGATTATATGAATTATGTTTTATAGTTACAGTTATAGTTATAGGCAGTTACAGATATAGTTACAAGCAGACTTAAAGTTATAGGCAGATTTATATCCTTGTGGATAAAGATAAGACTTGGCGATCATAGTATTTCCCCTAAATTGCCAAGGTAGGCATGGCGACCCTAGGTTCCCTGTGGTTGCCAACAGTAGGTTGGGTAGAGCTCACTGAGACATTATGTCTCATCCCATTCCTTCTGGTGCAGGTTCACAGGCAGGATCTCAGGCAGCACGCAACAAGGGTAAGGAGAAAGCTTTGGACTGATCGTGTTGATGTTATATGTTTTACAGTTTAACTGTAATATGTTGTTGTACTTATGATGTACATGTATCAGAGAGATGATTGTACAAACTTTGGATGTAATATTACTATGAGATGTAATATTCTGAACCACTGTTAGTATTGTAAATTAATGTATCCAGTACGAAATTTTAATGCTCGTATAAGATCCTAGGCAATCTTAATATGGGTGTTACAGTATTAATCTGATACTGGATACATTAAAATTTTCAATAATAATAGTACATACAACTGAATGAGTACATGTTGGCTCGTTTATACAGTCATCCAAATATCATTTACAAATACTTAAACATATACTGAAGAGCTTCTGAGCTTGTCCATGCCGAGCAACTGCACTCCATCCAGCGTCTTCCTGAAGAACTTCATCTGGAAACCACTTGCTTACCTGTAAACCTGCACCAGAAGGATTGGGATGAGACATAATGTCTCAGTGAGCTCGAGCCCAACCTACTGTTGGCAACCATGGGGGAAACCTAGGGTCGCCGTGCCTACTCTTGGCAATCTCGGGGAAACCTACGATCGCCGTAATTCTCTACATATTTCGCGATCTGGGGAAAACTAGGATCACTATAAGTCTTTATCTTATCATATACTTATCATATACATAATTCTTAAACTTAAACTTATACTTAGTGATCTGGGGACATCCTACGATCACTTTCTGTTCACTGGGAACTACTTTGTCTTATTTCTCAATATATAATAAATATAAATATTCATCTTCATCTTTTCATAACATTAAGTTAGAAGTTAGCGTTGAACAAACAATACATTATATTGGTTCATTTTACGGAGTGCATCCGGGTGGAGTAACGCCGAAGTACATCTCCCTTCTTACCGGTGAAATTCCTATCATATCAGGCTAACACCCGACTCCTCTTTCCTTTTGTGTGGCTGTCCTCGCGGATGGTAACTTCACCGTTCCAGCTGTCATTTAAGACGGTAACTTCACCGGAACCCCCTGTATTCTAACTAACGAGACTACATGAGACACATTAACTTTTTCTTTTGACTATGATGCGTAGCTGCCCTCACGGACGGTAACTTCACCATTCCAGAATAGTCTGGAACCCCCTGTATACTAACTAACGAGCATACTGAAGACACATCTAGTCCTTTTTATTAACTTGTTCTTATTCATTATATGTATATACATATAACTTATAACTTATGCATATCTGATGCATTCTTTAAGTAATCATTCTTAAATGCTTAACCTATTAGAAGGTTCTTAACTGTGAACATTGGATCATTCTTGTGCTTACGCACACTTAATTGAGTGCATTCTCATTCTCATTAATTCTTACCTTAAGTACTTGTAAGTACGTCTAATACTTTTCTATAAGCTTTTGCATATTAATGCATTCCTTAAGGGGATCAATCTCCCAATACTTAACATATGAGTATAGGGTCATAGGTTTATCGTTTTCATAAGCCACTGCTTGATTGTTGGAAACATTCCCATACCCGTCTAGGCTTTGCCCTCACAATTCTAAACAATTCTAAGTTATTGCACAAATCCTTGTTCATCTATTCCTTATGTGTTATATGCCCCTCGGATATGTCCACAATGGTGTTTTCCTTGGAAATTAAGGTCTTCATTGAAAATGGTTATCAAATGCCTCGCCTGACGCGTACACAGCTCACTGAACGAAGCAGAACAGCCCTGGAGGGTCTGCCTTAACTCGCCCAGCGAGCTGCATCTCGCCGTGGCGAGTTGATACAGGGCAAATTATTGAAAACTCGCTGCAAGCTCGCCCCGAGCTCGTCGGGGGAGTTTTGGACAGCACAGAAAAAGTTCAAAACGTGATTTTCCACCATTCTTGACTTATCTAAGCATACCCAGGCATCATAACAGCATAAGGAATGAGTTTCTAATGCATATTGGTAGTTTAAAACATGATTGAACAAGGAATTGGCAAGCAAAAAGGGATTAGGGCACAAAATTGTAAACTTTGCTCAAAATACAAAATACACTCAAACTTACTCAAAGCGGGTTCTAAAACCCTAGGGAGCTCACCTGAATCATGGGTTTGCTTCCTTGCCAAGTTTTCCCTTCAATTCCTAGCTTGATTCTTCTCAAAACCCTAGCTTTGCCTTTTTCCTTTCTTTCTTCCTTGCTCCTTTTACTTCCAAATCGGCTCAAGAGTCACAAAAGTGAGCTTACATGCTGATTTGGGGCAAGATTAGAGGATGGAGATAGATGATTGAAGAGAAGAGAGAGTGGCGTGGGGAGTAGAGAGAGAAGGAGAGGGAATTGTGATTTCTAGAGAGAGAAAAAGAATGAGAAATGAGGTAAATATGGGTTTTTACCCTTTATATAAAAATGTCATGCGACAATTACCAGATCGCCCTTCCTCAAAATATCTTTGATACATCATCTCAATACTGATAATTATTTAAGTCTGAGGTGGGATATTACAGAAATACTCCTCAAATGTATAGTATATAGATTAACATTAAATATTTCTATACACAAAGGGTAATTTGATAATAGTAACATACATTTATGACAAATTTATTACTTCAAACACTTTTCTTAATGAAAGTCTGGCCAGACAATAATTAGAGTTTACCAGGTTCTGAACCAAACAGGTTCTGAACAATACGCAGGGCACAATAAATTGCTTAAAACAGAGCACACACAAACACAACACAAGCAGCAAAATAAAGTGCAGGAAAGTAAAAAGGCACACAAGGTTTGTTAACCCAGTTCGGAGTAAACACCTCCTACTCTGGGGGATACCAATCCAGGAAGGAAATCCACTATTGGATTTAATCCTCAAGACTCAGACACTGACTCCCAGTTCCTATCCCAAGCAATAAACCTCCACCTAGTCAGACTTCTACCCAACTCTGAGTATTAGAATCCTCTAACTTCCTATTCAAGCAACTGCAACCCAGCTACTTGAACAACCCTTGAACTAAAACCTAGTTCTGAAAACTACCCTGTTTTTGAAGACACACTTCAACAACAAAACTTCATTCGTATCTAAAGGCTTAGAATGAATTACAACTCAATAAAACCTAAACCAACTCAAACAATGAGTGGTGCACAAATAAAACTAACAGCTTAAAACTCTAAGACTCTGTTCTCTGAATTTCTTCAATTATGCGTAAGTCTTGAATAGCAGCAAAGCTCCTCCTTTTATAATCTTCAGCAAGTCTCTTAATTATGCTCCAAATCTTCTGAATTAGATTTGTTTCTGAATTATGAGTAATCCAATAAGGAAACAAATAAACCAGGAAAATATCTTCATAAGATTATAACAGAAAAATACGAGCATTCATAAATCCATGCCAAATCTTCATGAAATCTTCTCCAAATTAATCAACATTCTAGAAGCCATATGCGTGGATAAATCTTCAATAAATCTTGCAAAGATTCGCACAGAAATAACTTGAAAATAACCAGCTTCTGATGAAGTCAACACTGGCATCAGAACCTGAATCAGCTTCTGAAGTGCTACAGTGCTTCTGATGAGCATTCAGCTTCTGAAGTCATTTTGAGTTTCTGAACAGCTTCAAATGAAATTTCTTGCAACTGAAGACTTGTTATAAATATGGAGATGCTTCTAGACAACACTTTGGTTTTGTCAAAACATGCAGCCAACACCAAAAGACTCAACAATCTCCCCCTTTGGCAAATTTTTGGCTAAAACCAATGTTCACACAACCAAGTTCTTCAATCTCCCATAACACTAGCTCATCAATGAAGAACTTCACAATAATATATCATAGCAATCAGTTTAGGCAGCGGATTCAGCTATGTTTAACAATCAGTTTCAACTTCTGAACACTGATACACACTTAACAGCTTCTGAACACATTCAGCATCACTTCAAGACAACTGAAACCACATAAAACTCTCCCCCTGAAGCTTCACAAACATAAACAAACACTCCAGCTTCACAACATTCCCCCTGCAACTCAGCTTCTCATACAAACTCCCTTACTACTGAACTGCAGTGATAAATGGTATCAGAGCACACTTCAGAGCACACTTGATCTTCAGGACCAAGGACAACTCTTCACTCAGGATGACACACATGCACAACACCTGAGACACATACTCCCCCTTAATCATAACTGGACATATCTTGCTGCAAAGGTTCTGAATTCTGTCCATAATGCTTAGCTTCTGAATCAATGACACACATTCTGACCAACTCTTGGTATCAGAGCTTAAACATAAGATTTTCTCCCCCTTTTTAGCCACAAAATTATGACAAACCATAGTCTTCATATAGGGATTAAAATCAAAATAAGTAACACAGATCCTTGAAAACATATCAGACTCAGACTCAGGTTCAGGATCACACTTAGCACAGGCACAACCGGCAGGTACTCTATCTTCCTCACATCCAGTTTGCAGTAATTGCTATAATTCTTCATGTAAACACACACCTAACTTGCTTCTCAGATTCTCAAACTGTTTAGCATCCAAGGCCTTTGTGAATATGTCAGCAATTTGGTCTTCAGTAACCACATGTTCCAGCTGAATGATCTTGTCCTCCACAAGGTTTCTGATAAAATGGTGTCTGATATCAATGTGTTTAGTTCTCCTGTGCTGTATTGGGTTCTTAGAGATGTTGATAGCACTCAAATTGTCACAAAATATGGTCATAGTGCCTTGTTTCATGTTGTACTCCTCCAGCATCAGTTTCATCCAAACCAATTGAGAACAACTACTCCCAGCAGCAATATACTCAGCTTCAGCAGTTGACAATGAAACACAGTTTTGTTTCTTGCTGAACCAAGAAATTAGATTATTTCCCAAAAAGAAACAACCTCCTGAGGTGCTCTTCCTGTCATCAGCACTTCCAGCCCAGTCAACATCACAATATCCCATCAGTTCAGAACTTGAACTGTGTGAATACATGATTCCATAGTCACTTGTGCTATTCACATACTTCAGGATCCTTTTAACTTGTGTCAGATGACTCATCTTAGGATCAGCTTGGTATCTTGCACAAACTCCAACAACATAAGTGATATCAGGTCTGCTTGCAGTTAAATACAATAAGCTCCCTATCATGCTTCTGTACTGACTTTGATCAACTGATAGTCCTTGTTCATCTTTGGTTAGCTTCAGATGAGTAGCAGCTGGTGTCTTCTTATGAGCAGCAGATTCCATACCAAATTTCTTCACTATGTTCTTGGCATATTTACTCTGAGAAATGAAGATTGTATCTTCCATTTGCTTGACTTGTAATCCAAGAAAGTATGTCAGCTCACCAACCAAACTCATTTCAAATTCTGATTGCATTTGCTGAACAAACAATTTGACCATCTTCTGAGACATTCCCCCAAATACTATGTCATCAACATAGATCTGAGCAATCATCAGACTCCCATTTTCATCTTTTACAAACAATGTTTTATCAGAACCACCATTTCTGTATCCTTGAGCCACAAGAAATTGAGTAAGCCTTTCATACCAAGCTCTTGGTGCTTGCTTCAACCCATATAAAGCCTTCTTTAACTTGTACACAAGTTCTGGAAACTTAGGATCCACAAAACCCTTAGGCTGTTCAACATATACTTCTTCTTGCAAATATCCATTCAGAAATGCACTCTTCACATCCATCTGGAATAATTTGAACTTGAGAATGCAGGATACACCCAACAGCAATCTTATGGACTCTAGTCTGGCCACAGGTGCAAAGGTCTCATCAAAATCCAATCCCTCAACTTGAGTATAACCCTGAGCAACCAACCTTGCCTTGTTTCTGACCACAGTACCATTTTCATCTGTTTTATTCTTGAATATCCACTTAGTGCCAATCACATTCAACCCTTCAGGTCTTGGAACCAGATCCCTCACTTCACTCCTTTTGAATTGATTCAACTCATCTTGCATTGCTTCAATCCAAAATTCATCAGTTAGGGCTTCTTTCACATTTTTGGGTTCAAACTTAGACACAAAACATGAATCAGTAGCAGCTGAGTCTGATCTTCTTGTTCTAACACCTTGATCCAGGCTTCCAATAATTAAATCACTAGGATGATCCTTCTGAACTCTAATTGATGGCCCTTTACCAGTAGGAACATGATCTGGTTGAATTTCTGCTCCTTCAGACTCTGGATGCTTTTCTGCTTCTGTCAGTTGTTCTTCTGAAGCTTCAGACTCTGGAACAACTTCAGACTCATGTCTTTCTTTCTCAGCAGACAGATCATCAATCACAACATTTATGGACTCCATCACAACCTTGGTTCTTGAATTAAACACTCTATAGGCTCTGTTGTTTACTGAATATCCCAAAAATATCCCCTCATCAGACTTAGGATCCAGTTTTCTCCTGTTTTCTCTGTCAGCAAAAATATAGCATCTGCTCCCAAACACATGGAAATATTTGACTGTAGGCTTCCTCCCTTTCCACAGTTCATACAATGTAGATGTTGTTCCCTTTTTCAAAGTGACTCTATTGTGTATGTAACATGCTGTGTTCATTGCTTCAGCCCAGAACATATATGGAAGTTTCTTAGCATGCAGCATTACTCTTGCACATTCTGCCAAAGTCCTATTCTTCCTCTCAACTACACCATTTTGTTGAGGTGTTATAGGTGCAGAAAACTCATGCTTTATACCTTCAGAAGCACAGAATTCTGAAAAACTCTTGTTTTCAAATTCTTTGCCATGATCACTTCTGATTCTGACTATGCCACAGTCTTTTTCTCTTTGTAATTGAATGCACAGGTCTTTAAATACTTCAAAAGTGTCAGACTTCTCTCTAACAAAGTTAATCCATGTGAATCTTGAGTAGTCATCTACCATTACAAAAGCATACCTCTTTCCTCCAATACTTTCTACTTGCATAGGCCCCATTAAATCCATATGAACAAGTTCTAGTACTTTAGTAGTTACCTGATGAACTAATCTGGGATGAAACTTTCTTGTTTGTTTTCCAATTTGACAATCACCACAAACACTGTCCTCATTGATCTTCAGATTAGGTACACCTCTGATAGCTTCAGTACTTAGGATTTTTTTCATGCCTTTCAGATGCAGATGTCCCAGTTTCTGGTGCCAGAGCTTGACTTCCTCTTCTGAGCTCATGAGACAAGAAGTCAGACTTCTTTCTTCTTCAGAAACCCACAAATAACAGTTGTCTTTGGATCTGCAGCCCCTCATCTGAACCTTTCCTTCTTGATCAGTAACAAAACATTCTTGCTTGTTGAAATTAACCATCAATTCTTGATCACAAAGTTGGCTAATACTGATCAGATTAGAGGTTAAACCTTCCACCAGTAGCACATCATTAAGTCTGGGCAAACCTTCACTGATCAAATCACCAATACCCAGAATCTGACCTTTTACACCATCTCCAAATGTCACATAACTTCTGGAGTATGATCTGATATTGCTCAGCAGCTTCTTCACACCAGTCATGTGCCTTGAACACCCACTATCAAAATACCAGTCTTCTTTTGAGGTGGCTCTCAAAGAAGTATGAGCTATAAGGCCTACATTCTGAACTTTGGGCTTCCACACCTTCTGAACATTGTGTCTGATAGCAGCTGGTTCAACTCTTCTATACTAAAAATGTTCAGGATAGCCATAAAGTTTGAAGCAGAATGGTTTGATATGCCCTTTCTTTCCACAATGATGACAGATCCATGGATGATTTCTCCTCCTTCTGTTTCTGGAAAATTTCTGGGGTTGCTTCTGAGGTAGCATCTGAACATGCTTCTGACCTTGCATCTGAGGTCTCTTCTGAGTATGCTTTTGACCTTGCATCTGGGCTTGTTTCTGAGGTCCCCTCTTTGATGTTCCAACCATAGAATCATGTGTTTGAGTATCAGGAATAAACTGACTAACAGGTTTTTTGTCCTTGAGCTTCAGACTCTGATCAACATAACCTAACCCAGTTTTTCCTTGCTTCTGGACATCTAGAATCTCATACAACTTATCAGTAGCAGAGTTCATCATCCTAACTTGCTTTTTCATCTGATCAAGTTGGGAATTTAGCAGGTTCACTTCTTCTTTCAATTCTGAATTCTGAACCAACAGTTCACCTTTTTCAGCCTCCAGTTGAAAAATAGTCTCCTTCTGGTCCAGAACTTGTTTGCAAACCTCAGCACTTCTGGTATACAGCTTCTTGTAATTGTCAGCTAGTTCATCATATGAGGTTTTAGTAGCTTCAGACACAGATGAAGCTTCAGACTCTGAGTCAGACTCTGAAAAAGTCTCAGACTCTAAAACAGCTTCCTTCTTCAAGATAGCTCCTGACCTTACAACCAGACCAGTATCACACATACTAGATTCACTTCCAGCATCTTCTTCAGAATCATTATCAGACCATGCAGCAGCTAGGCTCTTCTTCTTTTGCTTCTTAAGAAAAGTAGGACATTCAGTTTTGATATGTCCATAACCCTCACACTCAAAGCACTGCACACCTTTAGCTTGATTACTTTTCTCCTCAGACTTGGTCTTTTTCACATCAGTTTGTTGCTTCTTGTTGTTGAATCTGAAGTTCTGACCTTTGGCTTTGGCTTTTCTGTCAGCATTCTTCAGAATCTTGTTGAATTGTTTTCCCAGCAACACTAGAGCTTCTGATAAGTCATCCTCATCAGATTCTTGTTGATCATCAGCTTCAGAGTTCACAGTAAAAGCTACACCTTTTCCTTTCTTATCAGGCTGTTTGCAGAATGCAGTTTCAAAATTAAGCAAAGACCCAATCAGCTCCTCAACCTTGATGGTGGTGATGTCATGAGCTTCTTCTATGGCTGTAACCTTCATGTCAAACCTTCTGGGAAGTGATCTGAGGATTTTTCTGACTATCTTCTCATCTGTCATCTTCTCCCCAAGAGAATCAAAAGAGTTTGCCATATCAAGCACATTCATATAGAAATCCTGGATATTCTCATCCTCCTTCATCTTCAGGTTCTCAAACTTTGTTGTGAGAAGTTGAAGTCTGGATAGCTTAACCTTAGAGGTTCCTTCATGAGTGGTTTTCAGAATTTCCCAAGCATCCTTAGCCACAGTACATTGTTTGATGAGTCTGAACATATTCTGATCAACACCATTGAAAATAGCATTCAAAGCTTTTGAATTTCCAAGTGACAGATCATCTTCAGATTTGGTCCATTCTTCTTCAGGCTTCAGAACCTCAGTCTTGTTCCCATCTTTGTCCAAAACTACTGGATGATCCCAGCCCTTAATCACAGCTTTCCAAGTCCTGCTGTCAATAGACTTTAGAAAAGCACACATCCTAGACTTCCAATACTCATAGTTTGTGCCATCTAGTAGGGGTGGTCTATTGACATAGCCTCCTTCTCTATCCATGCTTGCCAGATATTAACTCCTCTGGATCTCACCCAAAACACAGGAAGGGTGCCTGCTCTGATGCAAATTGAAATTCTGGCCAGGCAATAATAAGAGTTTACCAGGTTCTGAACCAAACTGGTTCTGAACAATACGCAGGGCACAATAAATTGCTTAAAACAGAGCACACACAAACACAACACAAGCAGCAAAATAAAGTGCAGGAAAGTAAAAAGGCACACAAGGTTTGTTAACCCAGTTCGGAGTAAACACCTCCTACTCTGGGGGATACCAATCCAGGAAGGAAATCCACTATTGGATTTAATCCTCAAGACTCAGACACTGACTCCCAGTTCCTATCCCAAGCAATAAACCTCCACCTAGTCAGACTTCTACCCAACTCTGAGTATTAGAATCCTCTAACTTCCTATTCAAGCAACTGCAACTCAGCTACTTGAACAACCCTTGAACTAAAACCTAGTTCTGAAAACTACCCTGTTTTTGAAGACACACTTCAACAACAAAACTTCATTCGTACCTAAAGGCTTAGAATGAATTACAACTCAATAAAACCTAAACCAACTCAAACAATGAGCGGTGCACAAATAAAACTAACAGCTTAAAACTCTAAGACTCTGTTCTCTGAATTTCTTCAATTATGCGTAAGTCTTGAATAGCAGCAAAGCTCCTCCTTTTATAATCTTCAGCAAGTCTCTTAATTATGCTCCAAATCTTCTGAATTAGATTTGTTTCTGAATTATGAGTAATCCAATAAGGAAACAAATAAACCAGGAAAATATCTTCATAAGATTATAACAGAAAAATACGAGCATTCATAAATCCATGCCAAATCTTCATGAAATCTTCTCCAAATTAATCAACATTCTAGAAGCCATATGCGTGGATAAATCTTCAATAAATCTTGCAAAGATTCGCACAGAAATAACTTGAAAATAACCAGCTTCTGATGAAGTCAACACTGGCATCAGAACCTGAATCAGCTTCTGAAGTGCTACAGTGCTTCTGATGAGCATTCAGCTTCTGAAGTCATTTTGAGTTTCTGAACAGCTTCAAATGAAATTTCTTGCAACTGAAGACTTGTTATAAATATGGAGATGCTTCTAGACAACACTTTGGTTTTGCCAAAACATGCAGCCAACACCAAAAGACTCAACACTTAATACCCGCGATTTTTGTAAACTATTCCTGTAAAAAGGGACGGAGGGAGTATATTTGTTAGCAATACGCTTAAAAATTATGTATTTATTAAAGGGGTGCCTCGTGATACTCGTTAAGCATTTTAAATAAATTAATTATTTTTTAAAAATGTTATAGTTTTCAATTTCCAATACACTTTATTACACAAACTTTCATAAAAAGTTACTATTTAAAGTCCTTAATCAGTGCCTCAGGGGCACTAGTTAACATTTCTCTTTGTTTTAATAGCTTAATCAATGGCATCAGACACCCGTTAGTGTTCTCCTTATAAAAATAGGTATTGCATGGAAAACAACATAAATTCTATATTTATCGAAAAGAAGATCATAAAAACTGTACATATAGGCGCGGATCTAAAATTGTCTCTTTGGGGTGGCTAAATTTTATTCACATCATAAACTTCAAATAAAACACATTTTAAAAGTTTAGTATTTTTTCATCAAACTTTTCATTTAACCCTTTTCAATTCAAATATAGTCGATTAAAAGGAAAATAAGAAAATAATTAATAGTTAAGAAATATTTTATCAAATGATTTTATAAAGAAAGTTGTTAATTTTTTTGGTGGTGAAAGAAAGTTGTTAATTTAATACAATTAGAGATTTTTTTTAATTAATTTAGCATTATTTACTTAATTATTATTGGGCCTTTATGAATAAAAGAGCTCAAACTAATAAATTGGGCCTAAACTAGTCCATTATTCTGCTCAACAAACACGAGCTTTAACATTTCATTTTATACCCAGCTGCTTGCCTCTTTCAACAACAACAATGTTCATCTTCTTCTTCTTTCCTCTTTCAAAGACATCCACAAACAATGGGATTAGGATGTTTACACAAAATCAGCAACACCATTGCTCTTCTTCTCCTTCTTGTCTACTCTTTTGTAGAGCTACACTTAAAAAAATTGTAAATTCTAAAATATCAACCATAAGGTATAACATGAAGAAAAAATGGGGGAAAAAATATGGTGTGGCAATAGCCACACTGTGCCTTACACAGATCCGCCCCTATATATATATATATATATATATGAAGTAGATAACATAGTCACAAGAAGGGGGGGATGTTTGAATGGTGACCCTTTTTAAAATTTAATCATGTACTTAAAAATACTTCTCAAGTTGATACTTGGAAGAATAAAGTTAAACAGACTTCAAAACGTTCTGAAGTGTTAGTTGCAGAATAAAATATTTAAGTTAAGTATTGTGTGTGTATTGTGTATGCAGTAATGTAAAGAGTAAAGAGAGAGAGAAGAAGGACACAGAATTTTATAGTGGTTCACCCAATGTGGGTTAGTCCACTCCTCACAATCTTGTGAGAGTTTTCCACTATGATGCTTGAGACACCCTTGTTGGAACAAAATGTGTTTAACAAGTCTCTTATGAAGTAAGGGGGAAATTGTTGAAACATTTATGTGTAAACATATCTCTCTTTATGGTTTTGATGATAACAAAGTGTTAAAAGGAAAATTGGTTTATTTGCTAATGCTTTGTTCAAGTGTTTCAGAACCACATGCTTAATAAGTATTGATTGATAATGGTTATGAAGAACAAGCTAAAAAGAAAGAAGGAAAGCCAAGAAGCAAGGTTGCAAGACTAGAAAGAAACTGGTCCTGAGGAAATGCTTCTGAAGAAGTGCTCCTGAAGTAAGAGCTTCTGAAGAGGTCCTGAAGAAGTGCTACTGAAGTGAAGCCTCTGAAGTACTCCTGAAGTGGTGCTCCTGAAGTGCAGCTTCTGAAGTCTGGGTGCCTCTGATGAAGTCAACGCAACAGTCAACTCCTGAAGCCAGCTTCTGATCCGTACAACTGAAGCAGCTTCTGATCATTGTTCACTGAGAAACTTCTGAAGCTGATGTGGCATGGATTTTGACCAGTACTGTGCGCATTTAATGCCTGGATGTGTCAGAACAACTCAATGGAACAGTTGTCTCCCTGACCCAAACATTCTCCAGTTTTTAAGGTGGGACAATTCAAAAATGGCACCTGCTCTGTTCTGACTGATAAAGTGCAGCGCACATTTGCAGTAACCAAGTCCAATTGCAACGGCTAAATTCCTTAATTCAAGCAAATCTTCAACAGCTCTATTTTCATCTATAAAAGGAAGAAGATTTGAAGAAGAAAATTGTCTAAGACTCTTTGAAACGTATTGCTGAACCTGCACTCTGTTTTCTGTCAAAAACTGTCAAGTTCATAAAAACTCTTAGAAATTCTTTAGTCTTTGTAACTTAGAATTTCTTAAGGTTAAGAGTCTTAACCTGTGTTGTATTAAGAGAACACCTCTGATATTTGATCAAGTGTTCATCCCAAACTATTTCATTTGTAAACCAGTTTGGTCCCTTGAGTCTCAGTCTGAATACTGAGCATTTGTAACCTCATTCCTTTGTGGTCTGAGTCAGAAGTCTCCTGTCTTAGTGACTTGAGCATTGGGAAGTCTCTTGTCTTAGTGACTTGAGCATTGGAAGTCTCTTCCTTGGTGGTTGAGCATAGAAGCCTCTTTCTTTGTGATTGAGCAACTGGAAGTCTCTTCCTTAGTGGTTGAGCATTGTGTAATCTTCAGATTATAGTGAAACTCTCTTGTTGGATACAAGGGGACAGGACTACTTCTCACATTGAGAAGGAACCTGTATAATTTGTTGTGTCTCTCTCTTTACCCTTCTCTTTTCATTATTGAATCCGCTGCATAACTCCTGATAACAGTTCAGAACTGATTCATATTAGCTTCTGAATCTGTCTTACATTTTGAAAAGAAAAGAACAAGTTTTTAGAGTCACACAATTCAACCCCCCCCCCTTCTTGTGTGTGTGTTTTTCTCACCTTCAACCCTCTCAAATCCTGCACCTTACAATCTTGTTCACTTGGAACGATTACAAACTGTATTCTCTATGCCTCAGCAGGCTCTCAACTTTCTGTACTAAGTCACACCAGACTTTGTACTATGTTACTCAACCTAGACTTTAATACCTTTAAAACTAGATGAGATTTGCTCTTTACAATTGATTGAATATTGGAAGAAATGAGATTGAGATGAAGACAATCAGAAGTGAGAGGGGAGAGAAGATAATTATCTTTAAAAAGATAATTTGAGATTGATTCAGACTCTTGGAGATTTCAATAATCTTTAGAGTTTGATTGTGAAGTTAATTTGCTATGAAGCATTAAACTCTTTTTTAAGATGTTTATTATGCTTTTAAGTTCTGTGTTTTGAATGAAAGCCTTCAATACCTTTTATAGAGCTTCTTGACTTCTTGTAGCCCTTAGGAGGTATCCAATGGTCTTGTGCCACGTGTCCTAGTGACTTAGCAACTTTTTGGTTGAGAGTCTTGTACTTCAGAATGTTCTTGGGTTCATCAGAATGTTCATACATTCATCAATTATGAACTTCAGAATGTTCATGGGTTCATATGGATGAATGCCAGATGAATTTCTGGGTGATTCCTATGAATGTCACATGAAGATTTGGGTTGTTGATGAGCTTTTGTTATGCGTGCATACTTCAGAATATTCCTGAGCCAAAAGCTTTGCAGATCTGTCTTGGATTGTGTGCAGGAGAGAGGAAAGTGGAACTGGCACTTCATGCCCATGCTTTAGGGGATTTTGCTGGTCTTGTACAGTACCAAATCCCTTAGGTGTCGAAATCTCATGGATTATGACTTTGAGATTGCTATCTTGCTTTTGCTTCACTTTGCTAACCACTTTACTGTGCTGTCAGAATTAAAGCATGTGCAGTATTGAACTTTCTAAACTTCAGAATGTTCTTTTGTTTTACTTAGGATGATTTGTAAGACTTCCATTTGATGTAATCAAATCCTAATAGTAAAACATCAATGAAGTGCAGTATGTACAACATCTAGGATGATTTTCCAAGAGGAATATTCCTAATTTTTTGTACTTCAATTGTTCATAAGTCTTCAATGAACAATGAATATGCTTTTTGCCTTTATTCCAAATAGATGACATAACTTCTTGATTGTTATTGTCATTTTCTCGGCATCTTATTTATGTCACGTGAGCCTTGAATGTTCATGCATATGTTCATGACTTTCTGGGCTTGTTCTTGATGATCATGACATTAACTTTCTAAACTCTGTCCAACCTTCTGAACTCTTGTTCAACTTTCTGAACTTTGACTGAGTTCTTTCTTCTTAATGATCTTTGATTCCTTGTATCTTGGTATGGTTCATACTTTGTTCCTGTCTCAATTAAACACTCAAGAACACAAATTAAATACCAAGAAACTAATCAAAGTCCATTAATCCTTTAATCATTTAGGGTTTGTTATCTTTAAAATCAATTAGGGATTTTGCCTCAACAATATATATATATAGTTGTTGATAGTAGCAAAAATTAGTCATGGTCTACTAAGTTCTTTAACTATGATTCCATTTCCTTCCATCAATTGACGGTGAAGGAGGAATCTTACCTTTAGTTGTGAATTCTTTAAATTTAATAGATATGATTGTTTTTAGGTTTAAGTAACATTTAGACATGCATAAGAAAAAATGTAAAAAGATAAAGGGATAAATAGAGGGAAAAAAATTTGTTTTATTGATTGAGTGTGTCAATAATACATGAACAAAGTATTTTTAGTGTAACAATTGCCTACTAGAAAAACAATGTGCATGTTAGACCAAAATTTGTTAAAGAACGTAAACCCTTAAGTTTTGATGATAACAAAACATGAATGAGAACAATTAGGATACTGGTCAACACTTTGGACCAAGTCAATGCTTTAGACCTTCAAGTGAAGCTCTGTGTCATAGACAAAGACAAGGCTATGTATCTAAATCAAGGTCAATATCTTTGGAAGTCAATGCTATATGATTCAAGCCTATGGACACGGGATCATCTGTACCAAGCGCTGACTCAATATTACATGTCATTGATGCATGCACGTCTCTTTGCTAAGAAAGGAAACATTGTTTTGATGTATGTGCAATTTTGTAAAGTTCATTAAGAAAACCATTGATGGGAATGAATGGTTGATTCACTGATTGCAATTAATCAGAATATCTTAACATTCAATCAGACATTCGAAGACAAGGTTAAATCACCAGCAACAGTCATCAAGCTTCATCTCTATATTAAGAACTGAGTTTTGACTGAAGAAGGTTAGACATGTACAAATAGACATACATATGTACCTGTGAATATACAATATACATACTATGTTTATATTTTGTTGATATTGTATATCTTGTCTAAGAACAATCATAAAAATCCATTAGAGATACACTTTGAAGAGTATTGTGCTTAAGTTTGTTTACTATTATTAGAGCTTGTGTAAACACATCTATTTTAATCTCCTTTTGTAAATCTCTAGATTGAGATTACGAAGTCCTCAAGGCTAAGGTGCGGAAATTGATGAGACTAGGTCATATGATGTTTAGTTGATCTTTTTTAAGCACTTTTTGTAGAATTCATGTGTTTTTGAGTTGTTTTGAAGCTAAAAAAAGACAGAAAATGATGAAGCAAAGAAAGAGGTAATTGTGTCATGGTTTTGGTACATCGTGACACGATTTGGAGTCAATTTGGAGCATTTTAGATCGCAAACAAAGTGACACGATTCGAGCGTATCGTGAGACAATTTGTGGAGCATCAAAAGCAAAATATGAAAATTAATGTGAAATTGTTACACAATTTGGCAAACCGTGGCACGCTTTTTACATTTCATTATTGACTCTATTTAGACCCAACTACAATCAAAGCAAGAGTTTGAAATTTTGGGAAAGAAAAAACATTTTTGAAGCTGAATATTGTAGATCAGGAGGTAGTTTGCCGTCAAACTCATAGCCAATCCTCAATTTATGTAATGTTTCTTTTTCTATGTATTAGTTATTTGTGCATTAGCCATGAGTAGCTAAACTCACAGTGATCAGGTCATAGATGAATTTGTCTTAAGCTGTTTGAAACATGTAAATTGTGAAACTTTATTCCAATGCAATGATAATACTCTTTTTTTATTCAGAATTGTATGTTTTTAATGCTTTTTGTATCTTGAAAACATATAAACTGATTTAAAATATCGATTGACTATTAGTAATAGCTTTTGAATTGGATCTAATAATTCTGGTTAATCTAACGAGTTAATCTAGGCATAGATAGTTGTTAGGTTATGACCTATAAATTAACGTTAATATAAAATTTTCAACGATTACGAACTCACCTAAGGGATTATGGAGTTGTAGCTTTCGAAGATGGTTTTGAGTCAAGAGAATGATTAAAACCATTTTGTTAATTTGTCGTGAAATTAGGAAGATCATTATAGAAAATAGGTGCAATTTACCGAACAACAAGAGATGGCGGATTCGACAAACCTAGCCATCTTTCCTTTGAATTCTAAACCAGAAACTTTACTTTTCGCTATTTATTTTACAATTGGAAAACCAACTATTTTCCATGTGCAACCCCCCAAATTTTACTACATCCTTAATAATAATGTCATTGTCGTGTAGAAATTAAAGCAGTCCATATTGAGATGAATCTTATAAATTTTATTACTTCGATAGATTTTAATACACTGATAAGTGCCAGAAATTAGTTAAAATGAATATTTAATTTAAGCACTTAAGTAGCTTGTTTTGCAAGTTATCATAGGAAAAGCTCATAATCACTGATTAAATGCCAAATTATGCTTTTACTTCTTACCCCATCCATTTGTGCAGGAAAATGCAAACCAGGACATGAATTGAGCAAAGAAACATGAAGAATTGTCAAGGTGCCATCGCTACAGCGGAGGAGCTGGTCGCTATTGCGCGCCTAGGCAGGGAGGAATTAAGTTTCCATCGTTGCAGCGATGGATATGGTCGCTATAGCGACCAAAGGCGGTTTGAGCCCCGTTTTGCTGACGTGGAGCAAACCCAATGGCCAAGAAACCTTCCATCGCTACAGCGGAGGATTGGTCGCTACAGCGCGCCTAGGCAGGGAGAAATCAAGTTTCCATCGCTGCAGCGATGGAACTGGTCGCTATAGCGACCAAAGGCGGTTTGGACCCCGTTTGGCTGACGTGGAGCAAACCCAATGCCCAAGAAACCTTCCATCGCTACAGCGACCAACTCATCGTTGTAGCGAGCCTTGAAAAATCCAGATTATATTTATAGCCCTTCAGCTCATTTTTACAATTAATTATTAGAGTATTATTATTACAGTTTAGTAATAGTTTTAGGTTATAGTTTTAGACATAAAATAGGGCTAAAGGAGGTGATCTTCATGGAGCCAGAGTGATTGAAGTGTGGAATCAACTAAGACTCTTTGGGAAATCAAGAACTTAGCATTGGATCTTCATCTTCCTTCCATTTTTGTATAGTTGTCATGACAATGACCAACTAACCTTCCCTTGTTGGGATTGGAGGTACTCAATATAGCTTAGATGTAATCTTTGATTTTGCAAATATATGATTCTAGTAACTTATGTGATAATTGAAGTTATTCTTGCTTTTCATTCTTATGCTTGATTTAATTGTTATTGACAAATACTTTTGAATCTAGGTTTAGGATAATCTTCTATCAAAATAAGAAATTCTAGACATGGAATTGGGTTTTGATAATCGCATAAAGTGTCGGAACGTAATGCTTTCGGATCGTTTAATAGATTGGGAAATCGTTGATTAAACGATACGATCGATCTCACGACGTCATTTGGACACGAATGACGTTGTCGAGTGATACGTGATAATTTCGTTAAAAAGCTAGAATTCATATGCTTGATCATTAGAATACATTCGAGGCTAGGTTGACGAACTCCGATTCCAACGCTTTTATTCCCTATTAATTGTCGCCTTTATTTCTGTTTTTATATTCCAATAGTTTTTATGCAAACAATCTTATAAACCCTTACTCAAAATGATAACGATTGTTGAACGGCTTGAGATAGCGCACTAGTCCTTGTGGAGACGATATAAAAATAGTTACTTTTGTTGCTACCAACATACACTTCCTAAATTTGTATCAGAAATCTAGGACAAGTTTGTCTTAGTGTGTGTTTGGTTTTGCTTTAGAGAGAATTGAATTTGATAGACTTAATTTTGGTTAAAAATGAGTTGAATGTAAATTGATTTATTTTTTGTTACATTAACCTAAACATGATTCATATAAAGTCATGTTTGAATAGTTTGAATAAAAATTGATTTTGAATGCATAGTTACCAAAATGGGTATTAATATCTATTAAAATTAGATTTCATTTTTGTTTATATAATTTTTTTTAAACTCGGTATCTGATCTAAGAATCGACTAATCAAGATCTGAGGGGACCAATTTCACCACCCACTTGCGGAGGCCCCATTTAAAGCCAGAACATAGTTCTGTATGGACTTAGCCCACCGAAATTGGCATCAGAGGGAATTGAACATGAGACCTTTAGAGAAGCACACTCCAAGATCTCAAGCCAACCACTAGGTCAACTCTAAATGGGTTATTTCTATTTATATAATTATTTGGCACCAAGGGGAGTTGAACATGACACCTTGAGAGAGATAGAGAGAGAGAGTGAGTTGTAAGTTTACAAATTGCTTGAAACAGGAAAGAAGAAAATATTGAGGATTGGAAACCGAGAAAGAAGCCATGGATGATTAAGAAAAATGGTAAAGAAATCATGGGTAATTGGAGAAAATATATATTTCACTGTACTTGCAGTGAGTACAATATAGAAAACTAGAGTTTAGTCTATTTAGGTCATCAGAGAGGGAGATTTGAAATTCTATGGGACATTCGCGTTCCAAATCTCCGCCGCCAGGGTTTAGGGATCAGGTTCGTCTACCTACTCCTGGTGGAGTTTTTCCCGTTCGTGCTGCTGTTGTGGGATTGCTGTCATGGAAACTTGAAGAGCTTCATTCTGCATCAGTTGTTCGATTTGGATTTTCATCACTACCACAACTTCGTGATCGATTGGGTTCTCGTCGGCCAACGTTTTGCTAGATCACCAAGAGGGATTTGGTTGGGTTCTTTTCTCACAAATATATATACTCTCTCTCACTCATTCAGTCACATATATAATCTGTAATATCTCGCTTAGACGTAACTTGTATCAGTGTTAGAGAGATTTCGAGTAAGAAGGGCGTGAGTGTAATTTCACGCAAAGGGCTTTAGATAAGCATGGCAAGGAAGTTTTATCATTTTTTCATTCCTCCTCTCTCTCTCTAAGTAGCTGATTTCTCTCCCTCTCTCTCTAACCTTGCGCCATCCTTCCTTTGTGCTGCCAATCATCATCTTCCTTCCTTCCAAACTTCTTGAATCATAAGCAAGCTAGCTTTGGGAGATTAGAGCAAGAGAAAGCTAAGGAAAAACCAAGTAAAAGGAAGATTTCTCAAGTTGAGGTTTTGGATTTGAAGCTTAGCAAGCTTATCACCAGCTTTAGGTGAGCTCCCTAGGGTTTTTAGAACCCATCTAGAGTGAGTTATATGAGTAATTCAATTTTATGTTATGATATAGTTTTTACCCTAATCCCCTTGCTTGCTAATTCCTTGCTTATACATGCTTTAAATCAATTTGTATTAGAAAATCATTCCTAACATGGTTGGGAAGCTTGGGTAACTTAGGTTGAGCTAAAATGGTGGAAAAACACGATTTTGAACAATTTCTGCACTGTCATGGTCACTACAGCGACCAGTCCGTCGCTATAGCGACCAGGCACATTTTCAGGTTCTGCCTATGGTCGCTATAGCGACCAGCCCATGGCTATAGCGACCACACCAGAACAGCTCATGACAGTTGAGCTATTTTGGGTGTTCTGGTGCGTGTAGGCGAGGCTTTTCGCAACCGTTTTCTCCAAAAACATTTAAGAATCAATATCCACCATTTTAACTCATCCAAAAGGCTTTCAATGGATGAAATCTTAAAGGAGCAAGGAATGGGCAATGTATGGGAAATGGATGAACAAGGGTTAAATGAACAGGAATTTCATTCCAATGATTAAGTAAGCCCTAAGAACGACATATGACAACAATATGTCGAGAACCTATGCTAGGTAAGCAGGAATAGAGGTGTATTCGGTTTAGAATACCAGGTTAATAGGAATGTGTTATTACATTCAAGGTTCAGGTTAAATCTGTATCAGGCATGTTATGGGTTATTTTTCAGGAAACCCTTAACCAGACAGTTCATAGTGTACCCTAGTTAGTGGTACAAGGCTATTATCAGGATATGTATATTTATATATACCAGGAATAATAATTAATTATCAGGTTAAACTTTGTGTCTTCTGTGTTCTCGACCAGTTAGAGAGCACAGGGGGTTTCAGCATTGCTGGAACGGGGCAGGAACTTTCCGCGAGGATAACCACACATAGTTTATAGTGTGTCTTCTGTGTTCTCGACCAGTTAGAGAGCACATGGGGTTCCGGATACAGCTGGAATGGGCAGGAATCTACCGCGAGGATAACCACACACTTAGGCAAGAGGAGTCTGGTGATTAGCCTCAGATAGGAATTTTCACCGGTTATCAGGGGAATGTGCTTCAGGGTTACTCCACCCGGGGGCATTCCATAAAATGAACTCAGATATTAATGTTTGTTCAACGTTAACATCTAGCATATTGATATATATCAGTTTATAATTTATTAGTTATTAGGCAGGTATCAGGTAACAGGCACAGGCATGTATACCCTTTTATGGGAAAGGATAGAGCTTGGCGATCATAGGATCCCCGAGATTGCCAAAGTAGGCATGGCGACCCTAGGTTCCCCAAAGTTGCCAACAGTAGGTAGGGCTGGTGCTCACTGAGACATTATGTCTCATCCCTTTCCTTCTGGTGCAGGTTAGCAGGAAGCACGACGTAAAGGTAAGGAGAAGGCTACGGATTGATCGTGCTGATTTATGTATCACACTAGATGATGTGTACTCAGTCTTGTATATTAATGTAACATGATGTACAATATCAGAGATATTACGTATAAACTTTTGGATGTATTGATACTTGTGAGTTGTATTATTATGGGGATGTTTTTCTGTATTGTAATTTAATGTATCCAGTACGAAATTTTAATACTCGTATAAGATCATAGGCAATCATTATATGGGTGTTACAATTTGGTATCACAGCAGGTCGATTCAGATCGTACCTTGGGTCATTAAATTACAATCTAAGTATGTGGATCTCTTGGATCCAGGACATTATTCTAAATGTTATATCCAGTTGAAACTGATCACTTTGACTTGTATATGACAGTTAGGGTAAGATGTCTGGGAGAAGAAGAGGTCCAGGTAGGCCTAGAAGGAATCAGGCTGAGGAGGAAGCAGGAGGAGACCCTAACATGGATTTCTGGGCTTAGATGATGCAACAGCAGCAGGCGTTGCAACAACAATATCAGGAGCAACAAGCTTAGACTGCACTACAGCATCAGCAGATGATGCTTATGATGCAGCAGCAAGCACAACAGCAGGCCCAGTTCCAGCATCAATGGATGGAGATGATGCATCAGGGACAAGGGTTCCAGCAGCAGCCTCCACCGCCTCCAGTGGTTGGTAATCCAGTATTCCGAGAATTTAATAGACATCACCCTCCGGAGTTTAATGGAGAAGGTGAACCCCAGGAAGCCAGAAAGTGGTTAAAACAGATGGAAAAGATCTTCCGAATGGCTAAGTGTTCAGAAGCTGATAAAGTGGTGTATGCTACGAATCAATTCAGAGGCGCAGCGGAAGATTGGTGGGAATCTGCTCAGCGCAGAATGATGGCAAGTGATATAGAAGTGAACTGGTTAAACTTTAAGGAAGTGATGCTGGAGAAATATCTTCCTGTGTCCTACAAGGTGAAGAAGGAACAAGAATTTCTCGAATTGAAACAGGGTAACATGTCAGTTGCGGAGTTCACTAAGAAATTCGAGGAGTTGTCATATTATTCTACTCACAATGAGTACGCATAAAATGAAAACTGGAAAATGAATCAATATAAGCGAGGCTTGAGGGGCAAAATTGACACCGCCGTGAGCCTTCAGAGGAACACAGGTTATGATGAGCTGGTTCATGATAGTTTGTTTGCAGAAGCGGGTTTTGCAAAGACCGCTAAGGAAAGGGTTGTAGCTTCGAGAAAAAGAAAAACAGATTTCAAGATAAATATCATGACAAGTTAAAGCCAAGGGGTTCCCCTCAGAGAGGGAAGCAGTCATACTCTCCACGGTATAATCCTCCACGGACCTATCCTACTTGTAAGACATGCGGGAAATTGCATCAAGGAGAGTGCATGGAAGGTGCTAACGTATGCTACGGGTGCAAGCAGCCCGGACACTTCTTGCGAGAATGCCCCTATAGGCGGGGTAAAGGAGTGGCTAAACGGACTACAACCAATAAAGGCAGGGTGTACTCCTTAGATGGTCGTGTGCGCTCTCTAAAAAAAACGCGATCCTCGTGCGTGTACGAACGCTCGGGATGAAAGTGCGGAGTCGCCACCAAAGTTTTTGATTAAAGGGAACGTTGATAAACCCTTAAGTTTTTTATTTTTAAAGGGAAACGATAATAAAACCCTTTGACGATGAGGAAAGGATGGTCATCGCAACCATTATCGGGTTCTGGAGTCGATTATGCAAGGGGAAGGTATTAGCACGCCTTACATCTGTTGTACTCAACGGGAACCTCCTAGTTAGTTAAGGCTAAAAGTGTTTTTAAAGTTTTGCTTGCATGCTTAAATATATAAAGAAAATAAGGAAAAGGGGAAAAATATGTTTTTTTATTATTGTGCTTGACAAGATGTAAATCTTGCTCCTACGTATCTCCTAGTGCGATGGAGAATTCAAAGCTACGTAGTTCTTCGTAGAAAAACGTTTATTTGTTGGTTGTTTTTAAAGAACGATGCTTTAGATCGTATTCTTGCGATTAAACGTAGCTTGTATGCTCGCGCGTGGGAGACTTAAGCGTTTGTTTATTTTGCGTTTGAATAGATAAAAACATGTCTGTTAGGGAAAAGAGGTTTGGATTGACCACGGGGGGCCAAGAAATGGTTCATTTGGTCACGGGGGACCAAGAAAAGGTTCAATGTACCAACGGGTCGAGCATTGATTCAAATGGTCACGGGGGACCAAAACGGTTTCAACTGACTTAACGGAGTCAAGAAAGGGTTCAATTGATCCAACGGGATCAAGAAAAGGTTCAATGGACTCAAAGGAGTCGAGCATTGATTCAAATGGTCACGGGGGACCAAAAAGGTTTCAATTGACTCAACGGAGTCAAGAAAGGGTTCAACTGATCCAACGGGATCAAGAAAAGGTTCAATGGACTCAAAGGAGTCGAGCATTGATTCAAATGGTCACGGGGGACCAAAAAGGTTTCAATTGACTCAACGGAGTCAAGAAAGGGTTCAATTGATCCAACGGGATCAAGAAAGGGTTCAATGGACTCAAAGGAGTCGAGCATTAATTCAAATGGTGTGTTGGATGCGTTGAAAATAGAATGACGATTGCCCGAACAACGAGACATACGTCAAGTATTCGTGCAACCGGGAAATGGAGAGACATACGTCAAACCATTCCTTTTTCATTCAAATTTATTGTTTGAAACTTAAAATGTATTTTTTCTTGGTGAAGTTTGAAAAGAATGACGATTGTCTAAACAACGAGACATACGTCAAGTGTTCGTTCAATCGGGGAATGGAGAGACATACGTCAAACCACTCCTTTTTCATTCAAGTTTGTTATTGAAACTTAAGAAATCCCAAAGAGAGCAAAACACTTGGTTAAAAACCTAAGAAAAGTTAGTTGCTCAAATTAGTTGTTGCAACTTATGAATAAGTTTGAGAAAAATGAACAAGTTTATGAAAAAATGCACAAGTTTGGAAAATTAACAAGTTTGGTTCAAGTTCAAGTTTGGTTGAAATTCATGAACAAGGTTATTGTTCAAGTTCAAGTTTGGTTTTGGAAAATGAACAAGTTCCGCTCAAGTTCAAGTTTGAAAAAGTGAACAAGTTTCTTGTTATTCAAGTTAACTATTTAAACTTGTGAATTTCAAAATGTATGCAAAAACTCTCGTTATGTTTCTGAACCAAAATGAGTTTTAATCCTCTTAGATTCTAAATCTTCAAGTCAGAACCTCAAAAATTAGCCTTCAGAAGCTTGAACTCAGAAACTGATTTCTGTCATGGTCGCAGAGCGACCTGGATTTGGCTCTGCGAACCCTGAATTCTGTCATGGTCGCTGAGCGACCAGAACTTGGCTCTGCGAACCCTTCGAAAATTTGAACTCAGAAGCTGCTTCTGAACTGCTGTTCAGAAGCTGCTTCTGAACAAACTTCAGGACCTTAAGAGGAGTGAAAAACTTTTGAAATTGGTAAGAAAGGGAGCTAAACACTTCTGTTTTGATGTTTGGCAAACTTTGAGATTTCTTTGAAGTTTCAAAATATGTTTTTAGTTTAAAAATGAATTAAACAAACACTAATAATGCAGAAACTGAAATTGAATCAACAGGAATCAGTTCAAATGCAAGCAGCAACGCAAAATGAAAGATAAAGAATTCAGAATGCTTACAAAACTCCTAGCCAATGCTTGTGTTGCAAGAAAAATGGAAAAGGCTTGGATGATGATGGTTTTGCAAAGAAAGAAGTGTTGATGAATGCCAACAGCAAGAACAATGATATTGTGCTATTGTTCTTCCCTCTTTGTATGAGGTTTAAAGGTTGTTTTGATTGCTTGGCTGTTTTGTGCTGGTTTTGGATAATTTGTGAAAGAAAGGAATGGAATTTGCTCTAAAATTTCCTCCTAGAATTCTCTCTAAACTTGCTCAAAGAAAACTGTCTAAAATGTATGTCAAGGAAGGTCTGAATTGTGTAGAAATTCACTGCAAAATTCACTCTTTTTAACTGTAAAAAAATCTGTCTCTAATCCTGCAGCATTGCATAGCTTTTATAGGCAAAATGAGATCAAATGTCATCATGAAAAATCCCTAGAACCAGGCTGTTTTTGTGGGCTATAATCAGGCTATTTGCTTTGCATTTAATGCAAAAGGGAAGAGGTGACTTTGCCTTGTGATCAAGGTCAAGACTTTGGCCAAATTCAGCAACCAATGAAGCTGATTTCTGACAGAAAAATGCTGGAAAAGTGAGAAAACATGGGCTGTTTGCAACTTGAGCTGCCCTTTGGGATTGATCCTTGCAATTTTGAGAAGACAAACAGGAAAGTAGTGTCCTGTTTGTGCAGAGGTTGGGAGAACAAAAGGAACAAGTGTGCTGTTCTGAGAAGGAAAGAAAAAATGCTGAAACAGGGTCAGCAATTTCAGACCTTGGGCAAGCAATTTGCAGCTATGTTTGACTGGTTTTGGGTGGAGAAAGAAGGAAGAAAAAGAGCAAGGTGCTTGCTGGAAAGTAGCAGGGCAGTAGCAGGCAAAATGGTAGGGATGAGTGCTGCCCAAGGGCAGCCAACTTGCTTGACACATGTTTGGTTTTGCTTCTTCTTCCTTTCTTTTCTTGTTTGGCAATTGACACATGTTTTCTTCCTTTTCTTTGTGGAATCAGACAGTAAAATAATAATAACAGTAATAATAATAATAGATGATAATAATAATAATAATAATAATAATAAAAGAAAGATAGATCAGAAAATCAAAAACTGCAAAATTCGCAGAGTTTGCAGAGCGATTATAACATCGCTTTGCGAAATTCACCGCAAAGTTCGCAGAGCGATTATGACATCGCACTGCGAAATCCTTTTTTCTTTTTTTATTTTAATTTTTTTAAATGGAGAAAAATAAAAGTTGACTTTCTCTTTTTTTTTTGTTGACTCTTTTTTTTTGTAAAAGCTTGGACAAAATTAGGGTACAACAGCTGCCCCTACTTAATTGTGTTTGTTGTACCCTAATTTTGTCCCAAGCTTTTTCAAAACAAAAAAAAAAGGAGAAAAGTCAAAGTCAACAAAAAGTCAACAAAAAAGTCAACATTTCAGAAATGAGGACTTCGCAGAGCAAAGTCCCCTTCGCAGTGCGAAGTCTGCGAATTTTTTGCAGATTTTTTAATCTCTTTGATTTATTTTCATTATGTTATTATTATTATTACCTATCATTATTATTATTGTTATTATCATCAATGGTGGCTGTTTTGACTCAGCAAAGCAAGAATTAGAGCATGTGTCATTAAAGCCAAGGTAAGAAGCTTTTTCTTCCAACCTAGCATGTGCCAAGCATGTTGGCCTGCCCTTGGGCAGCTCTCATCCCTCCCAATTGCCTACAATCTGACCTTGAGCTTGCCAGCAAGCTGCTTGTGTGCTTTTCTTCCTCCTTTCTCCCCCAAAACCAGTCAAACATAGGTGGTTTCACTTGCCCCAAAAGCTGTTTGGCAGCCCTATTTTCAGCTGCCTTTTCTTCCTCCTCACACCAGCCCACATGCTCCTTTTTGGTTCCCCCAACCTCTGTACATGGCAGTGCACGTTTTTCTTGCCTTGACCTCTCAAGATTGCAAGGATTGATCCCAAGAGTGGCTCAAGTGCAAGCTGCCCTGTTTTTTTTCAGATTTTCATCATCATTGCTTAGCTGCATTAATGGCTGGATTTGCCAAAGACTTGACCAAAGTGGCAAGGCAATGTCCCCTCTTCACTTTTGCATTAAATGCAAAGCAAGATAGCCTGGTTTCTAGCCCACAAATCAGCTGGATTCTAGAGATCTTCATCATGACATTGGATTTGGTTTTTGCCTATAAAAGCAATACCTTGCATAAGGAATAAAAGAGACTTACTAGCAATTGAACACAATTGAAAACACTTGAAACAGCACTAAATACACAGCATTCAAACCTTCAAAGCACCATACAAAGAGTGAGAGATAGTAGCCAAACACTAGTGTTATTATCCTGCAAACCCCCAACTTTGCAAAACTTCAACCATTCAAGTCCTTTCCATTTCCTTGCAACAAGAGCATTGCTAGGAGTTCTGTAAGTGTTCTGAAATCTTCATCTTTCATTTAGATTTGTTGCTTGCATCACTTGTTTTGTTTAAATTCATTTTGTTCTAAAAAACCCCTTTTGAATTTCAAAGAAATCCCAAGGTTTGCAAAACATTTAAACTAAGTTGTTGCACTCCTTTTATTGCTGGTTTTCAAAGCTTTTTAATCCCCTAAAGGTTCTGAGATTGTTCAGAAGTTGCTTCTGAAAAGCAGTTCAGAAGCAGCTTCTGAACTCAAATTTTCGCAGTGCGAAGCTCTGGTCGCAGTGCGACCATGACAGAACTCAGAATCTGAGTTCAGGCTCCTAAAAAGCCAATTTTTTGAGGTTCTAGCCCAAGAACTCAGAACCTAAGAGGATTGAAACTCATTTTATTCAAACCATAACCAGAGTTTTGCATAATATTGAAGGATTCACAAGTTTGAGCAACACTTTTTGAATAACTTGTGAAACAAGTTACGTTCATTAAACTTTCAAAATCAAACTTGAGCAATAAGCTAAGTTCATCATTTTCAAAACTAAACTTGAACAAAAACCTTGTTCATGATTTTCAATCAAACTTGAACTTAAGCCGAACTTGTTCACTTTTCAAAACCTTTTTCAAACTTGAGCCGAACTTGTGCGTTTTTCACAAATTGGTGCAAAACTTGCTCATTTTCATGCACAAAAACAAGGCAAACTTGTTCATAGGTTGCAACAACTAATTTGAACATTAAAACCTTTTCATTTGAGTTCTAAACCAAGTGTTTTGATAACTTTGGGATTTCTTAAAATTCGAACAAAACTTGAATGAAAAAGGGGTGGTTTGACGTATGTCTCTCCATTTCCCCGATTGAACGAATGCGTGACGTATGTCTCGTCGTTCGGACAATCGTCGTTCTATTTTCGACCATACCAAACCAATTCTTGGCCCTTTGTGGTCAATTTGAACCTTTTGGTCCCCCGTGACCATTTGATTCAATTCTCGACTCGGTTGAGTCACTTTGGTCAATGTTCGACTCGTTTGAGTCCATTGCACCCTTTCTTGATCCCGTTGGATCAATCGCCCCTTTCTCGACTCGGTTGAGTCACTTTGGTCAATGTTCGACTCGTTTGAGTCCATTGCACCCTTTCTTGATCCCATTGGATCAATCGAACCCTTTCTCGACTCGGTTGAGTCACTTTGGTCAGTGTTCGACTCGTTTGAGTCCATTGCACCCTTTCTTGATCCCGTTGGATCAATCGAACCCTTTCTCGACTCGGTTGAGTCACTTTGGTCAATGTTCGACTCGGTTGAGTCCATTAAACCTTTCTTGATCCCGTTGGATCAATCGAACCTTTCTCGACTCGGTTGAGTCATTTTAATCCTTTTTGGTCCCCTCGCGGCCAATTCAAACTCTTTTTTCCCAACGGACATGTTTTTATCAATTCTAGCACAATTTCAAACAAACGCTTAAGCCTCCCATGCGCGAGCATACAAGCTACGTTTAATCGTAAGAATTCGATCAAAACATCGTTCATTAAAAAATAACCAACAAATACGTTTTTCTACCAAAGAACTACGTAGCTTTGAATTCTCCATCGCACCAGGAGATACGTAGGAGCAAGATCATCATCTTGTCAAGCACAATAATAAAAAATAAACTTTTTCCCCTTTTATCTTTATTATCTTTATTTATCTTTATGCATGCAAGAAAAACTTTGAAAACATTCTAGCCTTAGTTAACTAGGAGGTTCCCGTTGAGTACAACGGACGTGAGGGGTGCTAATACCTTCCCCTTGCGTAATCGACTCCTGAACCCGATAATGGTTGCGATGACCATCCTTTCCTCATCGTCAAGGGTTTTATTATCGTTTCCCTTCAAAATAAAAAACTCAAGGGTTTATCAACGTTCCCTTTAAACAAAAACTTTGGTGGCGACTTCACAACAGCCTTGCTAGCGTTTGCGAACGCCCGAGGCTTGCGTTTTTTTTAACGAGAGCGCACAGCTGGCGACTTCACTGGGGACTGCTCCTCAATAGCGAGTCAAGCCTATCCTAGTTAGCTTTTAAGCTAAATGTCTTTATCTTTTTGCTCGCATGCTTTTATTTCATTGTCTATATCCTTCTCTTGCTTTATGTTTATAAATGCTTCATATTGTTTTATATTCATATTATTATATCAACTGTGGGGTTGTTACATGAGCGATGTTACTCCACATTGTTCGGGTTAATGCCGGACGTGTGAGGCTCTCTACCCGAGCTTGAGAAAAAATTAAGTTAGGATGGTGGTTGTGTAGCGGAAGCCCGCGTTGACGTATGTCCGTGAGGTAGGATGCCAAACCCCGCCTAGAGGAGATTTTCACTTGGAGTGTATTGAAGTCTTGCGATTTATTCGCAATCGACGACCTTAATTCCATGTGGGATCCGTGATTCTAGGGACCTTTTTTAGAAAATCTCATCTCTAGAGCCTACACGTGAGGATGGGGGGAAGTTTCGAACCTTCATATACCACACCCTGCATATCATAAACATTTGCATTCATAAAAAAAAAATTTCGCATAAACAAAAAAAAAAGGGCATATTTTTGCATAAGCATCGCATACATACATTCACATGCATCTTCATGCATTTTTCATAAAAAAAAAAAAACACTCATTCATTTCCCTAAAAACAGTTTGAAGCAATCATAGCCAGAAAACCCAAAAAACCATCGGTCCAAGAGCCAGATCTCCAACACTCGTACGGAACACGAGCCAACAAGCAAAGGATCATGGATAATTTGGAACAAAATCAAGCGGCTTTGAGAGGAGAGGTTGATGAGATGAAAGGGAAGATGGATCAAATGTTAGAGTTAATGCAAGCTCTATCTGCCCGAGAGAGCAACCCCTGTCCAACCGTGGATGCAGCCAATGTGGTATGGCCTCCATACGGTCTTCCTCCAGGATATACCCCACCACTTGAAAATGATGGCCATGTGCTCTCGATAATACCCACCAAGACAACGATACCGCCCAAATGTATCGCGTTTTGGAAGAAAGGTTAAAAGCGGTCGAAGGATCCAGCTCATATGGTGCCTACAATGCTTTGGACATGTGCTTGGTGCCCGATGTGGTAATCCCTCCAAAATTCAAAGTACCGGACTTCGAGAGGTACAAGGGAATTCAATGCCCTAGGAACCATCTACGGATGTTCTGTAGGAAGATGGCGGCCTACGCAACTAACGAGAAACTGATGGTTCATGTGTTTCAAGATAGTTTGAGCGGAGCGTCATTGGATTGGTACATGCAACTTGAGCGTACCCACGTCCAAACTTGGAAGGACTTAGCTGATGCTTTCTTAAAGCAATACAAATACAATTTGGACATGGCTCCAAATAGGATGCAATTGCAAAACCTTGTGCAAAGAAGCAACGAGTCCTTCAAAGAGTACGCTCAAAGGTGGAGGGAACTAGCTTCTCGCGTACAGCCACCATTTTTGGAAAGAGAGCTTGTCGATACCTTCATGGGCACACTACAAGGCCCATATTATGACAAAATGATTGGAAGCACATCTTCCGGCTTTTCCGATCTAGTCATAATTGGTGAAGAATAGAGGACGGAGTAAAGAAAGGAAAAATCCAAGGCCCTCTAGAAACTCAAGGTGGAGCCAGGAGACCCCCCAGCAACTTTCATAAAAAAAAAAAAGAGGGGGAGACGAACGCTGTTTTAGTGGGACCATCTTGCCCACCCTCAAATCAAATGCCTCGCTACCATTATCCTTATGTGGCAGCGGCAACATCTCAAGGGCATTACTCACCTCAAGTAATTCCCACGACTCCACCTCGATAACCAGCAGTGTTGCCTCAACAAAATCGGCAGCAACAACAAGGCGGGTACACACCAAGGAACCAAACGGGCCCGAGGAATAACTACAACAATATGCAGTTTGATCCTGTACCCATGCCTTATGGTCAAATCTTGCCATATTTAATCCAAAAGGGGATGGTTGAACTAAAACCACTACCGCCTTTATTGCCACCATATCCACCTATGTACGACGCAAATGCAAGGTGCAAGTACCACGCGGGATACCCCGGACACAACATCGAAGGCTGTAAAGCTTTCAAATACAAGGTCCAGAATCTCATTGACCGGAAGCTGTTATCCTTCAAGGAGGAGAATCCCAATGTGAAGAGTAACCCATTACTGGGGCATGCGGGTCCTTCTGTAAATGCGATGGAAGAACAAGAAAACTTTGGCCCAATCAGGGAGGTAGCCAATATAAAGACTCCCCTGTCAGTCATAAGGGAGAGATTGACCGGTTTTGGTTTGTTTGAGGAGATGCACGCCGACTGCGAAGCCTGCAAAATCAACCTGGACAAGTGCGGAAAATTGAAGAGTTGTCTTCAAGAGCTGATGGACCAAGGTTGGATCCAAATGGGCTATATAAAGGATAGCACGGACGTTGCTACCTTGGAATTTCATGACCTAAAACCTCTCGAAATCCTATACCAAAGGAGAGAGGTACCAATACCTATACAGCCCATAACATTCCATGTGCCGGCACCCTTCTCCTTTGAAAGCACAAAAAGGGTACCATGGAACTACCAACCTGTGGCCTATGTGGAAGGAAAACCACTAGCAAGAATTGAATCCAGCATCACTAACATCACCGGTGTTGGAGGAATGACAAGAAGTGGTAGAGTCTTCGCTCCGAAAGAACTCGGGAAGGCACCAGCTGAACTACCAAGAGAGCCGCTCAAAGAAAAGAGCGTGGAAGAGGATGAGAACCAAGCGGGACCCTCTCAAAAAGCAGCCCCACAAAAGGAGGCCGAGGAGTTCCTAAGAATAATCCAAAAGAGCGAATATAAGATCATTGACCAGTTGGGTCAAACTCCTTCCAAAATCTCCATGTTATCCCTACTACTAAGTTCGGAGGCTCACCGAGAAGCATTACTGCGGATCCTCAGTGAGGCACATGTCACTAAGGACATCCCTGTGGACCAATTCGACGGGATAGTCGCAAATATTACCTCGAGTAGGTACTTGGGTTTCAACGATGATGAGTTACCCGACGAGGGGCATATTCATAACCGCGCTTTGCACATCTCCGTGAAGTGTATGGACCACATCCTCTCTCGAGTGTTAATAGACATGGGGTCATCATTGAACGTCATGCCCAAGACTACCCTTCTAAAGCTATCATGTGAAGGGACAGTAATGAAGCCAAGCGCTTTGGTGGTAAAAGCTTTCTGTTGAGTCTTTTGGTGTTGGCTGCATGTTTTGGCAAAACCAAAGTGTTGTTTAGAAGCATCTCCATATTTATAACAAGTCTTCAGTTACAAGTTTTCGCATTTGAAGCTGTTCAGAAGCTGAAATCACCATCAGAAGCTGAATGCTCATTAGAAGCACTGTAGCACTTCAGAAGCTGATTCAGAGTCTGATGCCAGCGTTGACTTCTGTTGACTTCATCAGAAGCTGGCTATTTTCAAGTTATTTCTGAGCAAATCTTTGCAAGATTTATTGAAGATTTATCCTCGCATATGGCTTCTAGAATGTTTATTAATTTGGAGAAGATTTCATGAAGATTTAGCATGGATTTAAGAATGCTCGTATTTTTCTGTTATAATCTTATGAAGATATTTTCCTGGTTTATTTGTTTCCTTATTGGATTACTCATAATTCAGAAACAAACCTAATTCAGAAGATTTGGAGCATAATTAAGAGACTTGCTGAAGATTATAAAAGGAGGAGCTTTGCTGCTATTCAAAACTTACGAAATATAGAGTTTTAGATCAGAGAATTGAGTCTTTGTGTTTAAAACCTTAGGGTTATTTGTGCACCACTCAGTTTGAGTTGGTTTAGAGTTTTATAGAGTTGTAATTCATTCTAAGCCTTTAGGTACGAATGAAGTCTTTGTGTTTTTGAAGTTTTCTTATAAAACAGAGTGATTTTGGTTAAGTGTTTCAGTAACTGGGTTTAGTTACTTGAATAGGAAGATAGTGGATTCTATTACTCAGAGTTGGGTAGAAGTCTGACTAGGTGGAGGTTAATTGCTTGGGATAAGAACTGGGAGTCAGTGTTTGAGTCTTAAGGATTAAATCCAATAGTGTTCCTTCCTGGATTGGTATCCCCCAGAGTAGGAGGTGTTTACTCCGAACTGGGTTAACAAACCTTGTGTCCCTTTTTACTTTTCTGCACTTTATTTTCTTGCTTTGCATTGTGTTTGTGTGTGCTCTGTTTTAGCAAGTTGTTGTGCCCTGTATTGTTCAGAACCTGTTTGGTTCAGAACCTGGTAACTCTGTTTATTGCCTGGCCAGAATTTCAATTGGCATCAGAGCAGGCACCCTGCCTGTATTTTGGGTGAGATCCAGAGGTTTTACTTTCTGGCAAGCATGGATAGAGAAGGAGGCTATGTCAATAGACCACCCCTACTTGATGGCACAAATTATGAGTACTGGAAATCCAGGATGTGTGCTTTTCTAAAGTCTATTGACAGCAGGACTTGGAAAGCTGTGATTAAGGGCTGGGATCATCCAGTAGTTTTGGACAAAGATGGGAACAAGACTGAGGTTCTGAAGCCTGAAGAAGAATGGACCAAAGCTGAAGATGATCTTTCACTGGGAAATTCAAAAGCTTTGAATGCAATTTTTAATGGTGTGGATCAGAACATGTTCAGACTCATCAAACAATGTACTGTGGCTAAGGATGCTTGGAAAATTCTGAAAACCACTCATGAAAGAACCTCTAAGGTTAAGCTATCCAGACTTCAACTTCTCACAACAAAATTTGAGAACCTGAAGATGATGGAAGATGAATCTATTCAGGACTTCTACATAAATGTGCTGGACATGGCTAATTCCTTTGATTCTCTTGGGGAGAAGATGTCAGATGAGAAGTTAGTGAGAAAAATCCTCAGGTCCCTGCCCAGAAGATTTGATATGAAGGTGACAGCAATTGAAGAGGCCCATGATATTACCACTATGAAGCTTGAGGAGCAAATTGGGTCATTGCTCAATTTTGAAACTTCCTTTTGTAAACAGCCTGAGAAGAAAGGAAAAGGTGTAGCTTTTAATGTGAATTCTGAAGCTGATAATCAACATGAGTCTGATGAGGATGACTTATCAGAAGCTCTAGTGTTGCTGGGAAAACAATTCAACAAGATTCTGAAGAATGTTAACAGAAAAGCCAAAGCCAAAGGTCAGAACTTCAGATTCAACAACAAGAAGCAACAAACTGATGTGAAAAAGACCAAGTCTGAGGAGAAAAGTAATCAAGCTAAAGGTGTGCAGTGCTATGAGTGTGAGGGTTATGGACATATCAAAACTGAATGTCCTACTTTTCTTAAGAAGCAGAAGAAGAGCCTAGCTGCTGCTTGGTCTGATGATGATTCTGAAGAAGATGCTGCAAGTGAATCTGGTATGTGTGATACTGGTCTGGTAGTAAGGTCAGGAGCTATCCTGAAAAAGGAAGTTGTTTTAGAGTCTGAAACATTTTCAGAGTCTGACTCAGAGTCTGAAGCTTCATCTATGTCTGAAGCTGCTAAAACCTCATATGATGAACTAGCTGACAACTACAAGAAGCTATATACCAGAAGTGCTGAGGTTTGCAAACAAGTTCTGGATCAGAAGGAGACTATTTTTCAACAGGAGGCTGAAAAAGGAGAACTTCTTGTGCAGAATTCAGAATTAAAAGAAGAAGTGAACCTGCTAAATTCCCAACTTGATCAGATGAAAAAGCAAGTTAGGATGATGAACTCTGTTACTGATAAGTTGGAGGAGATTCTAGATGTCCAGAAGCAAGGAAAAACTGGGTTAGAATATGTTGATCAGAGTCTGAAGCTCAAAGAGAAAAATCTTGTTAGTCAGTTTGTTCCTGCTACTCAAACTCATGATTCTATGGTTGGAACATCAAAGAGGAGACCTCAGAAACAAGCCCAGATGCAAGCTCAGAAGCAAGCTCAGAAGAAACCTCAGATGCATGGTCAGAAGCATGTTCAGATGCTACCTCAGAAGCAACCCCAGAAATTTTTCAGAAACAGAAGGAGGAGAAATCATCCATGGATCTGTCATCATTGTGGAAAGAAAGGGCATATCAAACCTTTCTGCTTCAAACTTTATGGCTATCCTCAACATTTTCAATATAGAAGAGTGCAACCAGTTGCACCCAGACACAATGTTCAGAAGGTGTGGAAGCCTAAGGTTCAGAATGTTGGACTGATTGCTCATACTTCTTTGAGAGCCACCTCAAAAGAAGACTGGTATTTTGATAGTGGGTGTTCAAGGCACATGACTGGTGTGAAGAAGCTGCTGAGCAATATCAAATCATACTCCAGAAGTTATGTGACATTTGGAGATGGTGTAAAGGGTCAGATTCTGGGTATTGGTGATTTGATCAGTGAAGGTTTGCCCAGACTTAATGATGTGCTACTGGTGGAAGGATTAACCTCTAATCTGATCAGTATTAGCCAACTTTGTGATCAAGACTTGAAGGTTAATTTCAACAAGCAAGAGTGTATTATTACTGATCAAGAAGGTAAGGTTCAGATGAGGGGCTGCAGATCCAAAGATAACTGTTATCTATAGGTTTCTGAAGAAGAAAGAAGTCTGACTTCTTGTCTTATGAGCTCAGAAGAGGAAGTCAAACTCTGGCACCAGAAACTGGGACATCTGCATCTGAAAGGCATGAAGAAAATCCTAAGTACTGAAGCTATCAGAGGTGTACCTAATCTGAAGATCAATGAGGACAATGTTTGTGGTGATTGTCATATTGGGAAATAAACAAGAAAGTCTCATCCCAGATTAGTTCACCAGGTAACTACTAAAGTACTAGAACTCTTATATATGGATTTAATGGGGCCTATGCAAGTAGAAAGTATTGGAGGAAAAAGGTATGCTTTTGTAATGGTAGATGACTACTCAAGATTCACATGGATTAACTTTGTTAGAGAAAAGTCTGATACTTTTGAAGTATTTAAAGGCCTGTGCAATCAATTACAAAGAGAAAAAGACTGTGGCATGGTCAGAATCAGAAGTGATCATGGCAAAGAATTTGAAAACAAGAGTTTTTCAGAATTCTGTGCTTCTGAAGGTATAAAGCATGAGTTTTCTGCACCTATCACACCTCAGCGAAATGGTGTAGTTGAAAGGAAGAATAGGACTTTGGCAGAATGTGCAAGAGTAATGCTGCATGCTAAGAAACTTCCATATATGTTCTGGGCTGAAGCAATGAACACAGCATGTTACATACACAATAGAGTCACTTTAAAAAAGGGAACAGCATCTACATTATATGAACTGTGGAAAGGAAGGAAGCCTACAGTCAAATATTTTCATGTGTTTGGGAGCAGATGCTACATTTTGGCTGACAGAGAAAATAGGAGAAAACTGGATCCTAAGTTTGATGAGGGCATATTTTTGGGATATTCAGTAAACAGCAGAGCCTATAGGGTGTTTAATTCCAGAACCAAGGTTGTGATGGAGTCCATAAATGTTGTGATTGATGATCTGTCTGCTGAGAAAGAAAGACATGATTCTGAAGTTATTCTAGAGTCTGAAGCATCAGAAGAACAAACTTCAGAAGCAGAAAAGCATCCAGAGTCTGAAGAAGCAGAAGTGCATCCAGATCATGATCCTACCAATAAAGGGACATCAATTAGAGTTCAGAAAGATCATCCTAAGGAGCTTATCATTGGGAGTTTGGATCAAGGGGTCAGAACCAGGAGATCAGACCCAGCTGCTACTGATTCATGCTTTGTGTCAAAGCTTGAACCTAAAAATGTGAAAGAAGCCCTAACTGATGAATTTTGGATTGAAGCAATGCAAGATGAGTTGAATCAATTCAAAAGGAGTGAAGTGTGGGATCTAGTACCAAGACCTGAAGGGCTGAATGTGATTGGCACTAAATGGATATACAAGAATAAAATAGATGAAAATGGTACTGTAGTCAGAAACAAAGCAAGGTTGGTTGCTCAAGGCTATACTCAAGTTGAGGGACTTGATTTTGATGAGACCTTTGCACCTGTGGCCAGACTAGAGTCCATAAGACTACTGTTGGGTGTATCCTGCATTCTTAAGTTCAAACTATTCCAGATGGATGTGAAGAGTGCATTTTTGAATGCATATCTGCAAGAAGAAGTGTATGTTGAACAGCCTAAAGGTTTTGTGGATCATCAATTTCCAGATCATGTTTACAAACTGAAGAAAGCTTTATATGGATTGAAACAAGCACCAAGAGCATGGTATGAAAGGCTGACTCAATTTCTTGTTGCTCAAGGTTACAGAAAAGGAGGTTTTGATAAGACATTGTTTGTGAAGAATGAACATGGAAGTCTTATGATTGCTCAGATCTATGTTGATGACATAGTTTTTGGTAGAATGTCTCAGAAGATGGTCAAACTGTTTGTTCAGCAAATGCAATCAGAATTTGAAATGAGTTTGGTTGGTGAGCTGACATACTTTCTTGGTTTGCAAGTCAAGCAAATGGAAGATACCATCTTTATCTCTCAGAGTAAATATGCCAAGAACATAGTGAAGAAGTTTGGTATGGAATCTGCTGCTCATAAGAGGACACCAGCTGCTACTCATCTGAAGTTGACCAAAGATGAACATGGAGTATCAGTTGATCAAAGCCAGTACAGAAGCATGATTGGGAGTCTATTGTATTTAACTGCAAGCAGACCTGATATCACATTTGCTGTTGGAGTTTGTGCAAGATATCAAGTTGATCCTAAGATGAGTCAGCTGACACAAGTTAAAAGGATCCTGAAGTATGTGAATAGCACAAGTGACTATGGAATCATGTATTCACACAGTTCAAGTTCTGAACTGATGGGATTTTGTGATGCTGACTGGGCTGGAAGTGCTGATGACAGGAAGAGCACTTCAGGAGGTTGTTTCTTTCTAGGAAATAATTTAATTTCCTGGTTCAGCAAGAAACAAAATTGTGTTTCCTTATCAACTGCTGAGGCTGAATATATTGCTGCTGGGAGTAGTTGTTCACAACTGGTTTGAATGAAACAGATGCTTGAGGAGTACAACATGAAACAAGGGAATATGACCTTATTTTGTGACAATTTGAGTGCTATCAACATCTCTAAGAACCCAATACGGCACAGCAGAACTAAACACATTGATATCAGACACCATTTTATCAGAAATCTTGTGGAGGACAAGATTGTTCAGCTGGAACATGTGGACACTGAAGAACAAATTGCTGACATTTTCACAAAGGCCTTGGATGCTAAACAATTTGAGAATCTGAGAAGCAAGTTAGGTGTGTGTTTACATGAAGAATTATAGCAATTACTGCAAACTGGATGTGAGGAAGATAGAGTACCTGCCAGTTGTGCCTGTGCTAAGTGTGATCCTGAACCTGAGTCTGAGTCTGATATGTTTTCAAGGATCTATGTTACTTGTTTTGATTTTAATCCCTATATGAAGACTATGGTTTGTCATAATTTTGTGGCTAAAAAGGGGGAGAAAATCTTATGTTTAAGTTCAGACAAGAGTTATTCAGAATGTGTATCTTTGATTCAGAAGCTAAGCATTAAGTTCAGAGTTCGGAACCTTTGCAACAAGATATGTTCAGATATGAGTGAAGGGAAATATGTGTCTCAGGGGGAGTGCATGTGTGTTAACATCCTGAGTAAAGAGCTGTCCTTGATCCTGAAGAGTGGTCCTGAAGATCAATTTGGTTCTGAAGATCAATTGTACTCAGCTCCTGAAGAATGCTCTGATACCATTTTTCTCTGTAGTTCAGTAGTAAGGGGGAGTCTGTATGAGAAGCTGAGTTGCAGGGGGAGTGTTGTGAAGCTTAGTGTTTGTTTATGTATTTGTGAAGCTTCAGGGGGAGTGTTTGTGATGATCAGGAGTTGATCAGTAGCTTATATGTGTGCTTCAGGAGTTCAGAAGATGAAGCTGTTGTTTAACATAGCTCAGTAAATGTTTTGTCCGCTGCCTAATCTGTGCTAATCTGTCTGCTATGTTATATAATTATGGAGTTCTACATTGCTGAGATGATTTTATGGGAGATTGAAGAACTTGGATGGTTTTAGCCAAAAATTTGCCAAAGTGGGAGATTATTGAGTCTTTTGGTGTTGGCTGCATGTTTTGGCAAAACCAAAGTGTTGAGTCTTGTGGTGTTGGCTGCATGTTTTGGCAAAACCAAAGTGTTGAATAGAAGCATCTCCATAGGTAGAACATTTCTTCAGTTGGAAGTTTTCTCATTTGAAGCCATTCAGAAGCTGAATGCACTGTAGCACTTCAGAAGCTGATTCAGGTTCTGAAGTTCAGCGTTGACTTTTGTTGACCTCATCAGAAGCTGGGTTTTCAGAATTGTTTTGGCACGAATCTTTGCAAGATTGATCAAGGAATTATTCACGCATATGGCTTCTAGAATGCTGATTTATTTGGAGAAGATTTTATTAAAGATTTGGTTCAAAGATATGAAATTCGTATTTTCCTGTTATAATCTTTCAAAGATTCAATGCAGTTTTATTTGTTACTTTATTGGATCATTCTTATTTCAGTAACAATTCAATTCAGAAGATTAGTTTGTTATTTATGCTACAAAACTGAAGACTATATAAGGAGGAGTGTTGCTGCTATTCAAGTTACGATTTAGAGTGTTAAAAATTCAGAGAATTGAGTCTTTGTTATTTTAAGCTTTTAGCTTTGTTGTGCACCACTCTGTTAGAGTTGGTTTAGGTTTGTTTTGAGTTGTAATCACTCTAAGCCTGTAGGTATGAGTGCTGTCTTTGTGTATTGAAGTTGTCTTTAAAAACAGGGGAGTTTTTGTGTTCAGAATTGGGTTAAGTTCAAAGGGTAGTTCAAGTAGCTGGGTTACAGTTGCTTGAATAGGAAGTTAGAGGTTTTCTAATACTCAACGTGTTGGGTAGAATTCAAGACTAGGAGGAAGATAATTGCTTAGGCTGGGAACTGGGAGTCAGTGTCTTGAGTCATAAGGATTATTTCCTATAGTGGAATTCCTTCCTGGATTGGTATCCCCCAGAGTAGGAGGTGTTTACTCCGAACTGGGTTAACAAACCTCTGTGTTTTTAGCTTTCCTGCACTTTATTTTTCTGCTGATTATTTGCTTTTATATTGTGCTAAGTTCTGTTCAGAACCTGTTGGTTCAGAACTTGTTTGTATCTCTTAAATATTGCCTGGCCAGAATTTCAATTGGCATCAGAGCAGGCACCCTGCCTGTGTTTTGGGTGAGATCCAGAGGCATTAATTACTGGCAAGCATGGATAGAGAAGGAGGATATGTCAATAGACCATCCCTACTAGATGGCACAAACTATGAGTATTGGAAGTCTAGGATGTGTGCTTTTCTAAAGTCTATTGACAGCAGGACTTGGAAAGCTGTGATTAAGGGCTGGGATCATCCAGTAGTTTTGGACAAAGATGGGAACAAGACTGAGATTCTGAAGCCTGAAGAAGAATGGACCAAAGCTGAAGATGATCTGTCATTGGGAAATTCAAAAGCTTTGAATGTTATCTTTAATGGTGTGTACCAGAATATGTTCAGACTTATCAAGCAATGTACTGTTGCCAAGGAGGCCTGGGAAATTTTAAAGACAACTCATGAAGGAACTTCTAAGGTAAAGATGTCCAGATTGCAGTTGCTGACCACCAAGTTTGAGAACCTGAAGATGAAGGAGGATGAGAATATCCAGGATTTCTATATGAATGTGCTTGATATGGCAAATTCTTTTGATTCTCTTGGTGAAAAGATGTCTGATGAGAAGTTAGTCAGAAAAATCCTCAGGTCCCTGCCCAGAAGGTTTGATATGAAGGTGACAGCAATTGAAGAGGCCCATGATATTACCACTATGAATCTTGAGGAGCTGATTGGGTCATTGCTCAATTTTGAAACAGCCTTTTGCAAACAGACTGAGAAGAAAGGAAAAGGTGTAGCCTTTAGTGTGAATTCTGAAGCTGATGATCAACAAGAGTCTGATGAGGATGACTTATCAGAAGCTCTAGTGTTGCTGGGAAAACAATTCAACAAGATTCTGAAGAATGTTGACAGAAAAGCCAAAGCCAAAGGTCAGAACTTCAGATTCAACAACAAGAAGCAACAAACTGATGTGAAAAAGACCAAGTCTGAAGACAAAAGTAATCAAGCTAAAGGTGTGCAATGCTATGAGTGTGAGGGGTATGGACATATCAAGTCTGAATGTCCTACTTTTCTTAAGAAGCAGAAGAAAAGCCTAGCTGTTGCTTGGTCTGATGATGATTATGAAGAAGATGCTGGAAGTGAATCTGGTATGTGTGATACTGGTCTGGTAGTAAGGTCAGGAGCTATATTGAAGAAGGAAGCTGTTTTGTAGTCTGAGACCTTTTCAGAGTCTGACTCAGAGTCTGAAGCCTCATCTGTGTCTGAAGCTGCTAAAACCTCATATGATGAACTAGCTGATAACTACAAGAAGCTGTATACCAGAAGTGCTGAGGTTTGCAAACAAGTTTTGGATCAGAAGGAGACTATTCTTCAACTGGAGGCTGAAAAAGGTGAACTGTTAGTGCAGAATTCAGATTTAAAAGAAGAAGTGAACCAACTGAACTCCCAACTTGATCAAATGAAGAAGCAAGTGAGGATGTTGAACTCTGCTACTGATAAGTTGGAGGACATTTTGGGGAATCAGCAACAAGGAAAACTGGTTTAGGTTTTGTTGATCAAACTCAGATTCCTAAACAGATGAATTTTGTTCCTGCTACTCAAACTCGTGATTCTATGGTTGGAACATCAAAGAGGAGACCTCAGAAACAAGCCCAGATGCCAGCTCAGAAGCAAGATCAGAAGAGACCTCAGATGCTACCTCAGAAGCATGTTCAGATGCTACCTCAGAAGCAACCCCAGAAATTTTTCAGAAACAGAAGGAGAAGAAATCATCCATGGATCTGTCATCATTGTGGAAAGAAAGGGCATATCAAACCATTCTGCTTTAAATTGTATGGTTACCCTGAACACTTTCAATATAGAAGAGTGGAACCAGCTGCTATCAGACACAATGTTCAGAAGGTGTGGAAGCCCAAAGTTCAGAATGTAGGCCTTATAGCTCATACTTCTTTGAGAGCCACTTCAAAAGAAGATTGGTATTTTGATAGTGGGTGTTCAAGGCACATGACTGGTGTGAAGAAGCTGCAGAGTAATATCAGATCATACTCCAGAAGTTATGTGACATTTGGAGATGGTGTAAAAGGTCAGATTCTGGGTATTGGTGATTTGATCAGTGAAGGTTTGCCCAGACTTAATGATGTGCTACTGGTGGAAGGATTAACTTCTAATCTGATCATCATTAGCCAACTTTGTGATCAAGAATTGAAGGTTAATTTCAACAAACTAGAGTGTATTGTTACTGATCAGGAAGATAAGATTCAGATGAGGGGCTGCAGATCCAAAGACAACTGTTACTTATGGGTTTCTGAAGAAGAAAGAAGTCTGACTTCTTGTCTTATGAGCTCAGAAGAGGAAGTCAAACTCTGGCACCAGAAACTGGGACATCTGCATCTGAAAGGCATGAAGAAAATCCTAAGTACTGAAGCTATCAGAGGTGTACCTAATCTGAAGATCAATGAGGACAATGTTTGTGGTGATTGTCAAATTGGGAAACAAACAAGAAAGTCTCACCCCAGATTAGTTCATCAGGTAACTACTAAAGTACTAGAACTTGTTCATATGGATTTAATGGGGCCTATGCAAGTAGAAAGTATTGGAGGAAAGAGGTATGCTTTTGTAATGGTAGATGACTACTCAAGATTCACATGGATTAACTTTGTAAAAGAAAAGTCTGATACTTTTGAAGTATTTAAAGACTTGTGCATTCAATTACAAAGGGAAAAAGATTGTGGCATAGTCAGGATTAGAAGTGATCATGGCAAAGAATTTGAAAACAAGAGTTTTTCAGAATTCGGTGCTTCTGAAGGTATAAAACATGAGTTCTCTGCACCCATCACACCTCAGCAAAATGGTGTAGTTGAGAGGAAGAATAGCACATTAGCAGAATGTGCAAGGGTTATGCTGCATGCTAAGAAGTTGCCATATATGTTTTGGGCTGAAGCAATGAACACAACATGTTACATACACAATAGAGTCACTTTGAAAAAGGGAACAACATCTACTTTGTATGAACTATGGAAGGGAAGGAAGCCTACAGTCAAATATTTTCATGTGTTTGGCAGTAAATGTTATATTTTGGCTGATAGAGAAAATAGAAGAAAATTGGATCCTAAGTCTGATGAGGGCATTTTCCTGGGTTATTCAGTGAACAGCAGAGCTTACAGGGTGTTTAATTCCAGAACCAAGGTTGTGATGGAGTCCATAAATGTTGTGGTTGATGATCTGTCTGCTGAGAAAGAAAGACATGAGTCTGAAGTTGTTCCAGAGTCTGAAGCTTCAGAAGAACAGACTTCAGAAGCAGAAAATCATCCAGAGTCTGAAGAAGCAGAAATACATTCAGATCATGATCCTACCAATAAAGGGCCATCAATTAGAGTTCAGAAGGATCATCCTAAGGATCTTATCATTGGGAGTTTGGATCAAGGGGTCAGAACCAGGAGATCAGAAGCAGCTGCTACTGATTCATGTTTTGTGTCAAAGCTTGAACCTAAAAATGTGAAAGAAGCCCTGACTGATGAATTTTGGATTGAAGCAATGCAAGATGAGTTGAATCAATTCAAAAGGAGTGAAGTGTGGGATCTGGTTCCTAGACCTGAAGGGTTGAATGTGATTGGTACTAAGTGGATATACAAGAATAAAACAGATGAAAATGGTACTGTAGTCAGAAACAAGGCAAGGTTGGTTGCTCAGGGTTATACTCAAGTTGAGGGACTTGATTTTGATGAGACCTTTGCACCTGTGGCCAGACTAGAGTCCATAAGACTACTGTTGGGTGTATCTTGCATTCTCAAGTTCGAATTGTTCCAGATGGATGTGAAGAGTGCATTTCTGAATGGATATTTGCAAGAAGAAGTATATGTTGAACAGCCTAAGGGTTTTATGGATCCTAAGTTTCCAGAACATGTGTACAAGTTAAAGAAAGCTTTATATGGACTCAAGCAAGCACCAAGAGCATGGTATGACAGGCTGACTCAGTTTCTTGTGGCTTAAGATTACAGAAAAGGAGGTTCTGATAAGACTTTGTTTGTGAAAGATGAAAATGGGAGTCTGATGATTGCTCAGATTTATGTAGATGATATTGTGTTTGGAGGAATGTCTCAGAAGATGGTCAAACTGTTTGTTCAGCAAATGCAATCAGAATTTGAAATGAGTTTGGTTGGAGAGCTGACTTATTTTCTTGGATTACAAGTCAAGCAAATGGAAGATACAATCTTCATTTCTCAGAGTAAATATGCCAAGAACATAGTGAAGAAGTTTGGTATGGAATCTGCTGCTCATAAGAAGACACCAGCTGCTACTCATCTGAAGCTAACTAAAGATGAACATGGAGTTTCAGTTGATCAAAGACAGTACAGAAGCATGATAGGGAGCTTATTGTATTTAACTGCAAGCAGACCTGATATCACTTATGCTGTTGGAGTATGTGCAAGATACCAAGCTGATCCTAAGATGAGTCATCTGACACAAGTTAAAAGGATCCTGAAGTATTTGAATAGCACAAGTGACTATGGAATCATGTATTCACACAGTTCAAGTTCTGAATTGATGGGATACTGTGATGCTGACTGGGCTGGAAGTGCTGATGACAGGAAGAGCACTTCAGGAGGATGTTTCTTTCTAGGAAATAATTTAATTTCCTGGTTCAGCAAGAAACAAAATTGTGTTTCATTGTCAACTGCTGAGGCTGAATATATTGCTGCTGGGAGTAGTTGTTCACAACTGGTTTGAATGAAACAGATGCTTGAGGAGTACAACATGAAACAAGGGAATATGACCTTATTTTGTGACAATTTGAGTGCTATCAACATCTCTAAGAACCCAATACGGCACAGCAGAACTAAACACATTGATATCAGACATCATTTTATCAGAAATCTTGTGGAGGATAAAGTCATTCAGCTGGAACATGTAGCTACTGAAGAACAAGTTGCTGACATTTTCACAAAGGCCTTGGATGCTAAACAGTTTGAAAACTTAAGGAGCAAGTTAGGTGTGTGTTTGCATGAAGAGTTATAGCAATTACTGCAAACTGGATGTGAGGAAGATAGAGTACCTGCCAGTTGTGCTTATGCTGAGTGTGGTCCTGAACCTGAGTCTGAGTCTGATATGGTTTCAAGGATCTGTGTTACTTGTTTTGATCCCTATTTGAAGTCTGAAGTTTTTCATAATTTTGTGGGTAAAAAGGGGGAGATTGGTATCAAATTTAAGTTCAGACAAGAGTTGTTCAGAATGTGTGCCATTGATTCAGAAGGTGACTTGTTTTGCTCTGATACCAAGCATTATGCTCCTGAAGAACCTTTGCAACAAGATATGTCCAGATATGATTAAGGGGGAATATGTGTCTCAGGGGGAGTTCATGACAGTTGTTATCCTGAGTGATACTGTGTTCCTGAAGAGTGGTCCTGAAGATCAAGTGTGTCCAGAAGTATGCTCAGCTCCTGAAGTATGCTCTGATATTTTTTTTCTGTAGTTCAGTAGTGAGGGGGAGTTTGTGTGAGAAGCTGAGTTGCAGGGGGAGTGTTGTGAAGCAGTGTGTGTGATGATCAGGAGTTGATCAGTACTTGGTTTATGTGTGCTTCAGGAGTCAGAAGCACAAGCTGTTGTTTAACATAGCTGAATCCGCTGCCTAAACTAATTGCTATGATGTATAATTGTGGAGTTCTTCATTGCTGAGTTGATTATAAGGGAGATTGAAGAACTTGGATGGTTTTAGCCAAAAAATTGCCAAAGGGGGAGATTGTTGAGTCTTGTGGTGTTGGCTGCATGTTTTGGCAAAACCAAAGTGTTGAATAGAAGCATCTCCATAGGTGGAACATTTCTTCAGTTGGAAGTTTTCTCATTTGAAGCCATTCAGAAGCTGAAAATGCCATCAGAAGCTGAATGCACTGTAGCACTTCAGAAGCTAATTCAGGTTCTGAAGTTCAGCGTTGACTTTTGTTGACCTCATCAGAAGCTTGGTTTTCAGAATTGTTTTGGCGCGAATCTTTGCAAGATTGATCAAGGAATTATTCACGCATATGGCTTCTAGAATGCTGATTTATTTGGAGAAGATTTTTATTAAAGATTTGGTTCAAAGATATGAAATTCGTATTTTCCTGTTATAATCTTTCAAAGATTCAATGCAGTTTTATTTGTTACTTTATTGGATCATTCTTATTTCAGTAACAAATCAATTCAGAAGATTAGTTTGTTATTTATGCTACAAGACTGAAGACTATATAAGGAGGAGTGCTGCTGCTATTCAAGTTACGATTTAGAGTGTTAAAAATTCAGAGAATTGAGTCTTTGTTATTTTAAGCTTTTAGCTTTGTTGTGCACCACTCTGTTAGAGTTGGTTTAGGTTTGTTTTGAGTTGTAATCACTCTAAGCCTGTAGGTATGAGTGCTGTCTTTGTGTATTGAAGTTGTCTTTAAAAACAGGGGAGTTTTTGTGTTCAGAACTGGGTTAAGTTCAAAGGGTAGTTCAAGTAACTGGGTTGCAGTTGCTTGAATAGGAAGTTAGAGGTTTTCTAATACTCAACGTGTTGGGTAGAATTCAAGACTAGGAGGAAGATAATTGCTTAGGCTGGGAACTGGGAGTCAGTGTCTTGAGTCATAAGGATTATTTCCTATAGTGGAATTCCTTCCTGGATTGGTATCCCCCAGAGTAGGAGGTGTTTACTCCGAACTGGGTTAACAAACCTCTGTGTTTTTAGCTTTCCTGCACTTTATTTTTCTGCTGATTATTTGCTTTTATATTGTGCTAAGTTCTGTTCAGAACCTGTTGGTTCAGAACCTGTTAGTATCTCTTAAGTATTGCCTGGCCAGAATTTCACAAAGTGTTGTTTAGAAGCATCTCCATATTTATAACAAGTCTTCAGTTACAAGTTTTCTCATTTGAATCTGTTCAGAAGCTGAATGCTCATCAGAAGCACTGTAGCACTTCAGAAGCTGATTCAGAGTCTGATGCCAGCGTTGACTTCTGTTGACTTCATCAGAAGCTGGTTATTTTCAAGTTATTTCTGAGCGAATCTTTGCAAGATTTATTGAAGATTTATCCTCGCATATGGCTTCTACAATGTTGATTAATTTGGAGAAGATTTCATGAAGATTTGGCATGGATTTATGAATGCTCGTATTTTTCTGTTATAATCTTATGAAGATATTTTCCTGGTTTATTTGTTTCCTTATTGGATTACTCATAATTCAGAAACAAATCTAATTCAGAAGATTTGGAGCATAACTAAGAGACTTGCTGAAGATTATAAAAGGAGGAGCTTTGCTGCTATTCAAGACTTACGAAATATAGAGTTTTAGATCAGAGAATTGAGTCTTTGTGTTTAAAACCTTAGGGTTATTTGTGCACCACTCAGTTTGAGTTGGTTTAGAGTTTTATAGAGTTGTAATTCATTCTAAGCCTTTAGGTACGAATGAAGTCTTTGTGTTTTTGAAGTTTTCTTAAAAAACAGAGTGATTTTGGTTAAGTGTTTCAGTAACTGGGTTTAGTTACTTGAATAGGAAGATAGTGGATTCTATTACTCAGAGTTGGGTAGAAGTCTGACTAGGTGGAGGTTAATTGCTTGGGATAAAAACTGGGAGTCAGTGTCTGAGTCTTAAGGATTAAATCCAATAGTGGATTTCCTTCCTGGATTGGTATCCCCCAGAGTAGGAGGTGTTTACTCCGAACTGGGTTGACAAACCTTGTGTGCCTTTTTACTTTCCTGCACTTTATTTTCTTGCTTTGCATTGTGTTTGTGTGTGCTCTGTTTTAGCAAGTTGTTGTGCCCTACATATTGTTCAGAACCTGTTTGGTTCAGAACCTGGTAACTCTGTTTATTGCCTGGCCAGAATTTCACTTTCGATGGGTCAAGAAGAGCCGTCGTAGGGGAGATTGACCTACCAGTTCAAATCGGGCCTAAGGTTTTCTCCATAACCTTCCAAGTCATGGATATTAATCCAACTTACAGTTGTCTTCTCGGACGACCATGGATTCACATCGCCGGAGCCATCACCTCTACCCTACACCAGAAACTTGAGTTCATTGTCGATGACAAGATGATTGTAGTTTCCGGACAAGAGGATATGATGGTAAGCCATCTTTCGTCGTTCCGTTATATAGAAACAGACGAAGAAGCTGTGGATGTTCCCTTCCAATCTTTAGAAATAGCAAATGTCGTGACCTTGAGCTCAAAGCCCAAGAAAGAGGCTAGGACAGCCATGTCATCATGGAGGGCAATAAGAGAAGCTCTAGAAGATAGCAGACCCACTGGATGGGGCAAGCTAGTGGACATACCTGAGAAGAAGAATCGCTTCGGTTTAGGATATCATCCATCAGCCGAAACCTCCTCAAAGCCTCCAAAGCAAGGGATCCTTCCCATTTTGGAAACATTTGTCAGTGCGGGTTTTATCAATGAAGATCAAGTGGCTCTGCTTGAAGATGCGGATGAAGACGTGCCTGATTTGGTGTACCGTTGTGCTTCGGATGAAACTTTGAACAATTGGAGGGCTATCGCAATTCCCGAAATCATTACCAAACTCAAGTAATATACCATGTGTGTTTTTGCTTTTAAAAAAAAATCATTTAGCTCTGCCCAAGGCAAATGATTAGTTGTGTGGGGCCCCCATGTTTTAAGTTATTTTCAATCATAAATAAAATCACATTTTTATGTCCAATTGAGTTCTTTTTATTTTGTTTCTTATTGCATTTGTTTTAAAAAAAAAATTGCTACAAAAAGCCTAAAATCAAATCATACTCATGCAGATCCACAAATCCACCCTCCAAAAACAACACTGCCTTAATCCCTTATGACTTCGATTTCCCGATTAATCAAGCGGAAGATAATGAAGAGGACGATTTTGAACTGCCTGAAGAATTGTCCAGACTTGGGGATCAAAAGGATAGGGAAATACAACCTCACAAGGAATCAGTTGAAATGATCAACTTGGGGACCGAAGAGGATAAGAAAGAGGTCAAAATAGGAGCCTCCCTGCAAGAGGATGTGAAGGAAAAGTTGGTTAAGCTTCTACAAGAGTATGTGGATGTATTCGCTTGGTCGTATCAAGACATGCCAGGTTTAGACCCTAACATCGTCGTACATAAACTGCCACTCAAGCCAGAATGCCCACCAGTAAAGCAGAAATTGAGAAGAACCCGACCCGACATGGCTCTCAAGATTAGAGAGGAGGTCAAAAAGCAGTTTGATGCCGGCTTTTTAGCCGTAACCAAGTATCCGACATGGGTTGCCAACATTGTGCCAGTCCCAAAGAAGGATGGCAAAGTTAGAATGTGTGTGGATTACCGGGACTTGAATAAAGCAAGCCCAAAGGATGATTTCCCGCTACCACATATTGACATATTGGTAGATAACACCGCCCAATTCTCAGTCTTCTCCTTTATGGACGGCTTCTCGGGATATAACCAAATCAAAATGGCTCCAGAAGACATGGAGAAAACCACATTCATCACCCCATGGGGAACTTTCTGCTATAAGGTAATGCCTTTCGGATTAACAAATGTCGGGGCAACATACCAAAGAGCAATGGTAACTCTTTTCCATGACATGATCCATAAGGAAATTGAGGTCTACGTCGATGACATGATTGCCAAATCCCAAACAGAGGAGGATCATCTAGTCCATCTACAAAAGCTTTTCGAACGCCTGAGAAAGTTCAAGCTGCGCTTAAATCCTAACAAGTGCACATTTGGGGTTAGATCCGGAAAGTTATTGGGTTTCATCGTCAGCCAAAGGGGTATTGAAGTGGATCCTGACAAGGTAAAGGCCATCCAAGATATGCCAGCACCAAATACCGAGAAGGAGGTCCGGGGTTTCTTAGGAAGATTGAACTACATCGCTAGATTCATCTCACACATGACATCCACCTGCGAACCAATCTTCAAACTGCTAAGGAAGAATCAAGCTGTTCATTGGAACGAGAATTGCCAAGAGGCGTTTGACAAGATCAAACAATACCTGCAAGAACCACCAATTTTAATACCTCCGGTTCCAGGTAAACCCCTCATCTTATACCTAACCGTGCTTGAAGGATCAAATGGGTTGTGTGTTAGGACAACAAGATGAAACGGGAAGAAAAGAGCACGTAATCTACTACCTAAGCAAGAAGTTCACCGACTGTGAATCAAGGTATACTCCACTTGAAAAGACTTGCTGCGCTTTAGCATGGGCTGCTCGACGCTTAAGGCAATACATGTTGACCCATACAACTTGGTTGATATCAAAGATGGATCCCATCAAGTACATCTTTGAAAAGCCTGCCCTCACAGGAAAGATAGCCCGTTGGCAAATGCTGCTGTCTGAGTACGACATCCAATATGTCACTCAAAAAGGCTATCAAAGGGAGTGTTTTATCCGAGCACCTTGCTCACCAACCATTGGAGGATTATCAACCCATATAATTCGACTTCCCTGATGAAGACGTTGTAGCCTTGAATGAGGAAAAGATCATAAGCGGTGATGAAGGGCCAGAACCGAGAGCTCGATGGAAGCTCGCTTTCGACGGCGCCTCAAATGCCATGGGGCACGGGATCGGGGCAGTTTTAATCTCCCCAAGAAATGGATACCAACCCTTCACAGCAAGGTTATGCTTTGACTGCATCAATAACATGGCAGAATATGAAGCATGCATCCTAGGCCTCGAAGCAGCAATTGATCTAAGGATCAAAAATCTTGAAGTATACGGTGACTCAGCTTTAGTCATCTATCAAGTCAAAGGAGAATGGGAAACAAAACATCCCAATTTGATTCCCTACCGAGCCCGGGTTATAGAGTTGATTGAGCATTTTGATGAAATCACCTTCCATCACATACCTCGAGAAGAGAATCAGGTAGCAGATGCCTTGGCTACATTATCATCAATGTACCAAGTAAATTTCCACAACGAGGCGCCAATCATAAAGATGGATCGTAGGGACAAACCAGTTGTATGTGCAGTAGTCGAAGAAGGACTTGATAACAAACCCTGGTTCTACGACATCAAGCGATACCTCGAAAAGCAAGAGTATCCAGAAAATGTCTCACAAACCGACAAGAGAACCCTCAGGAGATTGGCATCCCAGTTCTTCCTCAGCGGAAACACCCTCTACAAAAGAAACTATGACCTGGTCTTGTTCAGATGTGTGGATAAACATGAAGCGGACATGCTCATCAAAGAAATCCACGAGGGATCTTTTGGAACCCATGCCAATGGGCATGCAATGGCAAAGAAAATCCTAAGGACGGGCTATTACTGGCTAACCATGGAAGCTGACTGTTTCCGCTATGCCAAGACTTGTCACAAATGCCAAATTTATGCCGACATGGTGCATGTGCCACCAACTCCCCTGAACGTCATGACCTCACCCTGGCCTTTCTCTATGTGGGGCATAGACATGATTGGAATGATCGAGCCCAAGGCTTCAAATGGACATCGCTTCATCCTCGTTGCCATCGACTATTTCACCAAGTGGGTCGAAGCAGCTTCGTATGCAAACGTAACCAAACAAGTGGTAGCCCGATTCATCAAAAAGGAAATCATTTGACGTTACGGCACTCCCCACAAAATTATCACGGATAATGGGGCCAACCTGAACAACAACACGATGAAGGAGTTGTGCAAAGACTTCAAGATCGAGCACCATAATTCCTCACCATATCGTCCAAAGATGAACGGTGCGGTAGAAGCAGCCAATAAGAACATAAAGAAAATCATCCAAAAGATGGTAAAAACATATAAGGATTGGCAAGAGATGTTTCCCTTTGCGCTACATGGCTACAGAACAGCCATTTGCACTTCAACCGGGGCAACCCCTTTCTCTTAGTATACAGTATGGAAGTCGTGCTTCCCATTGAGGTTGAAATCCCTTCGTTAAGGGTCTTGATGGAAACCAAGCTAGAAGAAGCTGAATGGGTCCAAACAAGGTTCGACCAATTGAACTTCATAGAGGAAAAGCGCCTAACAGCGTTATGTCATGGACAACTCTACCAAAGGAGGCTCAAGAGGGCATTCGACAAAAAGGTCCGTCCTCGAGAATTCAAAGAATGAGACCTAGTGCTCAAGAAGATATTACCTATTCACAAAGACCCCCGCGGGAAATGGACTCCCAGCTATGATGGACCGTACGTGGTACACTACTAAAAAAACGCAAATTAGAGACGGATTTTAGTGAGGGAAAAAAATCCCTCACTAATTGTGACGGTTTTAGTGACGGATTTTCATATTCACCACAAAAATCGAGTGGACAAACATTAGTGACGGAAAAGATTAATTATCCCTCACAAATATTCCCTCACAAAAATTCCGTCACTAAATCCCTCACAAAATTGATGAGTTAAACTTTTGTTGCGGAGTTAGACACGGAAGTGATCCCTCACTAATGTTTCCCTCACTAAATCCCTCACTAATGTCAACTACATAATTAGTGAGGAAATTAATCCCTCACAAACAATTAATGAGAAAACTGAATTTTTCTCCCAATTGTTTCACATTTTGGCTTTCCCTCCTATTATACTAAAACATTCCCCCTCTTTTTTTCACAAACCCTAGAATAAAATTTTCCCCAAATTTTTTCTCCAAACTCAAACAAATCGTATGAACAGCTTATGAACTCTTCTTCTCCTACCGAAGTCTCCACCTCGCCTTCTCCGGAATGAGCGAACAATAGCAGCACAGCACAGCTTACGTACTCCAAACAAACAAACGTATTCCACCTCAAATCTCTCTTAAATCCTCAAATCCTCAAATCAAACCAAAATCTTCACTGAATCTCTCTCAAATCCTCAATTCATACCAAAATCGAACCTCAAATCTTCGCTGAAATTGAATAGCAATACCAAAATCGAACCTCACTCCCAGAATCGAATCTCCTTCCTTCTTCCAGAATCGAATCTCTCAAAACTCACGGTAATCTCTCCCTCTCTCAATCTCAGAATTTAGTAATTTATTTATTATTTTTTGGGTCATGAAGGAATATGAATCCAGAGATTGGTGTAAACTTTTTTCTTTGATGGATTACTCGTGTTTCATTCAACATTTGAGATATTTAAGACCTTTAGGTTATTCCAGTGATGGAAAAAAGGTTCTGTTGAGAGTAGATTATAAGAGGCTGTTTTGGTATGATCTCATGAGCGAAAATGTTAGTGATTTAAACGGTGAAGCCAAGAGGACCCATAAGAGTTTCATCAATCTCAACGGCGTCTTGTTGTTTGAGGTAAGTTACGGAGTCGGAATCGAAATTAGACATGGTTTTAGACGAAGAAGTAATTGTGGTAGAAAATGATCGAATACCCTGAAACGAAGAAACTAAACATCAATTGATTTGATTATTAGTGATTAGTAATTAGAGGTAATTAAGTAAGACGAGAGAAATTAGTTACCGAGAAGAATTGAAGAAAGGGAGGTTTGTGATTGTGGTTGTGGTTGTGGTTATGATTATGAATGAGTGAAAGTGAATGAGTATTGTTGTTGTATGGGGATATGAATGTCAATGTCAATGTCATTCTTCTTCCATATAATTGTACCATCAATGAACGCATCTCCGCTTCTGCATTTCATCACTGTGTACACCTTACTAACATCACAGTTTTTCCTTCAAATTTTACTACCAGAAAGAATCGCGTTTTCTAGATAGATGGGTTACTTCTTTTGCCTTGTTGGCCTTTTCTTATCCGTCAACAAATTTACCTAACTTTCTCAACAATTTTAAATAACTAACTAGGTTACTTTAATTTTTTTCAGTATATTCTTAAATGTCATGTTAAGTGCTAACTAATGTTGATGACACTTGTTAAGAAAACAAAAAGAAGCCGTGATTTGTGTTGGAAGCCTTGTACAACCACCGTCCTTGCCTACGAATCAGCACATGTCCAGATGTGAAAGTATAAGCATGACAAGGTAATTCTTATTGTCCATCTGATATGATAGTTATACTTATTTTTGTTTGTTATTGGTCAAATTGAATCACCCTCCTTGTATAGTCTGTTTTTTCACATCTTGGATTTCAAAAGAAACAAAAAAGAGAATGTTTTGTGTGTCAAATTTAGTAAGACAGGGATTAATTTTCTTATAAATTAGGTTAAAGAAAGAATCACAATATGAGTCAGTTTTTTAGCCTTCATTATTTTAGATCCTCACTCCTAAATCATTATTTTGACAAGCTTATACCTTAATGTTGAGACAATTCTACCCTGCCGTGGTATCCATATTTGGAAGGAGAAGAAATTAATTTGTTGTTTAGAAAGTTGCCCACCATGAAATTACTTCAAATTTATGTATAGTTCCTGCTGAAAATTTTTCTTTCTTATCATTATTCGTTTGTGATATTGTTGAGCTTACTTGTATGAGATTCACGTTTTTTTTACAGGAATGGAAGAACAAACGTTTCTGTAGTTAAGGTTTGTGCAGGGATTAAGGTTTTCCTTCTTTGTTTTCTGTCATTCTGCTGGGTACCAGCTGCTGTTCTGCTGTTAGCAGCTGTAGTAGTTTGGAAGCTATTTTTGGCTTGAGTGATTTAGAAGCTATTTTTGGCTGCAAAAATTTGTAATTTAGGTTCATTTAAGTTGTACTTATAGAATAACATTATGAGTTTGTAATTAGCAGTCTGTTTGTGGCTTTAAATCAATGATCATTTACTTCTTATTGTTTTGTTTGAAAGGTATCCCTGCTAACATTATGAGTTTTAATTTTAACACTATTTTCTGTTGTTTAGATCATTGTTGATTTTGCTTTTAATTAATGGTGACTAATGTGCAATTCGTTTAGCAACAAGATCCAACAGGGCTTCTAAGAATATATTTGAATCATGACTTAAATATTGGAGTTTTATATTCCATATTATTTGAAATGAGATGGTAAAACCTATGGTTTTGAAAGACATTTATATATGAGCCCAACATGGATATTTCTATATGGTATTTTCAGCGGCTTACACTTACACAATGGAATGTGTACTAGCATATAGTTAAAAGAGAGTTAAAAGAGGAACTAATATGTCGTGATGTTGTTGTGGTAGGGGTCCAGGAACTCACTGTGCTGCTATTAAGGCTCCCAGGATCACTTCCAAAAATCTCATTAGGTATGTAATTTTCTTCAATTCCTTTAAATTCTGTTTTTTTAGTAATTTTTTGTTGAATAATCTTAATGTTCTTGATCATAAGTTTTACAATGGTGAAACTTTCTTGTTTTCTGTTGATTGAACTTAGATAGGGAACTTATTGTTGTTTAATTTTGTATTTTGATGATTGATGTTTAAACTGGGATTATATAACTTTGATTTTGTTGAAGATTGGTAGTATGAGACTTGTTTTAGATTAGATTTTTGAATGTTGTGATGTTGCCTATTATGTTGAGACTTATATGTTGTGATGTTGCCTATTATGTTGAGACTTTGATTTTGTTGAAGATTGGTAGTATGCTTCCTCTTTTCAATATTACAATCGTAGCTTTACCACATTTGAGTTAATTTTTGGGTATAGGAAATAGGAATATATGTTTGTTGTGAAAGAGTGTAGCTGAAGTTGTAGATCACTTTGAGTTAGTACACTTTTCTTAAATTTATCAAAATAGCAATTTAGTCCTTTAGATTGAACAACATCAATCAATCTAGTGTTGTTTGTCACGAAGCAGCAAAAGACTATTCAAGTCGATATGTAAGTCTTATATTAGTTTTGATGCATGTTCACCATAAAAATATTTTGATAGAGTGACTAATTGATGGAAGTTTTTTAGTTTAACGGACTAATTTACTATTTTGTAAATTTGAGAAACTAAATTGCTCCACGATTACAATTCTGAGGACTGAAATGCCGAACATTCTCTCCTTCAAAATCACCGTCATCTACCAGCTGATCCCTATGCTGCTCCTTTTGGTCTCTCTTTTTAGCCTCAAGTTCCTGACTTACTCTCTTCTTTGTAAGAAATTCTGACAGACCTTTAAGAGTAGTTTCAGTTTCACTCCCCTTGAGAAGCTGCTCTGCCACTTCAGCAGGAGTCACCAGTGTTTGCTGAATTGTTTCCTCAATCTCTCCGAACATGGTGTGTTCTTTAATTCCTAGGTAACGGAAAGCTAACTGTCTAAAACCAAAGGGAGTACAATAGGACATGTGGATATGAACATCCATGCGACCAGGGCGCAACAAAGCTGGATCAAGCTTTTCCTTGTGGTTTGTCGTGAACACTATAATCCTCTCATCTCCACAACTTGACCAAAGCCCATCAATAAAATTCAGCAGCCCTGATAGTGTAACCTGTGGATCAATGTGATGGGGCTCAAATGATTGTTAGGGTGAAAATAATGTACTCTAAATAGTAAAACCAATATTATAAATGAACATTAATATGAAATTTATCTGTGTAACCACTCCACACTTCATAATAATTAGTACAACTCCAAGAGTAGTTTTGAGTAGTGTTATTCTCCTCAACTTAACCGTTGATAATGTCATGTTTTATTAATGATCAAATACACAGAATTTCATATAAATTGGACAATTTGTAGCTATGTAATTTTAGAATGTTATAATAATTAACAAGTTTATCTACTTAACAAGAACTTCTTTCGCTGTTAAGATATAAGGGATAATCATAACTCTGTTTCTTTGTTTGCTGCTATTCACATGAGTATGTGTGATCCTGATTTAAGGTGCCTGTGTGTTTCTTTGAGTCAAGTTCCCTCTAAATTTTAAGTCTTCACAAGATAACAACATAGTAGCAGTCTTGACATCACTCACAAACATTCATCTGTACCCTTCCCATACCAAATTGCTCATGGTGGTGTTCTTCCTAATATTAACCCTATTCTTTTGCCTAAGAAGACCGAAAAGGCTGCTACTGCTAGCAAGGAGCCTAAGAAGGCTGGAAAGTCTCCAAAGAAGGCTTAGATCTTTAGGAACAATTAGTTATTTTAATTAGTAGTTTTTTATGTTGCTTTTGAATTTGCAATGACGTAATAGGATCTTTGTGTATGAAAATGATGGATTTAATGATATTGGACTTCAAAATTGTTTCTATTCTACAATTTCCGAGTTTATAAAAGTTCATTGCCCAATTGTTAGGTGTGCACTAGTTTTCATTTTTAATTTTTAATAAAGCTTGAGACCTGTTTGAATGATCCTGAGTTTGAAAAATCAGAATAATACTTTCTATATAACTTAACCAAAAATTTTAAAAATGCAGTTTAATCCCAAGCTTGCTTTGCGGTAAATAGTTAAAAAATCTGCCATATCCTTGTTGATTGTCTGCTAAAAAGCTCTGCTTTTTTTTTTAGTATAGTCCAGTGTTTTTTTAGTGCTGCAGTGTTGTAGAATTCTCTGTAGTTCAGTGACCGAATCATTGCAGAAACAGTATGCATCTACAATGTACAATGACATAACCATGGTGTTGCAATGCAACGATCTCATGCGATCAAGAATGATAAATTGCTCCGGTTTAAGGGAAGAGAAGCAATTACAGTTCCTGGACTGTTGCTTTGAACTTTCTGTATATAACCAGAAGCAATTACAGTAATTAGATGTCATTTTCATAGGAGGACAAATTAGTCAATCTCTAATCATAACAAAAAAAAGGACTCTACTTTAGCTATAGGGTGATGTGAAATTTTTATAGTCGGTTCCAGAAAGATCCGAATCACCCAAAAAATAAACGGACTCTACTTGGTTATCTAAAAAAACGGACTCTACTAACTTGCCCAACAAGTCAATATCCTCTTTTTTTTTTTGACTAAGTCAATATGCATTTTTGTTGTGCTGGAATAATTTTAATAACCTTATTCATCTAGATACCATTGGTAATCAATATACTTGGGCCAATGATAGAAAAGTGAATGAATGAGTGAGTAGTTTTTCTTAATTACTCTTATTATTTGTTTAAAAAATATATCTTTGGCACATCACTAACTTAAGAAAAAGGTAAATAATGTGGCTACCTTAATTTGTATATTGACTTTATGTTATATTTGATTATTAATTTGGATTTTGATTGAATGGATGTTGTTTCACTCGCAGTTATTGAACCATTAATTTCGTTCTGTTCGGTTCGTTAGCAAATCATTACTTGCGTTCGTTTCCGAGCCACACACAACCAGGTTAGATCTATTTTAGATGTATTTTTCTAATTTATCATACTGATTTTTGGTCATGATTTCCTTTATGATTATGGTTTAAATGTGGTTAATCTCTGACTTTCCTCCGCGTTACCTTCACTCTATGAAAATGATTTTCAGCTATAGTTGTGAAGGATGCATTTGTGTTTGATATGGATTCTTTTTCAGATTCATTTTTTTTTTCTATTGTGAATGATACATCTGTTATGGGGTAATTTAGAGTGTAATTTAGTTTTCTATCGCTTGATGTTAAAATTTCAAGCGATATATGACCCACGACTAATGCTTTACTGTGTAAATAATGCATCAGCAATGGAAGCACCTGAAAATAGAAAGTGGATGTATAACAGAGTTGATTGTTACAAGAATATTACTGCAGAATTTAATATTGGTGTTCTGGAGTTTATTAAGTTTGCTTTGGAACAAGATAAAGATAACATTGGAGGAGGGGATATTAGATGCCCATGTAATATTTGCAAGTGTTTGAAACATAAAAGTCCAGCAACTGTGATGACACATCTATGTTTAAAGGGATTCATGAGTAATTATTATCATTGGACGAACCATGGTGAGGAAATTCCCCCGATTCCCCAAGTGACTGTCAATCACTCATATTATGCAAGTAGAGGTCAAAGGGAAATGTTTGACAATTATGAGCAGTTAGTAATGGATGCTGCGGGACCAGACATTGGCAACTATCTAGAGCAAGAAGGTGAAGACGAAGGAGACCCAATGGAAGAATCTCCTAACGAAGAAGCTCAGGGATTCTTTGAATTGTTGAAGGCCGCACAATCTCCTTTATGGGATGGTTGTGATAGATATTCTGTGTTGTCAGCTTCTTTAACAGCATTAAATTTGAAAGCAGACTATGGATTTTCCGAGGGTTGTTTTAATGCATTGATGCAATTTATGGGAAATGCATTGCCAGATAATAATCGTATGCCAAAAAATTTTTATCAAGCAAAGAAGACGGTTGCTGAACTAGGGTTGTCAAGTATGAAGATTGAATGTTGCGCGAAAGGATGTATGTTGTATTATAAGGAGAATGCTGCGCTCCAAAGTTGTAAAATCTGTGGAGAGGAGCGGTATAGGCATGTTAGAAAGCAGGGAAAGGATAAATTAGTGCAAAAAAAACATATGTGGTACTTTCCGCTTGTTCCGCGACTACAAAGATTGTATTCCTCCATACAAACAGCTGGTGAAATGACATGGCATCGTGATAAACCTAGGGAGAACGGTTCTTTGTCTCATCCTTCAGATGCAGAAGCCTGGAAACACTTTGATGAAAGATGGCCTGACTTTGCTCGAGATCCTCGAAATGTTAGATTAGGTTTGTGTTCAGATGGCTTTGCTCCATTTGACATATCGGGCCGGAAGTATTCTAGTTGGCCCGTGATTATTACCCCTTATAATTTGCCACCATGGATGTGTATGAGAAGGGAATTTATGTACTTGACCATTATAATTCCTGGCCCAGACAACCCAAAGAGAAACATTGATGTGTATTTGCGTCCCTTAATAGATGAATTGAAAATGTTATGGGAGGATGGGGTTATGACTTATGACGTGTCCTTGAAGCAAAACTTTTTGATGAAAGCCGTTGTAATGTGGACGATTAATGACTTCCCAGCCTATGGGATGTTAAGTGGTTGGATGACAATGGGAAAACTAGCTTGCCCAATTTGCATGAAGCAACACTCTAAGGCATTTACCCTAGAAACTAGTAAAAAGACCTCATGGTTTGATTGTCATAGACAATTCTTACCACAAGATCATTCGTTTAGAAGGAATAAGACTGCATTTAAAAAAGGCGAAGTTGAGACGTCAATTCCTCCACGAAGGCTGAGTGGTGAAGAAGTTTGGGAAAGTGTTAGAAATATACCAAGTGCGGAGGAATCCCAAGAATGTAAACCACCAGGCTATGGGAAAGAGCATCATTGGACAAAACGGAGTATATTTTGGGAGCTTCCATATTGGAAAACTCACCTTCTCCCACATAATCTTGATGTAATGCACATCGAGAGAAATGTGTTTCTTAATATTTTGTTCACAGTAATGGATACCAAAGGCAAGACAAAAGATACTTACAAATCTAGGAAGGACTTAGAAGCACATTGTAAGCGTAAGGGCCTAGAGCTTAAACCTGGTAGGAATGGTAACTTTGTAAAACCAAAGGCACAATATACATTAACCAAACAACAAAGAACAGCCGTATGTGAATGGGTTAAAAACCTTAAGCTTCCAGATGGTTATGTTTCGAATTTGAGTAGATGTGTTGACTTCAAGGAAGCAAAGTTGTTTGGCATGAAGAGTCATGACTGCCACGTATTCATGCAGCGTTTGATACCATTAGCATTTAAAGCCTTACCCAAACCTATTTTGAATACACTTACCGAATTCAGCCAATTCTTCAGGGAAATCACATCATCATTGTTGAGAGAAGATAAATTGCGTAGTTTGGAGGAAAACATCCCAATCATTATGTGCAAGTTAGAACAAATATTTCCTCCAAGCTTTTTTGACTCAATGGAACATCTTCCTATTCATTTAGCTTATGAAGCAAGAGTTGGTGGTCCTGTGCAGTATAGATGGATGTATCCATTCGAAAGGTTAATTGTTCAACCTTATATACGCTCTTGGTTAGTTTTCTTAGTTATTTCTCCATTTATCTAAGCTTAATCTTGATTTGGTCTATAGGTTCATACGAACTTTAAAACAAAAGGTAACAAATCAGGCTTATGTGGAAGGTTCGATTTGCAAAGAATATTTACTAGAGGAGATGTCCACATTAGCTTCCTATTATCATCCCCCTGATATTCCATCGAGGAGAACAAGAGTGTCACGGAACGATGATGGAGGAGAAGATTTTTCAGTGAATCCTCCATTGTCAATCTTTAACTATCCGGGCCGTCATTTTGGAAAACGTACCAAATCTACTTTGAGTGATAGGGAAATGAAAGCTGGACACCTTTATGTTCTTTTAAATTGTCCTGAGGTGGTGCCTTACCTGAAGTAAGTATTCCCAAGTTGAAATTTGTACAAATGTATTAATTGTTTATGAAGTCAAATTTAATGGATATCTTACATGTGTAGCATGTACTCCGATTTGTTACGAGAACTAGACCCTGAGTTGAGTGAACCAGATTTAGACAAACAAATCTCCGCAACATTTCCAACTTGGTTCAAAACACATGTACGTGAATCTCCATAGTTTAAAATTATAGTACCAAATTTATTAGGTTGAATTTACAATATTTTTCCTAGTGCAGGTGCTTGATTCAAGGAATGAGATACATGATGTGCTGTTAACGAGTTTGGCATGGGGCCCTCTTAGAAATGTTATTAAATGGCATAGTTATGTTATTAATGGCTACAAGTTTGTGACAAAATCTCGAAACGAAGGGATGAGTACAACCAATTCCAATGTATGTGTTCGGGGAGGGCAATTAGATTCATTAGAAAATGATTACTATGGTGTTTTGACTGACATTGTCGAATTAGAGTACACCGGTCACCCTACAAAGAAGGTGGTTTTATTTCAATGTGATTGGTTTGATCCTAGCTCTCAAGGGACAAAGAGGGACAATTATGGCAATGTTGAAATAAAAAAATCTAGGAAATATCAAAATTATGATCCTTTTATATTAGCCCAACAAGCAGATCAAGTTTACTTTACATCCTTTCCTGAAGGGCAACAAGGTTGGCTAGGTGTCATAAAAACCAAGGCACGCAATAACATTCAAATTATGGAAAGAAAATTACAGCAAACAACAGATGCATATCAAGATGATGATGTTAATACACTACCTATGGTTGTTTCAAATGATGATTTTCAGCAGTGCCTTGTTGACATTAACGGTGTAGCTGAAGAAGTGCCAAACTCTTTGTTGAGGAGAAGTGCCAAACTCTTTGTTGAGGATGAGAAGGAGGAGGAGGAGGAGGGGGAGGAGGAAGATGAATACGAGGGGGAGGAGGAGGAAGATCAAGATGAGGGGGAGGAGGAGGAAGATGAAGATGAAGATGAAGATGAAGATGAAGATGAAGATATTTTTGAAGATATAGATTCAAACTAAGTCATTGAGCCAAATTAAGTTGAAAGTCGCACACATGTATTTTTTTTTTTTGGATTATTTTGATTTTGACGTGTTATTCTTATGCATATTCAATGAAAATATTATCATTTGTGCGTTTATTTAATTTTATGCCACTACTCCATCACCCCTTCCTGTTGGGCAAGCAACAAATCCTTCCACATCTCATACAACAACAAATACACAACTTCCCCACTCTACTCCTAGCCCACCTATTTCTCAAACACTAAGCTCGCCACTCATCGCATCAACTAATGTATCTGATGCTGATCCACATGTATCATCAAATGATATGGATTCATCTCCAAACATTGGGAGTGAGGACCCTCTTGATGGGCGTATTTGGATTCGCCCAGGACCAGAGAACACGTAAGCTTTTATTACTTTTTGTCCTTTAATTTTAAAATATATCATACTTGTATCATACAATTTCTTCAATGTTGTTTTTATAGGTTTGACCCTGCTATTGCGCCTACACGTGCGATAATAAAAATTATCAAGCAAAAGTTTACTGGATGTTGGTCAAATTATGGAGAACTAAAGGCTGAAGAGAAAAAAAATGGTCCCCATAGTGTGATTTCAATGTGGTTTAGAGAGTTTAATGTATGAAAGTATTCTTGAATATTTGAGTATCTTAATAGTTATATATTTTTTTTTCATGTAGATTATACTGAATATATTGATTTATTCTTTTATTAACCTATATTTTTTATATTGTAGAGGAAGTTTAAGTGGCTACCTGAACTTGATGGAGAGATTAAGAAGTCATTTGACCATAAAGCCTCTCAGTTATACTCAAGTGCAATGTATAGGGTCAGAAAAGGGGAAGATGATGGTAGTTGGATTCCTGTTGAAATGCGTAAGAAATTGGATGAAAAATGGAGTACGGAAGAATGGAAAAAGAAGGCACAAATTAACAGCGAAAACAGAAAATCTTCTGATGCTCCACTCCACACTGGAGGGTCGATTCCAACAACTGAGATTTCTAAGAGATTAGTAAGTAATTGAATTTTAGTTTAATTGTATTTGTTAGGTTAAGCATTTTAATTTCAGTTAACATTGATTGATCCGTTTTGTTTATAGAAAACATCTCCAGATGTGACTCCAACATGTTGGGAAATATTTCTAAAGACACACAAATTGAAAGGTGATCCAACCAAGTGGGTTTCCTCAAAATCAAAGGATATTGCTGTAAGTTCATAGATTTATGTTTACCGATAAAGTAGGCTCATCAACTTTACCACTAAGAATAGCCTGTAAAAAGTTAAAATGTGTTGATAACAATGATACAGTGTTAGGTACAAGTGAAATAATTGGTTAAGAATATAAAAGAAATTGGAGTTTTTGCAACATGACTAGTCTGTTAATGCTACTTCTAACATGTGTGTGGAGCCTGTTGCTAGATTTCAATTAATAGCAGGATATCATTTTCATGAAACATAATGGGTATAAAATAGCAAAATATCATTTATCCACTTTTAGTTTTTGCTATTTCATTTATCCACTTTTAGTTTTTCATATCATTTTCATGAAAAAGTGGATATATGAAAAACTAAAAGTGGATATCATTTACGCCTAACAGTGTGCATACATACTTTAAATTTTAATTCAAATATATAATTTAAAGCAACAAAAAGCAATGCTGTGCATTATATACTTGAAATTTTTTGTTCTCTCTAAAGTAACAGTAGCATATACAATTAGGCAATGCTATGTTTATTATGAGCAGGCACTTGGTAGGTCATTAATATATCTTAAGTATTACTATAGTACAATTAAGCAACTTTGTTCATTATTATGAGCAAAGCACCTGGTTGATCATTTTCAATCTGTGTGCTGTTCTCTGCTTTTGCTAATTTTATTAGTATGTTAATTAATTAGTGCCATGATTGTTTCTTGAGTGAGTTGGTACTTAGAAGCAGCTCATGTGGACAGTACAGTGGTCCAAATAGTACAACAAAGTTGCTAGTAACATCTCATGGTTATCACTGCTTACAGCCTTGTTAGTGACATAAACTGGAAGTCAGAAACTTTTTGATTTTGTTTCTAAATTCCCAAACTAATAGTATGCATTCTTATTTGGTGTAAAATGTTTCTTTGTATTCAATTAATAGTTGGAGTAAATTATGTGTGTTGCTTGTAGACTGGTTGCTGCCTTCAGATTTGAACAGCTGTTGAAATGGCCATTTGCCTTAGTCTAAAGTTGTATAGTTTGAAACATGGCTTAGTTTTATGTTTAAATGTTACTGTTTTGATGAGTTTGAAGTTTCTGTGTAATATCTTTTTGCATTGTCCTCTTGGAATATTGTTAATGCCAGTTGCATTATTTTCTACTACTAAAAGTGGTGTGTTGCCTTCCAAAAAAAAAGAATTCAGATTGCTAATTCTTCAGTCTATTTTGCAGGATGAGTTTGAAAAAAGGATTGTTGAGAGGGATTCACGTGAGGAGGCATTAGGGGATGATGTTTCCAGTCATGAAAGTGACAACATTATCTTCTTAGATGTTGTTGGAGGAGTAAACAAGAAGGGTCGTGTATATGGTTTGGGCCCGGAAGCAGGGAAATATAAGTCGTCTAGATCTTCCAGATCCGACGGCATCCTACAATCTGAATTTGAACAAATGAGGGCTGAAAATGCATCACTTAAAGATCAATTGAAGGCTCATGATGAGTTAATTCGTGCATCGCAAGAAGATTCACGTTTGCTTAGGGAGCAAATGAGTAAATTGATGGAAATGTTTTCTCAAGGTCATCTACATCCACCTCCACCTCCATCTACTTGATATATAGATATATAATATGTATAGTATATGGTTATTTTGATAGCTTGGTTGCAAACTTAGTTTCAAGAACAATGTGCTACATCTAGTACCATTAAAAATGTTGACATATTTCTTATGAAACTTATTTTGAGAGTTTTCTTATGAGTACTCTTATGTATTTTGAGAGTGTTGAACTATGGTTGTAAACTTATTAAGAGTTTCCTTATGAATTTTATGTTTTATGATGATGAATGTATGTGATGGATATGAATTTTTTATTGTGTATTTATAATTTCCAACAAGTTTCATATGGTTTAATATAATAAATGCAGTTGCCATATTAATATAATTAATGAAATCCGGCAGGAAATTGAACATTAAATCAATAATGGTTTGAATTTACTCACTAGTTTATGAGGGAATTCCAGTTTCGTCACTAATAAAAAAGAAATATACCCTCACAATTTGAAAGGGAAAACCAATCCCTCACTAATTAGTGACGGAAATATTGGTGAATTCCCTCGCTATTAGTGAGGGAACAGAAATCCCTCAATAATTAGTGACGGAAATATTGGTGATTAAGAAAGAAATTGTCCCTCGCTATTAGAGAGGGAACGCAAATCCCTCACTAATTAGTGACGGAAATATTGGTGCTTGAGGAAGAAATTGTCCCTCGCTATTAGAGAGGGAACACAAATCCCTCACTAATTAGTGACGGAAATATTGGTGGATAAGGAAGAAATGGTCCCTCGCTGTTAGAGAGGGAACACAAATCCCTCACTAATTAGTGAGGGAATTGTCCCATTTTTAGGACATTTTTGCCTCATATTTAGTGACGGATTCACATGATTAGCGACGGATTTTATCCGTATCAATTAGTGACGGAATCCAAAATCCCTCACTAATATTTAGCAAGGCCAAAATTCGGAACGGATTACTGGCCGTCACAAAATCCGTCACTAAATTTGTTAGTGAGGGAATTATAACAGTTTAGTGAGGGATTTATACCCTCACTAAAACTGATTTTTCTAGTAGTGGTAAAGAAAGCCTTTTCTGGTGGAGCTTTAATCATCACCACTATGGACGGAGAGGAGTTTCCACTCTCGATAAACTCCGACGCAGTCAAGAGGTACTATGCCTAAAAGAAAAAGCTCGCTAATCGAAAACCTGAAAGGGCGGTTTAGGCAATAGAGAGCGTCCTGGTAGATCGAAAACCTGAAAAGGCGGTCTAGGCAAAAATTAAGGACATCAAAAAAGGAAATACACCCCGGTGGACTGAAAACTCGAAAGAGCGGTCCAGGTAAAAGTTAGGGGTCTCAAAACAAAAAAAAAAACAAAAAAAAAGGCATGGACAAACATGCTTATGTGGACAAACATGGACATGGACAAACATGCTTATGTGGCATTAAAGCTGAATAGTGCTGTTGTAAGAGGGACTAAAACCAAAAACGAATATTTACATAGGGACTAAAACAAAAAAACGTAATCACGAAAATTTCAAATTAAAAACCCAATTCATTAACAGCTTATTTCAAATTAAAAACAGTGATTCTGCCAAAAACAGCTTATTTGCATAATCACTTCTGAACATTCTAATCAGCTTACTCATTAACAGCTTAATCCTCATAACAATACCAGCACCACATAAACAGCATTAATCTATAATTTAACTTTCTAAAACAACTCAAAACAACTTATACCTCAAATTCTTAAAAACAGCTTATACACTTAATCTCTTCTGCAGGTTCCAAAACAGCTTATTCATCTATAATTTTTCTGGCCAAGGCACTTTTGACAACTCAACAGTTGCTGGAATCATAGAATATGAAATTCCATTTAGTACTCACCATTCAAATTCTTCACTCAAAAAACTTCCACTTTTCAAACCTATTCTTCCTCAACTTAATGACACTTCATTTGCAATAAATTTCACTAACAAACTTCATAGCTTAGCAAATGCTCAGTTTCCAGCTAATGTTCCTCAACAAGTTGATAAGCACTTTTTCTTCACAGTAGGCCTTGGTACAAATCCTTGCCAAAACAAGAACCAAACTTGTCAAGGACCTAATGGAACAATGTTTGCAGCATCAGTGAACAATGTTTCTTTCACAATGCCAGCCACAGCACTTGTCCAGAAAAATTATAGATGAATAAGCTGTTTTGGAACCTGCAGAAGAGATTAAGTGTATAAGCTGTTTTTAAGAATTTGAGGTATAAGTTGTTTTGAGTTGTTTTAAAAAGTTAAATTATAGATTAATGTTGTTTATGTGGTGCTGGTATTGTTATGAGGATTAAGCTGTTAATGAGTAAGCTGATTAGAATGTTCAGAAGTGATTATGCAAATAAGCTGTTTTTGGCAGAATCACTGTTTTGCTCGTATCTGTTCCTCTGTAGCTCAGAATTGGGTAATTACTGAATTTTCAGATTCTGCGTTTAATTCCCTTCGATTCGGATATAAGTTTCGCAGGATTCGGATTAGAAACGAATTCAGAAAACACTTTTGAAGTTTGGTTTTGCTGCTGAATAATTGTTACGGGTTTTGACGTGATTTTGCGAAATAAGCTGAATTACCAGTTTAAGTGGGCGGAATGACTCCAGAACGGATTACATGTGCTCGGTAGGCTGAATGAGAGTTAAGGCGAAGCTTAGACTGGAATTGAGGTTCGCATAAGCCATAAGTTGTGAATAAGCAGATTCTGGAAAAGTGTTTATGGAGGATTGAAGATGGCAAAGGTTGTGAGCTGGGCAACGAAGGTGAAGAAGAAAGAAAGAACAGAGTGATGAAGAAGGTGAAAAGATTGGGTTTTTAATTTGAAATTTTCGTGATTACATTTTTTTGTTTTAGTCCCTATGTAAATATTCGTTTTTGGTTTTAGTCCCTCTTACAACAGCACTATTCAGCTTTAATGCCACATAAGCATGTTTGTCCATGTCAGCAACTGACACGTCATCGTCTGTTAGCCAGCAATGCTTTTTTTAGACGGAATCAGACGGCAGGGACCAAATCCAAAAAATAAACAAGTTACAAGGGCTGTTTCGCAACAAAAAAACTTACAGGGACGAAAACCAAAAACATGCTAACTTACAGGGACCTTTTACATATTTAAGCCTAATAATAATAATAGAAGAAAGATAGATCAGAAAATCAAAAACTGCAAAATTCGCAGAGTTCGCAGAGCGATTATAACATCGCTTTACGAAATTCACCGCAAAGTTCGCAGAGCGATTATGACATCGCACTGCGAAATCCTTTTTTCTTTTTTTATTTTAATTTTTTTAAAGGGAGAAAAATAAAAGTTGACTTTCTCTTTTTTTTTGTTGACTCTTTTTTTTTTGAAAAAGCTTGGACAAAATTAGGGTACAACAGGTCGGAAAGCTTTGGCTAATGAAGATTTAATTGCTGGTATGTGCTATCTTGGACAAAATCCAGTTAAAGTTCTTTTTGATTGTGGTGCATCGTGTTCTTTCACTTCTTATAAGTGTGTAGAAACTCTTCAATTACTGATGTTGTCATTGATTCCTCCTATGACGGTATCTACCGCTACAGAAGGCGGTATTGTAGCAAGTCATGTATGTGTAAATTGTCCTATCACGGTATCTAGTAAGACGTACTACATAGATTTGGTGTGTCTCCCCATGGTACAACTTGACGTGATTCTAGGAATTGATTGGCTCTCTGCTAATCATGTTTATATTGGATGTGCTGAAAAGAGCATCTTTATGCCAATAAGTGATACAACTGAAGGTGTGGCTTTATCCGAATTGATTAATCGCACCCATCAGTTAATTCAGCTTATATGTGCTCAGGATAAGGGTATTTATGGGATGGTTACTGTGACTTCAGAATCAGAGCTAGGTCCCAGTGACATACCAGTTGTTAATAATTATCTAGACGTTTTTCCGTCTGAGATAATCAGTTTACCCCCAGAACGTGAAGTTGAGTTCTCTATAGACCTCATTCCAGGATCGGAACCAGTATCTGTGGCACCGTATTGGATGTCACCAGCAGAGCTTAAGGAATTGAAGTCGCAGTTAGAGGACTTGATTCAGAAACATTTTATCAGGCCTAGTGTATCACCTTGGGGTGCACCAGTTTTGTTGGTTAAAAAGAAGGATGGTAGTATGAGATTGTGCATAGACTACCGCCAGTTGAACAAGGTAACTATCAAGAATAAGTATCCTCTTCCAAGGATTGATGATCTTCTAGATCAGCTCAAGGGAGCAACGGTGTTTTCTAAGATTGACCTCAGATCAGGATACCACCAGATTCGTATCAAATCATCAGATGTATCTAAGACACCGTTCAGAACACGTTATGGACATTATGAATTCTTAGTCATGCCATTTGGAGTGACTAATGCCCCAGCAATGTTTATGGACTACATGAATATAATTTTTCAGCCTTATCTGGACCAGTTTGTGGTGATCTTCATTGATGATATTTTGATTTATTCAAAGGACCCTCAGGAACATGCTCAGCATCTGGAGATTGTATTGAATATTCTCAGAGAAAAGCAATTGTATGCCAAATTTAGTAAATGTGAATTTTGGTTGTCAGAAATCAAGTTTTTGGGTCATGTCATCTCTCAAGGAGGGGTGTCAGTGGATTCATCGAAAGTTGAAGCTGTCCTTAATTGGGCCAGACCGACGAATGTGACCAAAGTTAGAAGCTTCTTGGGCTTAGCAAGTTACTACCGAAGATTTATTATGAGGTTTTCTCAGATCGCTTTGCCTTTGTCATGTCTCACTAGGAAGGAGGTGCCCTTCGTGTGGGACGAGGAGTGTGAGAAGAGCTTCAGGACTTTGAGGAAGAAATTATCTAAGGCTCCAGTGTTAGCAATACCAAATCCCGAGAAAAGATATGTTGTATACTGTGATGCGTCCTCTAAGGGACTGGGTAGTGTACTCATGCAGGAAGGGAATGTAATAGCCTATGCTTCTCGGCAACTTAAGTCTCACGAGGAGAATTACCCCACTCATGACCTTGAATTGGCAGCTATAGTTTTGCTTTGAAAGTATGGAGGCACCATTTGTATGGAGCGCAGTTCGACTTGTTCAGTGACCACAAAAGCTTAAAGTATTTGTTCGATCAACGGGAATTGAACATGAGGCAAAGAAGATGGATGGAGTATTTAAAAGATTTTGATTTTGATTTAAAGTACCACCGGGGAAAGGCGAACGTAGTTGCTGACGCCTTAAGCAGGAATTCCTTGATGAGAGCAGAAGTATTGATGCACACCTGTGGTTTGTATGAGAAGTTTAGAGATCTTAATCTCAGTGTCACAGAAATGGACAATGGTATTTTGTTGCAAAGACTGGAAGTCACTTGTGATTTGCAGTCCAGAATCGAACAGGCTCAAGAATTGGATATGGATCTTCAGAGAAGGATCGGACAATCAGAGTTTTCAAGGGCATCGGATGGCACTCTGCTGTTTGAAGGTAGGGTCTGTGTTCCCAATGATGTTAATTTGAAAAGGTTAATTTTGGAAGAGGCACACAAGAGTAGTTTCAGTATCCATCCGGGTACCACTAAAATGTATCAAGATTTAAAAAGGGATTATTGGTGGCCAGGAATGAAAACAGACATTGTGGAATTTGTATCGCGATGTATTGTGTGTCAACAAGTAAAGATTGAACACCAGAGGCCTGCAGGGATGCTAGTACCGTTGGAAATCCCTCAGTGGAAATGGGAAGAGATATCTATGGATTTTGTAACAGGGTTACCTCGAACTCAACGAGGACATGATTCAATTTGGGTAGTTGTCGACCGGTTAACCAAGTCTGCTCACTTCTTACCGGTTAGGACTACATACAAGGCTGCTCAGTATGCAGAGTTGTTTATTGCAGAGATTGTAAAATTGCATGGTGTTCCAACTAGTATTGTTTCGGATAGAGATCCTATCTTTACCTCTCATTTTTGGAAAGCTTTTCAAAGGGCTATGGGAACGAGGTTAAGGATGAGTACGTCCCATCATCCTCAGACAGATGGTCAGTCAGAGAGAACTATTCAGACATTGGAGGATATGTTACGTGCATGCATCTTAGAAGATGGAGGAAGTTGGAATAATCATCTGCCTTTGATTGAATTCTCATACAATAACAGTTATCATTCCAGCATAGGAATGGCACCATACGAGGCATTGTATGGCAGAAAGTGTAAAACACCACTTTGTTGGGCAGAGGTCGGAGACAAGAGTATTTTAGGACCAGAAATCATTCAGGAGACCACTCTAAAGATCAAATCTATTCAGGATAAATGAGAACTGCACAGAGTCGACAGAAAAGTTATGCGGACAAGAGGCGAAGGCCTTTAGAGTTCGAAGTGGGAGATCATGTATTCCTGAAGGTTACACCCAAGTTGGGTTTACGTGGCGTTTTCAGGACGAAGAAGTTGTGTCCAAGATTTATTGGGCCATTTCAAATACTTAAACGCGTCGGTCCGGCAGCTTATCAGTTGGCTCTGCCACCGGCTATGTCAGGGTTGCATGATGTTTTTCATGTCTCTCAGTTAAGAAAGTTCATTCCGGATCCTTTTCAACCGGTAGAATTGGAAACTATCGATTTGAGATCAGACTTAACTTTTCAGCCAGAACCAGATCAGATTGTTGATCGTGATGTCAAGTCCTTGAGGAACAAAGAGATTCCAATTGTTAAGGTTTTTTGGAAAGGTTCTCCCGACGGCGAAGCTACGTGGGAGCTAGAATCAGAGATTCCAATAGATAGATTGTTTGGGAACCCACGTCATTGGCCCTTTTGGAACAACAACTTTCATAATATGAAAATGAGGTGTGGTGTGATCAATTTCTCTACAATAGTGACACCTAACTTTGTGTTCATGAGCTTTTCTATTTTTGTTTTTGCCTTGAAACCTTTTCTTGGAAAAACTTTTGAAATGTGTAATTTTATTTTTCAAGTTTTTAGCGAATACTATGAGTGCATTAAAAGCTTGTTCTATCTTACTTTTAAGAGAGACAACCTCTTCGTGTAACTTAGGACAAACTTCCATTTACCAATGTTCTTTGGTTCAAGAACCTTAGGTATAACAACTTTAGGTGTCTTAGTGGGAGGAATTACAATATGTTCATTGACTAGTGATGCATGTTCATTTTTTTAAAGTTTCAAAATCCTTTTTGACTTTTAAGATTTCAGCTTCCAATTTAAGAGTTACTCTCTTTTGAACGCTTATTTTCTTAAAGGCATTCATAAGATCGCTATGCATCTCTATACGAACATTTTGTAATTCATTGTAAGATGGATTAAAATCGGAATCGAAGTAGGTTACCTCATTTCCCTTAACTCTTTAATTCCAACAGATTTAATTTGATATATAATTAGCCTAACTACCTTATGACTGTGATTGAATATTTACCTAAACCTAATTTTCATTGATCCTTGTTGAGATCAATTCAATACAAATTCAATCACCTTGCATATAGGTGATCAACTTGTTAGTAATCATATATCGAGTTTGTCAATTTCTTGTGGTAGTGATTTCTTGCTTAAGAGTAGGTTTGGTTTGAAATATATGATTGTTATAATACAATTCAAGTGAACTTCTCGTTCGATTTGAATTGCTTGTACACATTGGTTACCTTGTTATCATTAGCATTCGTTGCACAAAATTTCATAGTCACTCGTTTTCTGAAATTTTTTCAAAACCATGCTTTCGTTGAAAACCTTTTTGGGAAAAACTATTCACCCTCCCTCTAGCTTATCAATACGTTTGTCCTATTGACCAATTGGAGACTCTTACCAGTTTTATCTTCTTCTAAAGGAACGTCACTTTCATGTTATGTGATGACATATTGTCATTACATGTTTTTTACCACCTATTTTGTTGTTTTTGTTGAGTCCTGAGTGTTTTAAGACAGCCTGAAAGTGAAGAAATCAAGAAAATCAATGGTTTTGTCCTCAGACAATCATAACATGATTTTCAAAATCATATCACGATTTCAAAATCGTGGCACGATTTTCAATCTAGAATGGAGCATTTCTTACTGACCTGCAAAATGTGGCACGATTTATAGCATCGTGACACGATTTTGGGAGCGTCAGAATGAGAATTTGAATTTAATGAAGGCATAGTGACACGATTTTTGGCATCGTGATACGATTGTAGGCGCCCAGGACCTTGCCTATAAAAGGTAAACTCATTTTCTGAGAGAGAGGTCTGGAATTTGGAGATCTGAAAGTGCATTTTTTAGCTGAAGATTGAAGATTGGAGAGGTAGCCTTCCATCAAATTAATAGTTGATCCTCATGTATGTAATGAATCTTTCTTTGAATTTAGTGATTGTAGTTTCAATTATGAGTAGCTAAGTTCATAGTGATTAGGTCTGGAGATGAATTTTGTTTGATTATTTTGAATCATGTAGGTTGTGAAACACTATCTATGATAATGCAAATCTAGTTTTATTCAGCTTAATTTGTGTGCGATGCTTTTTATATACCGGTCATATAGAAACTGATTTCAAAGATTGAATTAAACTTGGATTTAATTTAAGTGTTCAATTAAACGAGTCAGTCTACAAATGGATGATGGTTTAATTGTGATAATTGATTAACGTTAAAAAAAAAAACCTTCAAAGAATACTAATTCACCTAAGAGATTAGGGAACTGTAATCTCTGAAAAGAACTCCGACTCAAGAGATTGATCAGAGGAAATTTTGTTAATCATCGTAAAATTAGTGGAACATTATTAGGGATATGTGCAATTTACCAAACATGGATGACAAAAGGATTTGAAAGACCTGGTCTAATTCTCCAGACTAATCTCTTTACAAGCTTTTATTTAATTTATGCAATTCAAATCAAATCAATTGCCTTGTGCAACCCCCCATTTTAACACATCCTTAATAATAATGTTTTTGCCGAGTAGAAATTCAAACAGTCCATGTGGAAACGAATCTTATCAATTTTATTACTTCGATACATTTTTAGTACACTTACTAAAAATTTGTCATTATGATAGTACTGTTTGTCTTCTTCTGATCACGTGCAGAAACAAATAAAGAACTTCAATGACAAAGTGAATGTAACAGATCATTCTTAAAGAAGCAAAAGACCCCTCTAGTACTCTTTAACAACATTATCCATTAGAGGCAAAGTTTTCAAATCTGATCAAAGAACGAATTTGATGCGCTGACACTTTTCAAACAACGACTCTTATTTCTCTCATATAAAAGGACCTAGGCAGTTTATATGGAATAACAAGAGACTTCACATATTTTACAAGTGTCAAAACTTTGTCAAATTCAATAGCACACAAACACTTAGAGAAACTCTTATAAATTTTCATATCTTAGAATTTCTTAAGTATCAGAAGTCATCTGAACTTTAAGTTAGTTTACCACTCTCTGTATACAAAATGTAAACACACACAAATTTATTGTAAACTTTAATTGTAGAAGTCCTCTTGTGTGAGACAATGAAATATTAGACTTGTGTGTCTAAATACTTGTAATCTTGTGTGATTAGAGTGGAAAATCCCTTGGAAGTGCAAGAGGATTGGACTAACCTATTGTGGGGTGAACTAGGATAATTGTTTATGTTGTCTCTCTTTTCTCATTTTTTCAAAAAAAGCCAACACAATTAAACCCCATCCCCCCCTCTTGTGTTTTCTTCACATTCAAAAACACTGATGATAAGGTTGGGAGCCGGAGGTTACAAAGTGAAAGGCATAGTGGATGTACACATTTGAATGTTCAGATGGAGAAAACTTAGTATTCCACTAGTGGGACTACGAGGAGACAAACAATGTTGGCACAAAGCCGTACGACTATTTATACCTTCTCTTCTAGGCTTTATTTGAGAGTAGGAAATCTTAAAGAGGACGGAGAACCTCACTCCAGGGGTTGAAGAGGTTATGGTGAAAACTTGTGAAGCTACCTAAACATCCTAAGGTGGTTGAATGCAAGTTCTTCAAGAGGGTGGAAGGTATTCCGAGGTAAATGTGAAATCTTGTGGTACTACAAAGTGTAGTTTGAGGCAAGGTCAAGGAACAAGGTGATTAATTGATGGTTAAATTGACATCACCATCGATTTGAAGTCAAGGTGAAGAATTGTTGAATATGACTTAAAATCTCACTAAGCATCAAGAGAAAGATGAAAAAATTAGGTGTAAACAAGATGTAAATATGTTTACTTCATAATCAATGTATCAACAACATGACAAATATTGTAGTCCTTTCATATTAAGAAGGGCGTTAAGGATCTAGTTGTCATGAAAGGTCAATAATGTTACTTTTAATCATATTGAACTGGTTGTTTAGGTCAATAGACCAGGTCGACTTGAGCCTAGTCTGCTTCATTTCAGCTGCTTTACCTTCATGTTTTACCCCAATGTTTGCAGCAAGTAGATCATCAGCTTGTTTGAATAGTGCTCCAGCTTGTTCATTGAGAGAAGCATAACTTGCTGAATAGGTTGAGAGTGATTCCTCCTGATTCTTGAGGTTCAACACAAGTTGTTCCAGGTCCCTTTCTTTAGTAGATAGTTGTATTCTTAAAGTTGCAATTTCTGTCTCTAACTCCTTCTTCCTCCTAATTTCAGCCTCAATGGCCAAAGAAACCTTTTTAATTGAGTTTTTGAGGTCCTTCCTTCGACCCTTGCCTGCCACAGTCTCTTCCTTAATTCTGGCCAGATGCCTTTCAAAATCCTTCAGTTTGTTGACAGACTCAGCAGCAGTTCGGAATTCTTGGAATGATAAAAAGGCCTTTCCCTTGAACTCCACAATCGCCTCCTTCACCTGTACTGTCACCTTGGGGTGGCTACTTGTACTCAGTAGATCCAACAGCTGATGAAGTCCAGACTGTGTTTTAGGATCAGAAGAGACTTCAGATAAGTCCTTAACCATTAACAACTCCAGAGAATTGATAGCCTCTCTAATTGCTTCAAGTGAAGCATCTCCAGAACTTGATGCAGACAATATGGTTTCCTCGGCACTAATACCGAGCCTTCTATCAACATGGTCAAAGGGATCGTCGGAGTCAGAACCTTCAGATTCAGTGCTGGAAGAAGACTCATGTTCAGAAGATTCCTCACAACAACTTTGAATGACAGAAGGGTCATTTGGAATTGTAGTAGGATGAACTTCCTCCTTTTGAAGCCTCTTAGAAGTTTCTCCAGTGACATCATCCAAAAAGCTCTTAGCTGGAACTATTACTTTAGGGTGTGGACCTTTTCTCACATCAGTAATTGTTGGTCGAAGTTGGGTGGATGAGAGAATGGGGGAAGATAAAACCTTTGTCTGATCTTTTTGCGGTCTCTCTGAGGTGATCTGAAAAAATAAATAAACAAAAACAAAACAAGGGGGAAAAATACTGGTTGAGCGACATAGGAATGGGGTAAAGGAGAAAAGAACTGAGTTTTTTTTTTTTTTTCACCTGGCCTCTCTTGTCTGCCTCCATTGAATTTGGAGTTGAATTCACACTTTGCGAAGAATTTGGTTTGATGAATTGGATACCTGTCTCGTCACTCCTTTGTTGAGATACATGTATTCCACTATATTTAGAAGCCACTTTCGTTGGGACCCCATTTTTGTTAAAATGAACCGCATACGAAACCACCACTTCATTCCAGTTATTGTTTGAAAAGGCTACATCTTCATTATCTTCAAATTTGAGCAGCCCTATGTCAAACAAAAGTATGTGATCTGTTGCTATACTGAACTCATAAACTTTCCAATTTCCAAGGGACTTTTTATTGCCATTGATGAACACTCTGGTGCTAAACTTCACAGTGATAGCTTGCTCACCCACCTGTCCAATAACAAGACAGAGACAAGTTACTGGGAATTTGCCTTGAAACCAGAAAGATATCGATTCTCCATTTATATGGTGTGTAAACCAATCTGGAATCTTAGTTCCTGGAAAAGCAAACATCTTGTTTCCAGCTTCTACTGATTCCTGTCAATCAAACGTTCAGAAACTGTTAAAAGTTAATCAAGACAGTGTTAGACCCCTCATTAAAGAAAATTAAAAGAGGAGACAAAATTTAGGTGCATTTCCTTGGATACTTTATGTATGGTTCCTTAAAATACACCTTTTGTATTTATAACAAACTTTGAGAAAATTATGGATTTAAGGAAATCATGGATAGATAAGTTAAGAACCATAAAAAAAGCACATAAGAAAAGACACCTAAGCTTTGTCCTATAAGAGGAGAGTGCAAAGTTAGCTATTATGCGATTATGTTTTTATTATTATTTGTGTTGTTTATGTATGGAAATTTATGTGTGTATCTATTTTAGTTAAGTGGTTATTGGGTTGGAGGGGACAAGCTCTCCAATTCTTGGAGAACCAAGACAACCATGTCCTTGTTAGTTGTTAGAGCGTGTCCGTTATTTATTTTCTCTGTAAACAGATTGTGTTGTTAACTTTGTATGTTTGTATGTTTGAATCTCTGATTGGGAATCATTTTCCAAAGACAGATCAATAATACTCTTTGTTATTTCATAAATAATTACATTTGATACCAGATTTTATCAGAAAATTTTCAGATGTCAGCAGGAATTAATCTTCATTTGATAGGAACTGATTTTACAGATCACTAAAGTGAAGACTTTTAATGTCTAGAAACTCTTAAGCAATTGATGTGACTGTGATAAAAGCCAATACATAGGCATCATGCACTTCAAAGTTATGTAAGTATTAGCAAGTATAGTAAACCACTCCATCCAATCGCCAATCTTCCTGATACTCATCTACAGCATCAACTAACTTAGCCAGCAAATACCGTAACAATCAACACACTCAAACACCAACAAGAAATAATGTTTAGTCCCAACAGAGCTAGTTAAAGGGCTGAATATATACTCTTAGTCCTGTAAAATTCACGGTTTTCATGTTTAGTCCCAACAGATTTTTTTCTTTCAATTATAGTCCCTATTTTGCTTTTTAAGAGACTAAACTTTTAGTCTCTGTATGGATTTAAACTTAAAGCACTCTTTTTTTTTTCTAAGATTTTTAGTGAGGACTAAAATTGAATAAAATTTATGTAGTGACTAAACTTAAAAAATGGTAATTTCATTAGGACTAAAAACATATTTAGCATATATTTAATTTAATTTAATTAAATAAGAATCATAAGAGGAACCTGGTTCATAAACATGTTTGTAGACTGGTTAGTCAATGATGAGCAGTTTTGTGCAGAGAAACTATCCAAGTTTGGCAGAACACCTATGACATCTCGTAGAAACGAGCAACCATCCAAAATAATTGTTCTTATTGAAGATGGACGTTCTCCTGTGAAGTCCAGGTATTTCAAAGATGAACATCCTTTTGCAGAAAATGATTCTAAATTCCATGGTAGCCCTTTAATTTCTTCTATATTCTTGCAATCATCCAGCTTAAGGTTCCTCAGAAAGGGACACTCTTTAATGCATGCATGAAGAAATTCAAAATTATTCCCTGATAGGTCCAAATCTTTCACATTGGCAAACCAAGTAAGAACTATTGGAAGTAAGTCATTTGATATGTTGCAATATGACAGAATAAGATGCTCTGTCATTGATGACTTGGACTCCAATTCGTCACCTTTGTCCTGTTTAGAAAACCACGACGTTATGGCATTTGAAACACACATCAAACTAAGTTCTGACAACATAACAATGCTACTTGGTAACCGAACTGTTCCACAGATGTGTAGTTCTAATTTTCTAAGCCGGACAAATTTTTGAATTGTATATGGCAATTCTTTTATTGGACTTCCCATTATATAAAGCTCTGTTATATTTTCCATCTTGCCCAATATTTCTGGGAAACTCTCAAGAACTGAGCAATGTGAAAGTTTGAGTTGTTCAAGAGAGGTCAATCTGATGGGTGGTAATGCCTTGAGCTTCTTGCAATAAGCAACATCCAATATTCTTAGTTTTTCCAGAAGTCCAACTGACTTGTGAATTTGAGTTAAACTTCCACAATGTTTAAAAGATATTTTTTCTAAATTTGGGAGGCCAGATACATCAGAAATATGAGTTATCGATTCACAGTCGCTGAAATCCAAAACTGTAAGGCATTTGAAACCCTGTAATAAAAAAGAAGAAGGAAAAAAAAAGATTCCAAACAAAAAATCATAAGAATTTAAATTTCATTTATTAGTATAAAAGGAAAGTGTGCACAGACAAACAATACTTGCCTGAATTGGTTCACTTATCCTTAGGCAACTTTCAGGTAACTTGAGTATGGCAAGTTTCTTTGGATGAAAATTATCTGGTAATGATGGTGAAGGATAATGCCACCATTCCAACACTCTTAAACTATTGGGAAGATGTGTGGGGCCTTTTTTAAAACAATCATTTCTAATAAGAAGTGTTCTGAGGTTTTGCATCTTCTTTAATGCCTCTCCATCCCAATTTACTTCTTCACCTTTTGATGTTATTCCATCGTTGGGGAAATCCAGTAATAAGCTTTCAATTGTATTAGAACCCTTTTAAGATAAGTAGAAATGCACTACAGGTCAATCACAATAGAATTATATATGCTTCAGGTTCAACGTGCATACTAAGAGAAACTCAAATATAATATTGTGGAAAAAGAAATAAAAAAACAACTGTAAATTGGTGCTGTCAACAAGATTAGAAACAGAGGGGTGAATATCATGTTTTCTTGCATATGTAACAGTCGAGAAATAAATCAAGGTTAAAAATAAAAAATCAAACCACCCAATATCAGTCAATTACTCACCGATTTTTCTTGTAAGACATGAACTACATCTTGGGGAAGCCATAACCTACTACGTTTTCCAGGCTCATTTGGTGATTCCTGTCGAACAATTTCTCTACCCATGTCTTGTATTAAGTCATGTAATGTCACAATACCATTATCAATCTTTATGAGAGATCTTTCAATCAATGCTCCTATACTATATTTCACAGATAAAGCATAATGAGCCTCAAGTATATCTTCCACGTCTTCCAATTTATGTCCATTGAAGAAACAAGCAATATCAAGAAAAATACTATGCTCTTCATCCTCCAAGGAATCAAAGCTTAATTTGAGTATGCTATGGATATCTTTATGAAGATTGTTTTCATACCGATCCAATACATACTTCCACTCATCGATACTTTTTTCAAACAAGTTGGAGCCTACTACTTGCAAAGCCAGTGGAAGCCTAGAAGCATAGGCCAGTGCACGTTTTAAAACAGGTGCATAGCTTGGATCAACTACTTCGTCGGTCTTGAAAGCATTCCGACTAAGCAAATCACGAGCCTCTTCTTCACTTAATTCCTCTACCTTATATATTTTTTTAAATTCAACAAGCAAATTATTGTCCCGAGTTGTAACGATGACTCTGCTGCCAGGACTGAACCAATCGGATGATCCTGCAAGAACCTGGAGCTGGTTCAATTTGTCAACGTCGTCAAGAACCAAAAGAACCTTTTTCTGTGTGAGTGTCTGCTTTATGATTGGAATTCCCTCACTGATCACATTTCCAAGTTTAATATTAAATCCAAATATATCAAAAAGCATAGTCTCTTGGAGATGCTCTAAGCCAAATTTTATTGAATTCTCTCCGACATCCTCGAGAAAACACAGGCCTTCAAATAGGTGACTTATTGAATTGTATACTGCTCGAGCAATTGTAGTTTTACCAATTCCACCGGTACCATGGATGCCTACCATGTGGACTAGATCATCAGAATCAAGATTCAAAAGTGAGATAACTTTATCCACTCGAGACTCCAATCCAACAGGATAATCAGCAACGTGTAAAGAAACAAGAGAAATCACCTCATAGACTCTCTTAATGATAGACTCAATTAATGTATATTCGTATCCATGGCCCCTGCTCAATTAATGTATATTCTTAATTAGTTTGTTAAATTATTAAAATTAAAATTTAAAAAAAAAAAAAAAAGTGAAATTGTTTTGATATAAGTTATTTTGATAAGGATAGGAGAAGCCATACGGTTGGAAATGAAAGCCTGAGAGTTGAGCCGCGTGGTATAGAGCATCCCTCCATTTGTTGACCTTCTCCTTGAATCTCATCTCATGTTTCTCCTTGAATCTCATCTCATGTTTAGCCAATGCATCACCGTAACTACCTCTGACTTTTCGAACATCAGAAGGATCCACGTCATAAAAAACAGGCAAAACAACAAGACCGTTTTTCTTCTCCTCATAGCAGTCTATGATTTCGGTGAGTTCATCCAAGCACCAGGTAGAAAAGGCATAGTTCTTAGAAAATATAATGATAGCAATCCTGGACTTTTTTATTGCCTGCGAAAGTAATAGAGTGATTTCCTCTTCATTACGAAGCTCCTCATTGTCAACGAAGGTACGGATCCCTCGTTGAATCAGAGCATTGTACAGACTCCCCGTAAAACCATGTCTCGTATCTACAGCTCTGAAGCTCAGATACACATCATATTTGTAGGTGAAGGAAGCTTGACTAGCCATTAGATCAGGGATTAGTTTCAACACAGCTCAAAGTCAACGTTGTATGAAGCAGATTGATTGATTGAAATTGAATCGAATGCCAAGATGCCTTTGCCGAATCATCTGTTTATTTATTTAAGAATCTTTATATCCTGTCTCCCTTTTTTTATATACTACCTCTGCCCTCATATCAGTATTTAAAAACAAAAAATTAAGAAAAGTTGTTTGAGGGATTAGTTTGTGTGTAATTATTATTAAATTAACATTTATATATTTAATGTTGATTTTTTATATTTTAATTTAGATTAGATTCCCATTTATTCATTTATGATGAATTTTTAGTCATTAGATTACTTGAGGAAGAAAACCTGCTTGCTATGTTGACTATCACTAGTCTGAAACCGCACACTCATAATCTAACGGTTGGTCGAGCTTCCTTTAATCGATTTGTGAAATCCTTCTTTAACTTCGGACAGTATAAACCGATCAGATGTCCATAAGACTGCAGTAATTATATAAAAAACAACTTGTTCAAATAAATTATATAAAAAACAATAACTTTGTAATATTGTGAAAGTGTTGACTGGTCATGAGATACAAGGCTGTTAAAGAGTCTCACATCGGACAAAAAATGACCCGAACATTTGTTTATTAGTAGGGGCAGTCTTCACCTCACAAGCTAATTTTGTGGGTGTACTTGAACTAAGTACAATAACTCTAACCATGGTAGCGATGTGTTTTACCAGAGTTAGAGTAGTAGTTAGTGAATATAGGTCGTCCCGTCCCTGAAATCAAACAAACAAACACAAATCTGAATCAAACCCAAGCCAAATCCGAAAGAAATAAACACAAAAAAGGTAGTTTTCTTTTCAAAATAAAAACTTAGATCTAAGGATTTTGAAAAAGTTTTGAGTTTTTTCGACTAGAAATTTAGAAATAGGAAGAAAAAAGATTTCTAAAACTGTATTTTTTTAAAAAAAAAAAAACGGAGTTTTAGGTCGGCCACCGCGCCGAAAATCTTTATGGCCACCGCATTTTAGAGAGAAGGGAGAGAAGAGAGAGAACCGGTTGTAGAGAGAGAGAGAAGGGTTTTGAAAAATGCCTTTTTTTTGCAAAAAAGGCTATTTATAGCCTATCTCCAGATTGAATCTGGAGCGTTGATCAATCAACGGCTCAGATTCAATCTGGAGAGCCCACCACCCATTACCTTAAGCCCATTTTGTTTTTTCTCTGTTACTTCCTATACCCCTCTTTTACTTTCTGCACCCCCTGTTTTTTTTTTTTTTGTTTTTTTATTGCGTTTTATTTCTTTTGTTATGTTTTATTTTTTTTAGCACCTCATTTGTTCATATCTAACATCATCTCATGCATTTTTTTATGTATCATTTTAGCTTTTATTCTTCATTTTTTTATTTATGTCATTAGAATGTATTTTAGGGATAAATGTAAAAATATAAATGAGAATATGCATTCATGCATTTTTACGCTAAGTAGTTTAGTTTATTTTCCAATGAAAAATGATTCTGTAACACCCATATAAAGATTGCCTAGGATCTTATACGAGTATTAAAATTTCGTACTGGATACATTAATTTACAATACTGAAAGTTATCTCATAATATTACATCACATAATATTAATACATCCAAGTGTTTATACATATCCTTTTCTGATAATAAATACAACATCTGATACAAATATTGAAACATCAGGAAAACCGGCACGCTCAATCCATAGCTTTCTCCTTACCCTTGCTGCGTGCAACCTGTGAACCTGCATCAGAAGGAATGGGATGAGACATAATGTCTCAGTGAGCTCCAGCCCAACCTACTGTTGGCAACCTCGGGGAACCTAGGGTCGCCATGCCTACTTTGGCAATCTCGGGGATCCTATGATCGCCAAGCTTTAACCTTTCCCATAAAGGGTCTTAACTGATAACTGTATAGTCATAATAACTTAGACTATATCCTGATGACTTAGTGATCGAGGGAACTCCTATGATCACAATTTGATACCTATCTGAGGTACATAATGTCTGATAACATAATCAGTATAAATTGAACATACATGTTAGTTGTTAGCGTGTAACAAACAATATTATCTGAGTTCATTTTATGGAATGCCCCCGAGTGGAGTAACCCCGAAGCACATTCCTCTGAAACCGATGAAAATTCCTATCTGAGGCTAATCATCAGACTCCTCTTGTCGTTATGTATATCTGATACATAACTTAATTGGCATGTGTATATCTGATACACCTTTCAGAACATATGCATATCTGATGCATTGTCTGAACTTATGCATATCTGATGCATTGCCTTAAATTATGCATATCTGATGCATTCATTATATAATTAATCATGTGCTACTTAACCTATAATATAAGGTTCTAAGCTTATCGTTCTCATAAGCCAGTTAAATCATATTAGGTATCTAAACCCCTTATGCCTATCTGAGGCCTTGAATAATAATAATAATAATAATATTCCTGGTATTGTACGCTTAATGAGTACATACTATTCTACTTAGTTAAGGGAGACCTGAAAACTTCCCCTTAACTACTAGATAACTTATGGATTAAATACTCATCTCTCTGTATGATGTCTATCCTTGTCCCAGTTTAATCCTTGAAGGTTCATGTATAACCCTACCCCAAAGCATATCAAAGATCATTGGCATGGTACAGTTGTTTGAAAATAGAATGCCATTCTGGGCAAGTTCGCTCTGCGATCCCCTGAGTTCGCACTGCGAAGTCCTGCGTCTGAACCTTCAGACTCTGAAGTCAGCTTCTGAGGCTTCGCAGAGCGTCTGAAAGCTTTGCTCTGCGAACTCAGCTTCTGACTACTTCGCTTTGCGACCATAGCGTCGCTCTGCGACTGTAGCAGAACACGGATTTTCTGAAAAACTTGTTTTAATCTTAATATTTGATACCCAACTGCTCAATGGTCATTAAAAACATGCCAGGGACTCAGTTTGAAACTCTAAAACATATTGTACTTGAGGATTAAACAGGATCAAGCATAAAATCATAATAGGGGAAAACTAACTTTCTTTCCTAATAACTTAGAAATTTCAGTCATAATCCTCACACAATTAAACCCACAAGGGTACTGCTACTCTATGGAATTCACTTAGTATTGTGCTGATTCTTGACAGCTTTCCTTTACCAAAACCCTAGTTTGTCTTGCTCTTTCCTTAAGCTTCCTCTTGCTTTAAACTATCCCCAAAAGCTTGCTTATTTGCTTTCAACTCAAGAAATTAGAGAAGGAAACTGATATGCTTCAGCTGCTGGTGCTGACCGATTTCTTAGAGAGAGAGGGAGAGAAAAATCTGCTTGTTTAGTGAGAGAAAGGGAATGGCATAATGAATAATTTTCATACTTATCTCCTTATATACTCATTCCTCTCATAATTACAACTTTGCCACTACTCTCTCTTAATTCTTCTAATAACGATAAAAGTTACGTCTGAGCGGGATATTACAGATTCGTTTTGACCAATGGTCTCGACGAATTTCTCGCGCGTTAATTTTTATCGTCATGTTAATTTTAGGTCTTTCGTAGATTAAATAAAAAAATCAATCAAAAACATTCATATAATCAAAAAATAACAATTTAAAAAAAAAGGGTGTTTCGTTGTATAAAAAGTCTCGATCTTTATCGAGCCCTTTTTATTTTTCATTTCCTTAACAAAACTTCAATCAGTGTTAATCATATTTAGGTTTTATTTCTTTAAAAAAAAATCAACTAAATCAACCTTATTTTCTCCACTTTGGCTCTTTATCTTTTTTAAAAAACCATTTTCAAAAATTAAAATCAATCAACAAATTACTCGGCTTTTTACCCCAAATTACGTGATTTTGATCCCGCTCGGGTACGTAGGCAAAAGACTTTGTCTTCCCAAATAAAAAAACCTAAAAAATATTTTCTCTTTATAATTGTCGCACTAACCTTTTCACAAGCAAATAATAATTTCTTTTAGCACAAAAAATAAATAAAAGCAAAAGGTTCCTATAGAGTACTATAGACGTTTAGGGTGCTAATACCTTCCATTCACGTAACCAACGCCCAAACCTTTAATCTCTAAAAAATTTAGGGTTTATTCGAACTTTTCCCCTTTTCCTTGGAAAAAGTAAAAGCTCGGTGGTGAATCTTAATTTTGTGAATCAATGCTAACCAATAGCTTGATATCCGAAAATCACCGCGACAGAAATGGCGACTTCACTGGGGATAATTGTAACACCCATACTAAATTATCTAGAATATTTAGCATGTGTATTAATCTGATATCGGATACATTAAAATTTTCAATAATAATATTAATACATACAACTGAATGAAAACTAACATGCTCGTATATACAACCATATAAGTACCATATAATACACTTTAATATACATAAAATTGTCTAACGACCTCCTGAGCTGGTACCAAACGAGCATCTTCATTACAGTCTTCTTGCGTACCTGAAAACCTGCACCAGAAGGATTGGGATGAGACATAATGTCTCAGTGAGCTCCAGCCCAACCTACTGTTGGCAACCACGGGGGAAACCTAGGGTCGCCGTGCCTACTCTTGGCAATCTTGGGGATTCCTACGATCGCCATCAGTCTCTACATATTTCGCGATCAAGTGGAAACCTAGGATCGCTACTTGTCTTAATCATATCTTATACATTCATATTCTATTCTTAAGCTTCAACTTATGCTTAGTGATCGAGGGGACATCATATGATCACCACTTGTTCACTAGGAACTAATTGTCATATTTCTCAATATATATATATATATATATATATATATATATACATATTCATCTTTTCATATCTTTAAGTTAGAAGTTAGCGTTGAACAAACAATAATTATCTGAGTTCATTTTACGGAGTGCATCCGGGTGGAGTAACCCCGAAGTACATCTCCCTTCTTACCGGTGAAAATTCCTATCATATCAGGCTAACACCGGACTCCTCTTTTCTTTTGTGTGGCTGCCCTCGCGAGCGGTAACTTCACCGTTCCAGCTGCCATTTAAGGCGGTAACTTCACCGGAACCCCCTGTATTCTAACTAGCGAGACTACAGGAGACACATTAACTTTCTTGACTTGGATGTGTAGCTGCCCTCACGAGCGGTAACTTCACTGTTCCAGCTGCCATTTAAGGCGGTAACTTCACCGGAACCCCCTGTATACTAACTAACGAGCCTACAGGAGACACATCTAGTCATTTAATTACTTTGTTCTTATTCTTTATATATATATATATATATACATATAACTTATACCTTTAACTTATGCATATCTGATGCATTCTTTGAGTATTCGTTCTTAAAAGCGTAACCTATAAATAGGCTCTTAACTTTAATCATTAAATCTTCCCTTTGTGCATACGCACACTTAATTGAGTGCATCTTAAGCTTGCTACACTAGGTGCATTCTCATTCTCATTATTCCTTATCCTAAGTACTTGAAAGTACGTCTCATAATTTACTATGAGCTTTTGCATATTAATGCATTTCTTAAGGAAACCAACTTCCCAATACTTAATATATGAGTATAGGATCATAGGCTTATCGTTATCATAAGCCACTACTTGATTGTTGGAAATGTTCCCATACTCGTCTGAACTTTGCCTCACATTTCTAATTAATTCTAAGTCATTGCTCAATCCTTGTTCCTTACATTTTAATCCTTTTTGGGAGCCTCTTGGATGAGTTAGAATGGTAGTTATTGTTTCTAAAATGTTTACGGAGAAAACGGATGCGAAAAACCATGCCTACGCGCTCCAGAACACCCAAAACAGCAAAGCTGTCAAGTGCTGTGTTGATGCTGTCACTATAGCCACGGCCTGTCGCTACAGCGACTGTAGGTAAAAGTCTGAAAAACATGCTGCTCGCTTGTAGCGACGGCTGGTCGCTTGTAGCGACTGTAGGCAGAACTTAAATGCTGTCTGGTCGCTGTAGCGAGCTCCAGCTCGCTGTAGCGACCATGACAGGTCCAGAAACCTCAAAAATGGCATTTTTTATCATTCCAAACCATCCCAACACACCAAGCTTCCCCAAAGGTATAAAAAGGATTTTCTTAAGCATATAAACAATTAAATCATAGCTGGAACAAGGAATTAGCAAATAACATAGGGGTTCTAATAACCTCTACTCAAAGTATAAATAACTCTCAAACTTACTCATAACGGGTTCTAAAACCCTAGGGAGCTCACCTATGCCTTGATTGGTGCTTGCTAACTTCTGAGTTCCAAACCCTAGCTTGACTCTTGATCCTTCCTTGTTCTTCTTAATTTCCTCTTGTTCTAAACTCCTCAAAGTTAGTGATTGCTTGCTTGGGAGCTGAGAAATTGGAGTAGAGGTTGAAGATTAATGGAGGGGAGGAGGATGGCGTGAGGGTGAGAGGAAGAGGGAAGGAAATCTGATTTTTGTAAAGAGAAAGAGATGAGGATTAAATGAAAATATCTTGCATTACATATATATAAGGCCTTGCCATTCCAATAATTACCAAAATGCCATTCTTTCCATTAATTCTTAATTATCGATAAAAGTTACGTCCAAGCGGGATATTACAATCTACCCCCCTTAAAGAAATTTCGTCCTCGAAATTTAGTATCCTCTTAAAACATATATACCTTTCACATTCCTTTCTCTACTAGTCAATTCTCCACTTAACTTGCTTATCGGAATTCCAATTCTATATATCGAAAAAAAAATACTCGACAATCTTTCCTTTAACTGAAATGCTTGATGTGCGTTACACAACTCTTGCGTAGTAGGATATGAGGTCATCCGAACCATCGTATCCCACTCGCTGACTATATTCCTTGTTCACCCACTTCTTGCAATCCTAATCTGGAGTTATCCAGTCCTGACACTTGTACTGAACCTTATAAATTCCTTCATAGCCCGTGTAATCTTACTTTGACGACATTAGGTCGTTCTTATTATCCTCTAGTATTCCACTCTTCAATGGGTTTCTTGCACTGCATTTATTTTCCATGAATTATTATCTTCATCTTTCGTCTCACACGACGACATCTTACTCATAGATCTACATCGTACCTTTCCATATAGAATCATTCTTACACGGAACATCTGATATAGCGAACGCACATGCAAAGTAAGGATTATTCCAACTTCATTATTATTCCAAGTACAAGCAGGAATTTCACCTCTAGCACCTGCTCCTTTCTTCCTGACATCACGATGTGCTACTTACCACAATCGCAATCATTACCCTCACTAAGAGGTTCTCAAGAATTCACGGAATTCTTACAGATTACTCGTACTCCACTACAGCTAGTCTACGGCGTCAACGTGTATCTTAATAACTTAAGAATTCATTCTTCATACTGGGAGTTTGCTAATCTCCCATCATTCTTATCATTACCTATCTCGAGTTCTAGCCGTAGCGTAAATATTTCTATACTGATAATCCAAAACTCATAGGAGTTTAGTCTAGATGATGAGTGGTATAGACCGTCTCACATATTATCATATAGTATATTTTTATAACATATAATTTACATACATAAACGAGCACGTGTACACTACTGATGGGTACACAGTACATCACATCATCCTTTTCCAACTAACGGGACATCATTCTTAATCTTAACATATTTGAGACACTACCACATCCATTGGGAATCTTTTCTTACTCTTAACTCATATTGTAACATCCGGGATTTGCCTTTCAACTGGCTTGCCAGGTTTGCCCCGCTAATGTTACTCATGTTTATTTCTTAAGTGTACAACAACCTATAACGTAAATTATGGTTACGTTCTCTCTCGGCATCGTAAACTTATTTTCTCATTCTGGACGTCGAGTTCAAGATCCTTGTTTTCAATAGAAAGCTCTACTTGGTTGCTACCAATAATAGCACACTTAGTCTTTAATCCTTTAGTCATAACCTGAAATTACGTAGCCCTTTACTGTGGACCACGAGTGACTTTTAATCTGCATAAAAGTTCTCCTTCCTTTACTGGTGAACATTAAGTTCAAGACTTTCCGAAATCTTCAGCTAAGATATATTGACATAACATTGGTACAACGTGAAATTAAACTCATTCGCCACTGCATTGTCGCTTCTGACCAATGCTTCGATTTCCAAAAATATTACTTTGCAACCACAACCTTTACTATTGTTGCCTCATGAATAATTCTTTCTTGGCTGAACTTACTCTTCAAGTCTACTTGAAATTATGGAGCTAGAATAGCTGGGTTACCTTACTAGTGGCGACTTCATTCACTTAAGACTCAACCTAGTAGGAACACATCTTCCGTATATCTTACCACATACTCTTAAACTATTTCGATATTCCTTTTCTCATGGGTCTCGAGGTTTGAAATATTCCTCAACTTAACTTCCAAAAATTCCTATTAGAACTTGTGATAAGTTCAAATCGTCTATACTTACTGCTATTCCATATAATAAGAATTAAGCACTTAACATCTTCTCATTCTCTAAGCTTCAGCTTAGCATTGTTCATTAATTCATTCTTAGATTGCTACTCCGCTGCGCAACTCTGATTCTTAACAACTTAAGTTAGAATTGGAGCAATACACCACCATTGCCAAATAAAATTTCCTTGACCAACCTTTTTACTTAATAACTCATAGCTATCATAACAAAATCATCTGACGTTACTGTTTCTCTTGTGGCTTAAACCATCTACTTAACTTCGGATTGGTCATCGCCTGACTTTGTGTTTCCTTTCGGACAAAAACCATTTACTTACTTTTACGAAAATACGTCGAAACCTGTAAACAGTTTTCAGCAACTGTTATGAGCCCAACAATGCTCTTGTCAACGCTCATACTCTGGTTCTAACTTTACTCCCCATATCCTGAATCTTGTGACCATCTCTTGGTCAGTTCTTCATGTATAATCCTTAAAACATTGCGGAAACCCGACTGAAAGCATGTCTGAGGCAACTTAAGTTCACACACAAACACTTGTGAGGGGTTTGAGTCCCGTTACTAATCGTTCTATCTTTATCCGTAAGGATTTCATATCCATAATCTTTCCGAGACAACTTCGGTCTCCATAACTCTATAATGTCCCTTAAGTTACCCCTTCAAGTTTTTTTACGGAACAATCCGTCTTGAAAAAGATTCAAACTTTGATTGGTTCTCTTGTACGCCCAAAATAGGTTACATCTCTTCGAGCACCCGATTCATCAATCTTAAACTTCAGCACTTATCATTATCTATTGATTTCCTCCAGTAACTGTTTATTGTATTCACAATTCAAATCTTGATCTTATTAGCCGAATGATTCTTCATATAGTTTGAACAACCCCAAAGCTTGTACATTCTACCACCTTTGAAAGCATACCATCATAAGGTAATCACTTCCGGCTTTCCAAATAATTGTATAAGGAAATCCATCAGTTGAACATAGAACTTCTCACATTAATCACAACATTAACTTGCATACTAGTGCCAATCTTTCTGATAATAAAGCCTCAAAATACTTCCCAGCTAAAATTCCGATCATTTCTCAAGGTACCGGTCTACTTTAATCTAATCTTGTGTTGGCGTAAACTTGTCTTCTTTATCCAATCAAGGTAGTTCAACTTTGTTCGTCCATCAGTTTCGCTAAATTCCAACGACTAATTATTCAATATCCACCTTTTCCTTAAGTAAAATTCCAATCAAACTTACCTTATTTCCAATCTTCTTACGAATAGAACACATCTGAACATCTGATTCACTCTCCGTTATGCAACAGATCTTATTATCACCTCTTAATCATCCATCTTAGTTCTTAGGTTGCATACCATCTTCTCTCCTCAATTCACAAATCCGGCATTTATGGTTCAGGAGGTGCGGCTGATCTGATTTACGCTCAATGACCACACTTGAGTGGTTAGTTTCATTTGTCCAGATGATTCACTTAATCCATAATTAATTCTCTTAACCGTTTGGGCATTTAAAATATCATCTGACTGCAGTTCGATTCTTCAACACTCTATCTTTGCTGAGAGTCAGAGGTTTCAAAACTGACCGATAATTCCTCATTTCAAGTCTCTAGATTTGGTACTGCAATTCCTTAACTTTGTACGCAGAATCGTTACTTAGTCCACACCTCGCTTTAACTTCTCAAACTGCGGTTCCCGTCAAGGTTCCACGTCATTCCTTAGAGTTTTCCATGATTCCTTAATCCTTATGTCTTCCGCAGACGAGGTATCGTCCAACAACGCGTCCAACTGGGTTGAGGTGCTTCACCTTACCTTTTAGATATCTCTTATGTTTCTGAAATCTTGCCACTAACAGGCTTCGCTACCTCATGGTTGATGGGCACCATTTGGCATGAATACTTCTTCGCCAATTCCGTCTTAAAATTCTGTCACCTTAATCTTCGCCCTTCATAAGCTTCATTCCTCCTTGGTCACATTCAGCTCTCGGACATTTATCCTAACTGTCATATGCTAGGTTGAGTTGATCAGGCTCAACTAGATGTGACCTTTAGAACAACATCCGGAACCCAATGGTCCCACTACTTTTATTGAAACTTTAATGACCCATGGCACGGTCTGAATCGACCTGCTCTGATACCAATTGTAACACCCATACTAAATTATCTAGAATATTTAGCATGTGTATTAATCTGATATCGGATACATTAAAATTTTCAATAATAATATTAATACATACAACTGAATGAAAACTAACATGCTCGTATATACAACCATATAAGTACCATATAATACACTTTAATATACATAAAATTGCCTAACGACCTCCTGAACTGGTACCAAACGAGCATCTTCACTCCATTCAGCGTCTCCCTTGCAGATCATCATCTTCATTACAGTCCTCTTGCGTACCTGAAAACCTGCACCAGAAGGATTGGGATGAGACATAATGTCTCAGTGAGCTCCAGCCCAACCTACTGTTGGCAACCACGGGGGAAACCTAGGGTCGCCGTGCCTACTCTTGGCAATCTTGGGGATTCCTACGATCGCCATCAGTCTCTACATATTTCGCGATCAAGGGGAAACCTAGGATCGCTACTTGTCTCAATCATATCTTATACATTCATATTCTATTCTTAAGCTTCAACTTATGCTTAGTGATCGAGGGGACATCCTATGATCACCACTTGTTCACTAGGAACTAATTGTCATATTTCTTAATATATATATATATATATACATATTCATCTTTTCATATCTTTAAGTTAGAAGTTAGCGTTGAACAAACAATAATTATCTGAGTTCATTTTACGGAGTGCATCCGGGTGGAGTAACCCCAAAGTACATCTCCCTTCTTACCGGTGAAAATTCCTATCATATCAGGCTAACACCGGACTCCTATTTTCTTTTGTGTGGCTGCCCTCGCGAGCGGTAACTTCACCGTTCCAGCTGCCATTTAAGGCGGTAACTTCACCGGAACCCCATGTATTCTAACTAGCGAGACTACAGGAGACACATTAACTTTCTTGACTTGGATGTGTAGCTGCCCTCACGAGCGGTAACTTCACCGTTCCAGCTACCATTTAAGGCGGTAACTTCACCGGAACCCCCTGTATACTAACTAACGAGCCTACAGGAGACACATCTAGTCATTTAATTACTTTGTTCTTATTCTTTATATATATATATATATATATATACATATAACTTATACCTTTAACTTATGCATATCTGATGCATTCTTTGAGTATTCGTTCTTAAAAGCTTAACCTATAAATAGGCTCTTAACTTTAATCATTAAATCTTCCCTTTGTGCATACGCACACTTAATTGAGTGCATCTTAAGCTTGCTACACTAGGTGCATTCTCATTCTCATTATTCCTTATCCTAAGTACTTGAAAGTACGTCTCATAATTTACTATGAGCTTTTGCATATTAATGCATTTCTTAAGGAAACCAACTTCCCAATACTTAATATATGAGTATAGGATCATAGGCTTATCGTTATGATAAGCCACTACTTGATTGTTGGAAATGTTCCCATACTCGTCTGAACTTTGCCTCACATTTCTAATTAATTCTAAGTCATTGCTCAATCCTTGTTCCTTACATTTTAATCCTTTTTGGGAGCCTCTTGGATGAGTTATAATGGTAGTTACTGTTTCTAAAATGTTTACGAAGAAAACGGATGCGAAAAACCATGCCTACGCGCTCCAGAACACCCAAAACAGCAAAGCTGTAAAGTGCTGTCCTGATGCTGTCACTATAGCCACGGCCTGTCGCTACAGCGACTGTAGGTAAAAGTCTGAAAAACATGCTGCTCGCTTGTAGCGACGGCTGGTCGCTTGTAGCGACCGTAGGCAGAACTTAAATGCTGTCTGGTCGCTGTAGCGAGCTCCAGCTCGCTGTAGCGACCATGACAGGTCCAGAAACCTCAAAAATGGCATTTTTCATCATTCCAAACCATCCCAACACACCCAAGCTTCCCCAAAGGTATAAAAAGGATTTTCTTAAGCATATAAACAATTAAATCATAGCTGGAACAAGGAATTAGCAAATAACATAGATTAGGACATTTTTCCTAAAATTACTCAAAGTATAAATAACTCTCAAACTTACTCATAACGGGTTCTAAAACCCTAGGGAGCTCACCTATGCCTTGATTGGTGCTTGCTAACTTCTGAAGTTCCAAACCCTAGCTTGAATCTTGATCCTTCCTTGTTCTTCTTAATTTCCTCTTGTTCTAAACTCCTCAAAGTTAGTGATTGCTTGCTTGGGAGCTGAGAAATTGGAGTAGAGGTTGAAGATTAATGGAGGGGAGGAGGATGGCGTGAGGGTGAGAGGAAGAGGGAAGGAAATCTGATTTTTGTAAAGAGAAAGAGATGAGGATTAAATGAAAATATCTTGCTTTACATATATATAAGGCCTTGCCATTCCAATAATTACCAAAATGCCATTCTTTCCATTAATTCTTAATTATCGATAAAAGTTACGTCCAAGCGGGATATTACAATAATCCCCTAAGAGGGTTAAACCTATCTTGTTTTTCTTTATTTTTGTGCTATAAATTGCTTGTAAAAATGTTAATACCTGCCTATGTGTTTTCTTTCTTTTACGTGAACGGTGAGGTAAGTCCTATACCCGGACTTGAGGGAAACATAAGATCGGATGGTGGTATAATCATAATGTCTTTCCGAGAGTAAATCTTATATGTGGCACATGTGATAACCCTACTCAACGGAGGTTCCTTAAAAGTAATGTTATGTCGTCATGAGTAGTCATGGTTGATGTTGTACCCCAATTTTGTCCTAGCTTTTTCAAAACAAAAAAAGGGTCAACCAGTATTTAAATAAATAATAAATAATAATATAAATTTATTATTATTTATCTTTCTTTCTATTTTTATTATTATTTATTATTATTACTATTATTATTATTATTACTATTATTATTTTTATTACTTTTATTATTATTTGAGTTTTATTTTCAAAAAGAAAAGAAAACAATTCAAAGAAAGAGAAGAGAAAGAAAAAGAAACAAAAGCAAAAGAAAGGGGGAAAGAAAAGCAAAAAAAGAAAGAAAAGGAAAACCAGCCCAGCCCAATGGTTCAGAACCCAGAAGAAGAAAAGAAAAAGAAAAGCCACGTGTTGGGCATATTCCTTCAGACCCACGAAGGAGAAACAAAGCCAGGCCAGGAAACACGTGCAAGGCACGTGTGATCAGAAGCACAAGGAAAGAAGAAAACCCAGCACTCCTTCTTCCCCACTTGCTCTGCACCCTGACTTTCCTTTTCAGCAAGCACCTTGCCCTTTTTCCTCCACCCAAAACCAGTCAATTAAAGCTGCAAATCAGCTTGCCCTAGTTCTGAAACAGCTTGCCCAGGATTGAAAAACACTGACCCTGAACCAGCATTTCTTCCTTCTTCTCAGAATAGCACACTTGTTCCTTTGCTTATCCCCAAGCTCTGCACACGAGCACACAGCCTTTTCATGTTTGTCTTCTCAAAATTGCAAAGATTAATTCCAAGAGACAACACAAGTGTGACCTGCACCCTGTTTTCATGGATTCCAGCAATACCTGTCAAAATCAGCTCCATTGGTTTCTGAAATTAGCCAAAGTCTTCACCATGATCACAAGGCAAGGTCACTTCCTTCCTTTTGCATTAAATGCAAGCCAATTCAATCTGATCATAGCCCACAAAATAGCCTGTTTTAGGGGATTTTTCATCATTACATTTGATCCTAATTTGCCTATAAAAGCAATGCAATGCTAAAGGATTATGGAGAGTAAATTTTTACACAAATCAGACAGTTAATTTTTGATAGAAGACTAAACCATTTGAGCAATTTCTGAGAGGAAAAAACACAGAGCAATTCAAACTATTTCCACACAATCTCAAGAACAAAACACACAGTCACTCACTTAGTGTTAGAACAGAGTTTTGAATCCAATTCAATCTAATCTTAGAGCATTTAAGCAGTTTGTTTTTTAGGTGATTTTAGAACAAACTCGGAATCAACAGAAACTTTAGAAAAAGCTCTGTTTTCTGTTTCTTGCTTCCCAAACCATCACCAACCAATCCAGAAATCAAACCAGTCCTCCAACCTCCATAGACATCACACCAGAAGAAGGAATAATAGCAAAATATCATCTGGTATTGCTGTGTCTTATTCCTCATCAATCCAGTTTTGGAAAACTGCAATCATTCAAGACACTTTCAGTTTCTTGCATCCCAAGCATCAGCTGGAAATTTGTAAGTCATTCTGAACCTTTCATCCTGCATTTGCATTGTTGTTCACATTTGTCTTGCTGTTCCTGTTTGATTCAGCATCATTCTCTGCATTTTGGTTGGTTTTTAATTTGTTTTGAACTAAAAAACATCTTTTGAAACTACAAAGTAATCCCAAACTTTGCAAACTATCAAAACAGAAGTGGTTTAATTCCTTTTCCAACTGAATTCGAGGTTTCTTACCCTTTAAGGTTCTGAAAATCAGTTCAGAAGCAGCTTCTGAACAGTAGTTCAGAAGTGCTTCTGAACAGTACTTCAGACTCTGAAGGTCAACAAAAGTCAACCTTTGAACAGTGCTTCTGAAGGTCAACAAAAGTCAACACCATGAACAGTGCGTCTGAACAGTACTTCAGACTCGGAAATTGAGCTTCTGAAGTACTGTTCACTTAGAAGCTGAATTTCAACTTCTGAAGCACTTCTGGGCACATTTTAAGGTTCTGAAGCACTTCTGGGCATATGTTCAAGGTTCAGAACTTGATTTTCCTTTTGAACCCTTTTGGAAAAGGTTTAAAACTCATTTATTTCAAATTATACCAAGTGTTTTGGAATTTCATAAGTTTTGAACACCAATTTTGAATAACTTGAGCAATAAGCAACTTGTTCATATTTCAAAATCATAACATCTTGAACATTAACTTGTTCATTAAGTTTCAAAAGCAAACTTGAACAACAAGCTTTGTTCATTAAGTTTCAAACAACAATTTTGAGTAACTTGAGCAACAAAACACTTGTTCATTTTTTTTTTCTCAATCATAAACTTGAACCAAACTTGTTCTTAAGTTTTAACCAAGTTTTGGATTACTTTGGGATTTCTTAATTTTCAATAGCAAAATTGACGTATGTCTCTCCAAACTTCATTTTTTTTTTCTCAATCATAAACTTGAACCAAACTTGTTCTTAAGTTTTAACCAAGTTTTGGATTACTTTGGGATTTCTTAATTTTCAATAGCAAAATTGACGTATTTTAAAAAGGAGTGGTTTGACGTATGTCTCTCCATTCCCCGATTGAACAAACACTTGACGTATGTCTCGTTGTTTAGACAATCATCATTCTTTTCAAACTTCACCAAGAAAAAATACATTTTAGTTTCAACTTTAAACTTGAATGAAAAAAGGAATGGTTTGATGTATGTCTCTCCATTTCCCGGTTGCACGAATACTTGATGTATGTCTCGTTGTTCGGACAATCGTCATTCTATTTTCAAAACCACACCCAAACTTTTCTTGGTCCCCCGTGACCATTTGACCATTTGAATCAATTCTCAATCCCGTTGGATCAATTGAACCCTTTCGTGGTCCCCCGTGACCATTTGAATCAATGCTCGACTCTGTTGAGTCCGTTGAACCTTTTCTTGACTCCGTTGAGTCATTTGAATCAATTCTCGATCCTGTTGGATCAATTGAACTATTCTTGGCCCCCGTGGTCAATTGAAAACCTCTTTTCCCCAACGGACATGTTTTTATTTATTCAAATGCGATACAAACAAACACTTAAGTCTCCCACGCGCGAGCAATACAAGCTACGTTTAATCGCAAGAATACGATCAAAAATATCGTTCCTTAAAATTAACCAACAAAGAAATGCTTTTCTATCAAAGAGCTACGTAGCTTTGAATTCTCCATCGCATCAGGAGATACGTAGGAGCAAGACCCCGTCTTGTCAAGCACAATAATAAAAAATAACTTTTTCCCCCTTTATCTTTTTCCCCTTTATATATATTCAAGCATGCAAGCAAAACCTTTAAAACACTTTAGCCTTAACTAACTAGGAGGTTCCCGTTGGATACAACGGATGTGAGGGGTGCTAATACCTTCTCCTTGCATAATCGACTCCCGAACCCGATAATGGTTGCGATGACCATCCTTTCCTCATCGTTCAAGGGTTTTATTATCGTTTCCCTTTAAAAATAAAACTCAAGGGTTTATCAACGTTCCCTTTAAACAAAAACTTTGGTGACGACTCCGCACTTCTTTATGAGCGTCCTTATGACCTCGAGCGTTTTTTAGAGAGCGCACAACTGGCGATTCTGTTGGGGACTTTGTCACTAGCGAGTCAAGCCTATCTTAGTTAGCTTTTAGGCTAAGTGTTCTTTGTTTTTCTTGCATACTTTCATTTTGTTTATCTTTATTTGCTTTTCTCTCTTGCCTTTATATTTATATGCTTCATTTTGCTATGTTCATATTGGTATGTCCACTGTGTGTTGTCACATTGTTTGGGTTAATGCCGAACGTGTGAAGCTCTATACCCGAGCTTTGAGAGAAATTTAAGATAAGATGGCGGTTGCGTAGCGGAGGCCCGCGTGACGTATGTCTGTAGGGATGATGCGAAGACCCCGCCTAGAGTAGATTTCACTTGGAACTTATTGAGGTCTTGCGAGTATTTGCAATTGACGGCAATATTTCCCTGTGGGATCCGTGACTCTAGGGACCTTTTAGAAAATCTCATCTCTAGAGCCTACATGTGAGAATGGGGGGAAGTTTTGAACGTTCCTATATCACACCCCCACATATCATAACATTTGCATTCATGAAAATAATTTTTGCATATCATTTTGCTTTATAGGGATTTAAAAAGGGCAATCAGTAATTAGCAAAAATATGGCTTCCGGAAATAGAAACACACTTCCTTTCAAGGTCAAGGCTCCCAAAGTAGAAAGCCTGCTAGCTTTAAGTAATCAGCTCTCTTTGGTCAACAAGAGTAACTTCCAAGCAAGTTATGGATTGATACTTGACCTCTTGCACGTGAAGGTAGATTCAATGGCTTTAACCACATTGGCTCAATTCTATGACCCACCTCTCCGGTGCTTCACCTTCCAAGACTTCTAGTTAGCTCCAACCTTTGAGGAATTTGAGAAGATTTTGGGATGTAGTTTGAAGGACCATGGGCCTTATCTCAGTTTGGGAGAAGACCCTACTTTAGAAGTCATCGCTGAATCTTTACACCTTAGTGTCCAAGAAACAGCACCTCACTTGGAAACTAGAGGAAATGCTAAGGGTTTCACAAGAAGGTTTTTGGAGGCCAAGGCTCGAGACTTGTTAGCCAACAAAGAGGGGAAAGCGTTCAATGCAATCTTAGCTCTCTTGGTGTACGAGATAGTTCTATTCCCTAACATGGATGACTTCATAGATCTTCCGGCTATAGGGGTATTCATGACTAAGAATCCTGTACCTACACTTTTAGCGGATTTTTATCATTCTCTCTATGCTATGCATGAACAAGGGAGAGGACGCACTACTTCTTGCTGTGCTCCTTTAGTGCAAATATGGTTAATGTCCCACATGCCAAGAAATCGGGAGTTTGTGGAAAATCGAGCCAAGCTCAAGTGGTCACAAAGGATGATGGCTCTCACCGAGGGGAATATCCATTGGCATTCTCGAGATTTAGAAGATCCGGAAGTTATTCTTAGTTGCGGTGATTTCCCTAATGTACCCCTCATAGGTACTAAGGGATGCATCAATTATAACCCGGTCCTCTCTCTCCGCCAGTTAGGTTATCCAATGGAGGACAAACCCGACGATCTCTTGTTGGAAGCTTTCTTCTTAAAAGAAGCAGATAAAGACTCAGCATTGCTAGGAAAGATCCAAAGAGCTTGGAGCCAAATACACAAGAGGAGCGTTGGCAAAAGGAATTGTGTAGCCAAGCCTCTCTACACTCAATGGGTGAAAGAAAGGGTCAAGATAATCAAGCTACCCTTTGCGGTTGTAGGCCCTCCTAAGCCTCTCGCACCTAAGCCAGTCATAACCCGTCCCAACAAAGAAGCGGAGGAGCTTAAAGCCAAGATTCAAGAACTCCAAAACAAAAATGGAGAGTTAGAATTAAAGCACCTTCAAGCTTTGGGAGAGGTTGCTAGAACAAAGAGAGATCGGGAGGAAACAACAAAATCTCTCCAAGAGTGCAGCAAAAGGCTAAGAGTCTCCGAGGGGAAAAGAGAATGGATCGGAGGTGGTTTGGTTAGTGCCAACGCTAATCTCATAGCCAAGGACGAAGAGTTGGAGAAAGTCTTGCATTCTAACCAAGAACTCAAAAAGTTCGGGGAATTAGCCATTGAAGCTCAAAGAAAATGGAGGTTGAAATATCACGAGAAAAACCAACAACTCCAAGAGGTCGTCAAGAACTACAAAGAGCGGCTACAAACCGAGCACGTCCAAAGGCAAGAATATGAGAACCTTTCTCTTCAAGGGAAGCTTAAGTGCAATCATCTCAAAGCCGATATCAAGAAATATGAAGAATATTTCGACAAGATTGCAAGAGCACACGGGGACCATATTGCACAACTACACGATGAGATTAGGAGTGCAAACACTAAGCTAGCTCAACGCAAGGAAGTGATTGAGTTTGTATGGCAAGACGCCGCCCGATTAAGTGAAGACTTCACCAAATTGGTCGCATTCTCAAATATGGTCATTGCCCAACTTCCGAAGAAGCTAGCAAAAGCCGAGATAGTCATGCCTTACTTTGTCATCCCTAAGAAGATCCAGAAATTCATGAAGTTCTGCAAAGACACCATAGACTTCTATAGGGAAGAAATAGACAAAGCAGAGAAAAGAGCGGCTGTTTGATTTGTATTAGCATTAGTTACACCTTGTAATCGAAATGTTATTCAATCAAATGATAAGTTTTGAAGCAATATGAATTTCCCGGCCTTTAATATTTACGATTGCTAATATTAACTGCGCGCCTTTAATTTCCTCGCAAAGTAAAATGAAAAAACGCATGTTTTTCATATCCATCGCATACATGCATTTACATGCATTTTTATTAAATTAAAGGAAAAAACACTCATTCATTTCCTAAAAACAGTTTGAAGCAATCATAGCCAGTGTGCGCTCTCGAAAAAAACGCGAGGTCCTCGAGCGTGTATGAACGCTCGGGATGAAAGTGCGGAGTCGCCACCAAAGTTTTTGTTTAAAGGGAACGTTGATAAACCCTTGAGTTTTTTTATTTTTAAAAGGGAAACGATAATAAAACTCTTGACGATGAGGAAAGGATGGTCATCGCAACCATTACTGGGTTCGGGAGTTGATTACGCAAGGAGAAGGTATTAGCACCCCTCACGTCCGTTGTACTCAACGGGAACCTCCTAATTAGTTAAGGCTTAAAGTGTTTTTAAAGTTTTGCTTGCATGCTTGAATATATAAATAAAGGGAATAAAGATAAAGGGGGAAAAAGTTTATTTTTTATTAATGTGCTTGACAAGATGATGATCTTGCTCCTACGTATCCCCTGGTGCGATGGGGAATTCAAAGCTACGTAGTTCTTTGATAGAAAAACGTATTTTGTTGATTATTTCTAAAGAACGATGTTTTGATTGTATTCTTGCGATTAAACGTAGCTTGTGTGCTCGCGCGTGGGAGGCTTAAGCGTTTGTTTAGATCACGCTAGAATTGATAAAAACATGTTCGTTGGGGAAAAAGGGTTGGATTGACCACGGAGGGGCCAAGAAAGGTTCAAATGACTCGAAGGAGTCGAGAATAGGTTCGATTGATCCAACGGGATCAAGAAAAGGTTCGATTGATCCAACGGGATCAAGAAAAGGTTCAATGGACTCAACGGAGTCGAACATTGAATCAAAATGGTCATGGGAGACCGAAAAGGGTTCAAATTGGCCACAAAGGGCCAAGAATTGGTTTTGGTGTGGTTTGGACGGGTTAAAAATAGAATGACGATTGTACGAACAACGAGACATACGTCAAGCATTCGTTCAATTGGGAAATGGAGAGACATACGTCAAACCACTCCTTTTTCATTCAAGTTTTGTATTTAAAACTAAAAATGTATTTTTCTTGGTGAAGTTTGAAAAGAATGACGATTGTCTAAACAACGAGACATACGTCAAGCGTTCGTCCAATCGGGGAATGGAGAGACATATGTCAAACCACTCCTTTTTCATTTATTGATGAAACTTAAGAAATCCCAAAGTAATCAAAACACTTGTTTGTTGAAATTTGTTGAGTCTTTTGGTGTTGGCTGCATGTTTTGGCAAAACCAAAGTATTGAATAGAAGCATCTCCATATTTGAAACATTTCTTCCGTTGCAAGTTTTGTGTTTTGAAGCCATTCAGAAGCTGTAAATGTCATCAGAAGCTGAATGCACTGTAGCACTTCAGAAGCTGAATTCAGGTTCTGATGCCAGCGTTGACTTATGTTGACTTCATCAGAAGCTGGTTATTTTCAAGGTTTTTCTATGCGAATCTTTGCAAGATTTATTGAAGATTTATCCACGCATATGGCTTCTAGAATGTTGATTTATTTGAAGAAGATTTTATTGAAGATTTGATTCAAAGATATGAAATTCATATTTTCCTGTTATAATCTTTAAAAGATTCAGTACAGTTTTATTTGTTACTTGATTGGACCAATCTTATTTCAGTAACAAATCAAATCAGAAGATTAGCTTTATTTTGCAAGACTGAAGGCTATATAAGGAGGAGGGCTGCTGCTATTCAAGATACACGATTTTAAGAGTATTATTCAGAGAAAATTGAGTCTTAGTATTTTAAGCTTTTAGCTTTATTGTGCACCACTCTGTTAGAGTTGGTTTAGGATTGTTATTGAGTTGTAATTCATTCTAAGCCTCTAGGTACGAATGAAGTTGTGTTTTTAAAGTTTTCTGAAAAACAGAGGGTTTTTGTTTAAGGGTAGTTCAAGTGGCTGGGTTGCAGTTACTTGAATAGGAAGTTAGAGGTTTTTCTAATACTCAACGTGTTGGGTAGAATTCAAGACTAGGAGGAAGTTAATTGCTTAGGCTGGGAACTGGGAGTCAGTGTCTTGAGTCATAAGGATTAATTCCTATAGTGGAATTCCTTCCTGGATTGGTATCCCCCAGAGTAGGAGGTGTTTACTCCGAACTGGGTTAACAAATTTCTGTGCCTTTTTTACTTTCCTGCACTTTAAATTTGTTGCCTGTGTGTGTTTGTGTTTGTGCTCTGTGTTGCAAACTATTGTGCCCTGCGTGCTGTTCAGAACCTGTTAGGTTCAGAACCTGATAACTCTGTTTGTCTCTTATCATTGCCTGGCCAGAATTTCAAAATTCAATGAAAGTTTAATGATCAAATTAGTTGTTGCAACCTATGTACAAGTTTGCTTGTTCATATGTATGAAAAATGCACAAGTTATGGAAAATGCACAAGTTTGTGAAAAATGCACAAGTTCGGCTCAAGTTTGGAAAATGAAATTCATGAACACATTTGTTGTTTCAAATTTGTTGAAATTAAGAACAAACTTTGTTGAAAATCATGAACAAATTTGTTGTTCAAGTTTGGTTTTGAAACTTATTGAACAAGTTCGGCTCGAGTTCAAGTTTGAAAAAAAAATGAACAAGTTTCTTGTTATTCAAGTTAACTATTTAGACTTGTGAATTTCCAAACGTATGCAAAAACCCTTGTTATATTTTGAACCAAAATGAATTTTAATCCTCTTAGGTTCTGAATTTTTAAGTTAGAAACTCAAAAATTAGCTTTTAAGAAGCCTGAACTCAAAACTGAGTTCTGTCATGGTCGCTGAGCGACCAGAGCTTCGCTCTGCGAACTCTGTGAAAATTTTAACTCAGAAGTTGCTTATGAACTGTAGTTCAGAAGCTGCTTCTGAACTGTAGTTCAGAAGCTGCTTCTGAATGAACTTCAGAACCTTAAGAGGAGTGAAAAGCTTTTGAAATTAGCAAGAAAATGAGTGCAACACTTCAGTTTAAATGTTTTGCAAACCTTGGGATTTCTTTGAAGTTCAAAAGATGTTTTAAATCAAAATGAATTCAAAAACTATTGAAGATGCAAAACTGAGATTGAATCAAGTTGGAATCAAAAGCAAATGAAAACAGTATGCAAATGAAATATAAACAGGTTAGAATGACTTACCAACTCCTAGCCCAAAGCCCTTGTTGCAAGAAAAATGGAAAAAGGTTTTGGATGTTTATGGTTTTGCAAAGTTGGAAGTGTTTGATGAATGCAAACAGCAAGAACAAGTGATGTTGTGTTATTGTTCCTCCCTCTTGTTGGGTGGGGTCACTCCCCAAGTGGGACCCACCAATTAATAAAAGAAAGAAAAAAAAAATACAAAAAGAAACAAAAAGCAAATGGGCTTGGCCCATGTGTCCACGTGATGGAAGAAAGGGATTTTGAATCCCTAGTTACAACAACAGTAGCACTGTAGCGAAAAACACAACAACAACAGCAGCAGCCGCGTGAAAGGAGAAGAAGAGATTTTGGTTCTAAGTGATGAAGAGTGTGTAGCAAAGTTACTTGGTTTGAGCTACAACTTGAGTATGTATTTTCTATCACTTAGTTAATTTTTACTATTAGTTTAAATCTATCTCTAGGTTGTGCTAGTTTACCCATTTGTGTGGAAGTTGTGTTGTTGATTAGTTTCCACCTTTGGTGATGATTATTGTTGCTCCCTAGTGTTTACTAGAAGACTATTGTGTACCCATTATTTATTCATAGTGGAAGATTTACCTGGCTTGGTCCCGTGGTTTTTTATTCTCTCACATTGAGAGGATTTTCCACGTTAAAATTCTGGTGTCTGATATTTATTTTGCTGCTATTATTATTCTGTTCTGGAATTGGATTTTTCTGGTTGTCCATTTAATTGCACAGGTGGTTGGGAGAATTATTTCCGCATTTTAAAGAAGACTCATAAGTCTGTTTTTTCCCAACAAAGTGGTATCTAGAGCCCGGTTGGTTTGTTTTGTGCATTTTAAATGGAGAAAAATTATGAGCCAAATATGATTAAGTTGAACTCTTCCAATTACACACTTTGGAAGACTCTCATGGAAGACTTGTTATACACCAAAGACTTGTATGATCCTATTGAGGGTGACTCTGCTAAAGCCAAGGATACTTCTGATGCTGATTGGAAGAAGATGAATAGAAAGGCAGTTGCTATAATCAGACAGTGGCTGGATTTAAGTGTGTATCCTCATGTTGAAGCTGAAACGAATGCTCATACAATGTGGAATAAATTAAAGGAGTTGTATGAACGCAAGAACGTGCAAAATAAAGCATGTTTGATCCGAAAGCTAGTTAATATGAAATACAAAGATGGGGAGTCGATGGCAGAGCATATGAGTGTGTTTCAGAACACTGTGAATCAGTTGGCAGCTACTGATATTAAGCTTGATGAAGAATTGCAAGCTTTATTATTGCTTAGTTCCTTGCCTGATAATTGGGAAGTTCTTGTTGTGACACTGACGAACTCAGCTCCAAGTGGGAAGTTGGTAATGTCGACGGTTAAAGAAAGCATGCTTAATGAAGAAGCTCGAAGAAAGGAGCGTGGTTTGATTGGTACTCCTACTCAGTCAGAAGCTCTTGTTACAGAGTCACGGGGGAGAAGCCAAACTAGAAATTTCCATAAGCGTGAAAAATCTGAAAATCACAACAAGTTAAGAAGCAAGTCAAAAACTAGAAAAGAAATTACATGCTTCCATTGTGGCAAGGTGGGACATATGAAAAGAAATTGCAGGATACTCAAGAGAGATCAATCAAGGGAAAGAGATGAAGGTAGTGAGAAGAAAAATGATAAAGACACTACTGCAGTTGCACATGATAGTGCTACCGATGTCTACATTATTTGTGATGATGATGATGATTCCATAAATCTTGTCAGCCATGACTCAACTTGGATAATTGATTCGGGAGCCTCATACCATGTTACTCCTAGGCGTGATTTCTTCTCATCTTATACCATTGGTGATTTTGGCACGGTAAAAATGGGAAATGAAGGAGTTTGTGAAATTGTTGGTATGGGAGATGTTTGGGTTGAAACTAGTAGTGGTTGCAAGCTTCAGTTGAAGAATGTTAGACATGTTCCTGATATTCGTCTCAACTTGATTTCGGTCAAAGCCTTGGATATTGAGGGCTATCACACTTACTTTGGTGGCGGTGGCATTTGTAAGATCACCAAAGGGTCTCTAGTGGCAGCAAAGGAGCAAAGTCCCACTTCTCTTTACAGGATGCCTGTAAAGTTATGCAAGGAGGAGGTGAATGCAGTTGAAGATGTATCGACTGATTTGTGGCATACACGGCTTGGTCACTTGAGTGAGAAAGGACTCAACATTCTTGTGAAGAAAAATTTTCTTCCGGTAAAAGGTACACCTCTAAAAACTTGTACTCATTGTTTTTCTGGTAAACAACATAGAGTTTCCTTTCATAGTTCTAGTCCTCATAGGAGGCCAAATATTCTAGATTTAGTTCACACTGATGTTTGCATGATGGATAGTAAATCTCTTGGTGGTGCATTATATTTTGTTACTTTTATTGACGACCACTCTAGAAAAGTGTGGGCTTTTGCTTTGAAATCTAAAGACCAGGTACTCGGTGTGTTCAAGCACTTTCATGCAAGTGTTGAAAGAGAGAAAGGAAGGAAACTGAAATGTGTCAGAGCAGATAATGGTGGTGAATACAGAGGTCCATTTGAAGAGTATTGCAAAGAGCATGGAATCAAGCTTGAGAAGACAGTTCCAAAGACTCCTCAGCATAATGGAGTTGCAGAGAGAATGAACCGTACTATTAATGAGAGAATCAGGTGTATGCTTTCTCATGCAAAATTATCAAAAGCCTTTTGGGGTGAAGCAATGGCGACTGCAGTGGATTTGATCAATCTTTCTCCTTCTATTCCACTTGATGGTGATGTTCCAAATAGAGTATGGTCAGGAAAAGATGTCTCTTATGGTTATTTGAGAGTGTTTGGCTGCAGAGCTTTTGTTCACATTCCAAGAGATGAGAGGTCCAAGCTTGATAAGAAATCGAAACAGTGTTTGTTCATGGGTTATGGTCATGAACAGTTTGGTTATAGATTGTGGGATCCTGTTGACAAGAAAATTATCAGAAGCCGTGATGTGATATTTCTTGAAGACCAAACCATTGAAGACTTTGACAAAGCTGAGAAACAGAAATCTGATGCTAAAAGTTACAATGATGTTGTGCCTAAACCTCCTAGTGAAACTTCTGTTGATGAGGGAGATATACAGGTAGATGATGAGAATGTAACTGATAATCATGTTCCTCACCATGATGAGCCAGTTGAAGAGGAACCTCCTGAGCCACCAGTTGAGCCTGAATTGAGAAGGTCTAGTAGAGAGCGTCAAGTTTCTCAGAGATATCCTCCACATGACTATGTGATGATTACTAATAGTGGAGAGCCAGAGCACTACCAAGAGGCCATTGCAAATGTTGACAAAGAAAAGTGGTTGAAGGCCATGCAAGAAGAGATGAATTCCTTGCATGAGAATCACACATTTGAGTTGGTGAAGTTGCCTAAGGGCAAGAGAGCACTCAAGAACAAATGGGTATACAAGATAAAATCTGAAGACAATAAATCCCAACCAAGATACAAAGCAAGATTGGTTGTGAAAGGATTTAATGGAAAGGTGTTGACTTTGAAGAGATTTTTTCACCTGTGGTGAAGATGACTTCTATTCGAGTTGTGCTTGGATTAGCGGCTAGCTTGAATCTAGAGGTTGAACAACTTGATGTGAAGACGGCGTTCCTTCATGGTGATTTGGAGGAAGAGCTCTATATGGAGCAACCTGAGGGCTTCGAAGTCAAAGGCAAAGAAAAGCTTGTTTGTAGATTGAAGAAAAGTTTGTATGGTCTCAAGCAAGCACCACGACAATGGTACAAGAAATTTGATTCATTCATGGAGAAGCATGGATATGGTAAAACTACAGCTGACCATTGTGTTTTTGTCAAGAAATTCTCTGATGGTGATTTTATTATTCTTTTGCTATATGTGGATGACATGTTGATTGTTGGTCATGACACTAAGAAGATTCAAAGCTTGAAGAAAGAGTTAAGCAAGTCTTTTGCAATGAAAGACTTGGGTCCTGCGAAGCAAATCCTTGGCATGAGAATTTCTCATGACAGGAAGAATGGTAAATTGTGGTTGTCTCAACACAATTACATTGAGAAAGTGTTAGAGAGGTTTAACATGAGCAAAGCAAAACCTGTGAGTACTCCACTTGCTGGTCATTTCAAATTGAGTTCAGAACAATGCCCTACAAGTGAGAATGACAAAGAAGATATGAAGAAGGTTCCTTATGCATCCGCAGTTGGTAGTTTGATGTATGCTATGGTATGCACAAGACCTGATATTGCTCATGCAGTTGGTGTTGTTAGCCGGTTTCTCTCTAATCCTGGTAAAGACCATTGGCAAGCAGTGAAGTGGATTCTCAGATACCTTCGAGGCACTTCTAAAGTATGTTTATGCTTTGGAGGTGGTGATCCTGTGTTAGATGGCTACACAGATGCAGATATGGCTGGTGATCTTGATTGTAGAAAATCTACTTCTGGTTACATGATGACTTTTGCAGGGGGAGCAGTGTCTTGGCAATCAAGGTTACAAAAATGTGTTGCTTTATCCACTACTGAAGCTGAGTATATTGCAGCTACTGAAGCGGCAAAAGAACTTTTGTGGATGAAGAAATTCCTACAAGAGTTAGGCGTTGAGCAAGAGAAGTTTGTGTTGTTTTGTGACAGTCAGAGTGCAATCCATCTTGGAAAGAATCCGACATTTCATTCCAGGTCGAAGCATATTGATGTGCGGTATCATTGGATACGAGAAGCATTGGAGTTGAAGTCGTTTTCACTTGAGAAGATCCATACTGACGAGAATGGTTCAGATATGATGACAAAGACCTTGCCTGTGACGAAGATGATCTACTGCAGAAAGAAGGCGGGCATGGTGGAGCAGCTCCTTCCCACTTGAGTCGTGAGGGGGAGATTTGTTGGGTGGGGTCACTCCCCAAGTGGGACCCACCAATTAATAAAAGAAAGAAAAAAAAATACAAAAAGAAACAAAAAGCAAATGGGCTTGGCCCATGTGTCCACGTGATGGAAGAAAGGGATTTTGAATCCCTAGTTACAACAACAGTAGCACTGTAGCAAAAAACACAACAACAACAACAGCAGCCGCGTGAAAGGAGAAGAAGAGATTTTGGTTCTAAGTGATAAAGAGTGTGTAGCAAAGTTACTTGGTTTGAGCTACAACTTGAGTATGTATTTTCTATCACTTAGTTAATTTTTACTATTAGTTTAAATCTATCTCTAGGTTGTGCTAGTTTACCCATTTGTGTGGAAGTTGTGTTGTTGATTAGTTTCCAACTTTGGTGATGATTATTGTTGCTCCCTATTGTTTACTAGAAGACTATTGTGTACCCATTATTTATTCATAGTGGAAGATTTACCTGGCTTGGTCCCGTGGTTTTTTATTCTCTCACATTGAGAGGATTTTCCACGTTAAAATTCTGGTGTCTGATATTTATTTTGCTGCTATTATTATTCTGTTCTGGAATTGGATTTTTCTGGTTGTCCATTTAATTGCACAGGTGGTTGGGAGAATTATTTCCGCATTTTAAAGAAGACTCATAAGTCTGTTTTTCCCAACACCTCTTTGTGTGAGGTTTAAAAGCTGTTTGGGGGTTTGGTTACTTGGTACTGGTTTGGGATGATTTGTGCAAGAAAGGAATGGGAATTTTCTCTAAACTTGCTCCAAAACCAACTCTGTTTTTGTGTGTACCAATTCACTCAATTTTCATTCACTAAGAACTGGTTTTTGCTCTAAAATCTCTGTGTTAAAACTCTCTCTTGTGCTGTGTTAAAAATCTGTGTGTTAACTCTCCATTATCCTCATGCCTTGCATTGCTTTTATAGGCAAAATGAGATCAAAATGTCATGATGAGAAATCCTACAGCAGGGTTGTTTTTGTGCTATAATCATGACTAATTTGCTTTGCATTCAATGCTAAAGGGAAGAGGTGACCTTGCCTTGCTGCAATGGTCAAGACTTTGGCCAATTTCAGAACCCAAAGCAGCTGAATTCTGACACAGAATTGCTGGAAATCATGAAAACAAGGGTTGTTTGCAAAACAGGGCAGCAGTTTTGCCTCAACCTTTGAATGGTTTTGATAAAGCCTATGGCAAGGTGGATGCTGGAAGATAGCAGGGTCAGTTGCAGGCACAATGGTAGGGGAGAAGGGTTGCCCAAGGTCAGCAAGTGGCTGAGTTACTTGGTTGATTTTGCTTCTTCTTCCTTGCTTTCTTGCTTTTTCAAATGTCACATGTTTCTTTTCTTTCTCTGTTGAATCCAGCATTAAACATGATAATAATAGATGATAATAATAATAGATAATGATAGGGATAATAATAAAAGAAAGAGAAATCAGAAAATCAAAAATCTGTAAAATTCGCAGATTTCGCAGAGCGACCAGATCTTGGCTCTGCGAAATTCATCGCAGATTTCGCAGAGCGATCACAACATCGCTTTGTGAAATCCTCCTTTCTTTTTTTTTTTGATATTTTGTTGACTTTTTTGACTTTTTTTTTCTTTTTTTTTTTTGTAAAAGTTTAGGACAAAATTAGGGTACAACAGCCAGAAAACCCAAGAAGACATCGGCCCAAGAGCCAGATCTCAAACACTCGTACGGAACGCGCGCTAACAAGCAAAGGATCATGGATAACTTGGAACAAAATCAGGCGGCTTTGAGAGGAGAGGTTGATGAGATGAAAGGAAAGATGGACCAACTTTTAGAGTTAATGCAAGCTCTGGCTAACCGAGAAAGCAACCCTCGTCCAACTGTAGATGCAGCCAACGTACAATGGCCCCCGTACGGTCTTCCTCAAGGTTACACCCCACCCGAAGGTGATAGCCTTGTGCCACCTCCTCAACCACAGCTTACCATCCCCGTAAGGAATGAAGAGCATCGTCCTCCAGGGAATTCCACCACTCAACATGAGATTGTTTCTCATAATGTGGAAGACACTCAGCTTAGGCATTTTGCTCCCGGCAACGCCCACCAAGACAACGATTCCGCCCAAATGTATCGTGTTTTGGAAGAAAGGTTAAAGGCTGTCGAAGGATCCAGCTCATATGGTGCCTACAATGCCTTGGACATGTGCTTGGTACCCGATGTGGTTATCCCCCCAAAGTTCAAAGTACCGGACTTTGAGAGGTACAAAGGAATTCAATGCCTGAGAAATCACCTGCGGATGTTTTGTAGGAAGATGGCCACCTACGCTACCAACGAGAAACTCATGATCCATGTGTTTCAAGACAGTTTGAGCGGGGCATCATTGGATTGGTATATGCAACTAGAGCGCACCCATATTCAAACTTGGAAAGACTTAGCCGATGCTTTTTTGAAGCAATACAAGTACAACTTGGATATGGCTCCCAACAGGATGCAGTTACAAAACCTTGTGCAAAGGAGTAACGAATCCTTCAAAGAGTACGCTCAAAGATGGAGGGAACTAGCATCTCGCGTACAACCACCACTTTTGGAAAGAGAGTTGGTTGACACCTTCATGGGCACACTACAAGGCCCATATTATGATAAAATGATTGGAAGCACGTCATCTGGCTTCTCCGATCTAGTCATAATTGGTGAAAGAATTGAAGATGGAGTGAAGAGGGGCAAGATTCAAGGCCCTCCTGAAGCTCAAAGTGGAGCTAGAAGACCCCCTAGTAACTTTCATAAAAAGAAAGAAGGGGAAACAAACGCTATTTTGGTAGGACCATCCTGTCCACCCTCAACTCAAATGCCTCGCTACCATTATCCTTATGTGGCAGCAGCAGCAGCAGCTCATGGGCAGTACTCACCTCAAGTAATCCCCACAACTCCACCTCAATAGCCAACAGTTTTGCCTCAGCAAAATCGGCAGCAACAACAAGGCGTGTATCCGCCGAGAAATCAAACGGGCCCAAAGAATAACTTTAGAAACGTGCAGTTTGATCTTGTACCCATGCCATATGGTCAGATCTTGCCATACTTAATCCAAAAGGGGATGGTTGAGCTAAAACCACTACCACCTTTGTTGCCACCATATCCACCTATGTATGATGCCAATGCAAGGTGTGAATACCACGCGGGATCCCCGGGACACAACATCGAAGGCTGTAAATCTTTCAAATACAAGGTCCAGAATCTCATTGACCGGAAGCTGCTATCCTTCAAGGAGGAAAATCCAAATGTGAAGAACAACCCATTGCCGGGGCATGCGGGTCCCTCTGTGAACACAGTGGTGGAGCAAGAAAACATTGGCCCGATCAAAAAGGTGGTCAATGTAAAAACTCCCATGTCAGTTATACGGGGAAGGTTGATCGGCTTTGGTTTGTTCGAAGAGATGCACGCCAACTGCGAAGCATGCATAATTAATCCGGACGAGTGTGGGGAATTGAAGAAATGTCTTCAAGAGCTGATGGACCAAGGTTGGATCCAAATGGGCTATACAAAAGATAGCACGAACGTTTCTACTCTAGAATCTCAAGACCCAAAACCTCTCGAAATCCCTTACCAAAGGAGAGAGGTACAAATACCTGTGCAGCCCATAACATTCCATGTGCCGGCACCCTTTTCTTTTGAAAGCACAAAGAGGGTACCGTGGAATTACCAACCTATCGCCTATGTGGAAGGAAGGCCATTGGCAAAATTAGAATCTAGCGTCACTAACATTGCCGGCATTGGCGGTATGACGAGGAGTGGTAGAGTCTTTGCTCCGGAAAAGCTCGGGAAGACACCAGCTGAACTACCAAGAGAACCGCTCAAGGAAAAGAGCGTGGAGGAAATGGAGAACCAAGCAGGACCTTCTCAGAGAACAGCCCCACAAAGAGAGGCCGAGGAGTTTCTAAGGATAATCCAAAAGAAAGAGTATAAGATAGTTGACCAGTTGGGTCAAACTCCCTCCAAAATCTCCATGTTATCTTTATTGCTAAGCTCGGAGGCTCACCGAGAAGCATTATTGCGGATCCTTAGTGAGGCACATGTCACTAAGGATATCCCTGCGGACCAGTTCGACGGGATAGTGGCAAACATTACCTCAAGCAGGTATTTGGGCTTCAACGATGATGAGCTACCCGACGAGGGGCATATTCACAACCGCGCTTTACACATCTCTGTAAAGTGTATGGACCACATCCTCTCTCGAGTGTTAGTGGACACGGGGTCATTTTTGAACGTAATGCCCAAGACTACCCTCTTAAAGCTATCTTGTGAAGGGACAGTAATGAAGCCAAGCGCTTTGGTGGTAAAAGCTTTCGACGGGTCAAGAAGGGTCGTCATAGGAGAGATTGACCTACCGGTTCAAATCGGGCCACAGGTTTTCACCATCACCTTCCAAGTTATGGACATAAACCCAACCTACAGTTTTCTTCTCGGACGACCTTGGATTCACACGGCCGGAGCCATTACCTCCACCCTACACCAGAAACTCAAATTCATTGTTGATGACAAGATGATAGTAGTTTCAGGCCAAGAGGATATGATGGTAAGCCATCTTTCGTCATTCCGTTACATAGAAACGGACGAAGAAGCTGTGGATATTCCCTTCCAATCTTTGGAAGTGGCAAATGTCGTGACCTTGAGCTCAAAACCCAAGAAAGAGGCAAGATCAGCCATGTCGTCATGGAGGACAGTAAGAGAAGCTCTAGAAGAGAGTAGACTCACCGGGTGAGGCAAGCTTGTGGACATACCAGAGAAGAAGAACCGTTTAGGGCTAGGATACCAGCCATCAGCGGAAACCTCCTCAAAGCCTCAAAAGCAAGGGATCCTTCCCATTTTGGAGACATTCTACAGCGCGGGTTTTAACTACGAAGACCAAGTAGCTCTGTTGGAAGACACGGATGAAGAAGTGCCTGAATTGGTGTATCACTGTGCTTCGGATGAGATCTTGAACAACTGGAGGGCCATCGAAATTCCCGAAATCATGTCCATGTTCAAGTAATTTACCATGTTTGTTTTTGTTTTTGAAAAAAATCATTTTTGCTCTGCCCAAGGCAAATGATTTAGTTGTGTGGGGCCCCCATGTTTTTAAGTTATTTGAATCATAAATAAAATTGCATTTTATGTTCAATTGAGTTCATTTCTTTCTTTGGTTCTTTAATAGCAATATCCAAAAAAATTTTTGCAAAAACCTAAAATAAAATCATACTCATGCAGATCCACAAATCCTCCCACCAAAAACAACACTGCTATAATCCCTTACGTCTTTGATCTCCCGATTAGCCAAACGGAAGACGATGAAGAGGATGATTTTGAACCGCCTGGAGAATTGTCCAGACTTGGGGATCAAGAGGATCGGGTAATACAACCTCACAAGGAGCCAGTTGAGATCAACTTAGGGACCGAAGAGGATGAGAAAGAGGTCAAAGTGGGAGCCTCCCTGCAAGAAGACGTAAAGGAAAAGTTGGTTAAGCTTCTACAAGAGTATGTGGATGTATTCGCTTGGTCGTATCAGGACATGCCAAGTTTAGACCCAAAAATAGTCATGCACAGACTACCACTCAAGCCAGAATGCCCACCAGTGAAGCAGAAGTTGAGGAGAACTAGGCCCGACATGGCTCTCAAGATCAGAGAGGAGGTCAAAAAGCAGTTCGATGTCGGCTTCTTAGCAGTAACCAAGTACCCACAATGGGTTGCCAACATTGTGCCAGTCCCAAAGAAGGATGGCAAGGTCAGAATGTGTGTGGACTACCGGGACTTGAATAGAGCAAGCCAAAAGGATGATTTCCCACTACCTCATATTGATATCTTGGTAGACAACACCGCCCAATTCTCTGTATTCTCCTTCATGGACGGTTTCTCGGGATATAACCAAATCAAAATGGCTCCAGAGGACATGGAGAAAACTACATTCATCACCCCATGGGGGACTTTCTGCTATAAGGTAAATCCCTTCGGATTGACAAATGCAGGGGCAACATATCAAAGAGCAATGGTAACTCTTTTCCATGATATGATTCATAAGGAAATAGAGGTCTACGTCGATGACATGATCGCCAAATCCCAAACGGAGGAGGATCACCTGGTCCATCTGCAAAAGCTATTCGAACGCCTGAGAAAGTTCAAGCTACGCCTGAATCCTAACAAGTGCACATTTGGTGTTAGGTCCGGGAAGTTATTGGGTTTCATCGTCAGCCAAAGGGGTATTGAAGTGGATCCTGACAAGGTAAAGGCCATACAAGATATGCCAGCGCCAAATACCGAGAAGGAGGTTCGTGGTTTCTTAGTGAGATTGAACTACATTGCTAGATTCATCTCACATATGACAGCCACCTGCGAACCAATCTTCAAACTGCTGAGGAAAAATCAAGTTGTTCATTGGAATAAGGACTGCCAAGAGGCGTTTGACAAGATCAAACAATACCTGCAAGAACCACCAATTTTAATACCTCCGGTTCCGGGTAAACCCCTCATCTTATACCTGACAGTGCTTGAGGGATCAATGGGTTGTGTGCTAGGACAACAAGATGAAACGGGAAGAAAAGAACACGCAATTTACTATCTAAGCAAGAAGTTCACTGACTGTGAGACGAGGTATACCTCGCTTGAAAAGACTTGATGTGCCTTAGCATGGGCTGCCCGGCGCCTAAGACGGTACATGCTGACCCATACCACTTGGTTGATATCAAAGATGGATCCCATCAAATACATCTTTGAAAAGCCTGTCCTCACGGGGAAGATAGCCCGTTGGCAAATGTTGCTGTCTGAGTACGACATCCAGTATGTAACTCAAAAGGCCATAAAAGGGAGTGTTTTATCTGAGCACCTTGCTCACCAACCATTGGAGGATTATCAACCCATACAATTCGACTTCCTTGACGAAGACGTTGTAGCCTCGAATGACGAAAGGGTCATAAGTGATGATGAAGGGCCCGAACCGGGAGCTCGATGGAAGCTCGCTTTCGACGGTGCCTCAAATGCCATGGGGCACGGGATCGGGGCAGTCCTGATATCACCAAGAAATGGGTATCAACCTTTCACTGCAAGGTTATGCTTTGACTGCACCAATAACATGGCAGAATATGAAGCGTGCATCTTGGGCCTCGAAGCGGCAATCGATTTAAGGATCAAAATCCTTGAGGTATATGGGGACTCAGCCCTAGTTATCTATCAGGTCAAAGGAGAGTGGGAAACAAAACATCCCAATTTGATTCCCTATCGTGCCCGGGTCGTAGAATTGATCGAGCATTTTGATGAAATCACCTTTCGTCACATACCTCGAGAAGAAAATCAGGTGGCGGATGCTTTGGCTACATTATCATCAATGTACGAAGTAAATTTCCGCAACGAGGCGCCAATCATAAAAATGGATCGTAGGGACAAACCAGTTGTATGTGCAGCAGTCGAAGAAGGACTTGGCAACAAACCCTGGTTTTACGACATCAAGCAATACCTCGAGGAGCAAGAGTATCCAGAGAATGTCTCCCAAACGGACAAAAGAACCCTCAGGAGGTTGGCATCCCAATTCTTCCTCAGCGGGAACACCCTCTACAAAAGAAGCTATGACATGGTCTTGCTCAGGTGTGTGGATAAACACGAAGCAGACATGCTCATCAAAGAAATCCATGAGGGATCCTTTGGAACCCATGCCAATGGGCATGCAATGGCAAAGAAAATCCTGAGGGCGGGCTATTACTGGCTAACCATGGAAGCTGACTGTTTCCGCTATGCCAAGAAATGCCATAAATGTCAAATCTATGCCGATAAGGTGCACGTGCCACCAACTCCTCTAAACGTCATGACGGCACCCTGGCCATTCTCTATGTGGGGCATAGACATGATTGGGATGATTGAGCCAAAGGCTTCAAATGGACACCGGTTCATCTTGGTTGCCATTGACTTTTTCACCAAATGGGTCGAAGCAGCATCTTATGCCAACGTGACCAAGCAAGTAGTAATCTGTTTCATCAAAAATGATATCATCTGCCGTTACGGTGTGCCTAATAGAATCATCACGGATAATGGGGCAAACCTAAATAACAAGATGATGAAGGAGTTGTGCAAAGACTTCAAAATCGAGCACCATAATTCCTCCCCATATTGGCCAAAGATGAACGGTGCGGTAGAAGCGGCCAATAAGAATATCAAGAAAATCATCCAAAAGATGGTGAAAACCTACAAGGATTGGCATGAGATGCTTCCCTTTGCGCTACATGGCTACAGAACAACCGTTCGCACTTCCACTGGGGCAACCCCTTTCTCTTTGGTTTACGGTATGGAGGCCGTGCTTCCCATTGAAGTTGAAATCCCCTCATTAAGGGTCTTGATGGAAACTAAGCTAGAAGAAGCCGAATGGGTCTAAACAAGGTTCGACCAACTGAACCTCATAGAGGAGAAACGCCTTACAGCATTGTGTCGTGGACAACTGTACCAAAGGAGGCTAATGAGGGCATTCGATAAAAAAGTCCGTCCTCGAGAATTCCGAGAAGGAGACTTAGTGCTGAAGAAGATATTACCTATCCACAAAGATCCCCGCGGGAAATGGACTCCTAGCTATGATGGGCCATACGTGGTAGAGAAAGCATTCTCAGGAGAAGCCTTAATCATCACCACTATGGATGGAGAGGAGTTTCCACTCTCAATAAACTCCGACGCAGTCAAAAAGTACTATGCCTAAGAAAAAAGCTCGCTAAATCGAAAACCCGAAAGGGCGGTTTAGGCAATAGAGCGCTGGTAGATCGAAAACATGAAAAGGCGGTCTAGGCAAAAATTAAGGACATCAAAAAAAGGAAATACACCCCAGTGGACTGAAAACTCGAAAGAGTGGTCCAGGTAAAAGTTAAGGGTTTCAAAACAAATAAGAAAGGCAAAAGACTGCAACATTCAAGATCCGGACAGGATTCAAGAGGGGAAGAATCGGTCTCGTCATCGTCTTTCAAAGGCAAAGGATTTCGAAGTCATAGGGAAAAATAGCACGTGTTGTATTGAAACAACACTCAAACAAATTTCCTTTTGTCTTTTGTTTTTTCTTTTCTTTCTCTATCTTTTCCCCGGCGGAGTAATCACTTCTTACAAGGATTACATCTTCATGTGTTGTTACCCATTCAAGGGATCATTTGCATTGAATAAAATTCACCTTTAAACCTTTTCATTGTTTTGTGTTCTCATTAGCGCATAAATGTTATTTTTATTTGTGATAAATAATGCATTGAAACATGGGAAATAATAACAAAATTTTTTGCAAAAAAACAAATGTGTGTTTTACTTGAATTTCTTAAATGTCGAAAGAATTTCGTTGGTCTCCAGTGTTGCGTCAAAGGACTCAAGGCCTGAAACACTTCATCAGTCATTTTAAGGTTCATGCTCTTCAGCAGAAACAAGTGCGTAGCTCACGGCACGTGAAGCGCAAAGATCCCGGGTGTCGGAGGACGGAATTCCCCAAATAAAGCATACCACATACATTTCTTTCATACACTAAGGCTGGATATCGATCATGCTTCCAAAATGATCCTTATATCCCCAGTGAGTCACAACTAAAGCCCAATCATTATTGGCACTCGCACTCACAATTCACAATCACAGCCAAAGCCCGACCATTCTCGGCATCCAATCATAATCCCCAGCATTCAACATGACATCTATTTATCCCACATGTCAGCATATGCATATCATATCAAACTCATTCATGCATGCATTATACCAACTCATTCATATACATGCATCTCATATTCATATCATGCTCTATCATGCTCCCCAGCAAACACTCCCCAGTGAGTATCCGACATTCACCAACAATCATCTCCAGTGTTCCCCAGTGAACCTCATTCAGGAGCTTCCCCAGTAAATTCTTCTAAAGAAAAATTCCCCAGCGGATTTCTTCCCAGATTATCCCATTCCCGAGTGGACCTGCTCACGGCCACTAGGATTCCCCAGTTGAGTTTCCCCAGCAGAAACTCTTTGTTGAGTTTACCTCATAGCATATCATACTGCATAAGGCAATTTGAAGCATATCATGCAGCAACAATCATGCTTTCCTTTTCAACAATCTAACTACTAGCCACGTCTAGAGACGATTACATTTTATTTCCCCAGATCTAAGCACCCACCGAGGCGACGATCTTTTACCTTGTCAGATCTAAGCACCCACCGAGGCGACGATCTTTTACCTTTTCAGTCTAAGCACCCACCGAGGCGACGACTTGTCAGATCTAAGCACCCACCGAGGCGACGATCTTTTACCTTTTCAGTCTAAGCACCCACCGAGGCGACGACTTGTCAGATCTAAGCACCCACTGAGGCGACGATCTTTTACCTTGTCAGATCTAAGCACCCACCGAGGCGACGATCTTTTACCTTTTCAGTCTAAGCACCCACCGAGGCGACGACTTGTCAGATCTAAGCACCCACCGAGGCGACGATCTTTTACCTTTTCAGTCTAAGCACCCACCGAGGTGACGACTTGTCAGATCTAAGCACCCACCGAGGCGACGATCTATTTTTATTTCCCCAAGAGAATCTAAGCACCCCCCCCCCCCGAGGCGACGACTTGTCTTCTAGATCTAAACACCCCCCGAGGCGACGATCTATCTTTTTATCCCCATCCGGTCTAAGCACCCCCCGAGCGACGATTTGTCTATTTCATTCTTAGTTTATGCACCAGTAACCAACCCAGGTGACCCTGCATTTACTCTTGTCCTTTGCTTTTGCATATCAATATTTTCATTATTTACTACAATCTTTTCTCACCTTGAAGGACAAAATTTGGATCCTTCTTTTACTTAAAGAGTTTACGTGATGCCCTTGGCACTCACATTCTCTATGCAAAGACACAATTAAGTAGGGGCAGCTGTTGTACCCCAATTTTGTCCTAGCTTTTTCAAAACAAAAAAAGGGTCAACCATTATTTAAATAAATAATAAATAATAATATAAATTTATTATTATTTATCTTTATTTCTATTTTTATTATTATTTATTATTATCATTTTTTTATTATTATTATTATTACTATTATTATTTTTATTACTTTTATTATTATTTGAGTTTTATTTTCAAAAAGAAAAGAAAACAATTCAAAGAAAGAGAAGAGAAAGAAAAAGAAACAAAAGCAAAAGAAAGGGGGAAAGAAAAGCAAAAAAAGAAAGAAAAGGAAAACCGGCCCAGCCCAATGGTTCAGAACCCAAAAGAAGAAAAGAAAAAGAAAAGCCACGTGCCTGGCATATTCCTTCAGACCCACGAAGGAGAAACAAAGCCAGGCCAGGAAACACGTGCAAGGCACGTGTGATCAGAAGCACAAGGAAAGAAGAAAACCCAGCACTCCTTCTTCCCCACTTACTCTGCACCCTGACTTTCCTTTCCAGCAAGCACCTTGCCCTTTTTCCTCCACCCAAAACCAGTCAATTAAAGCTGCAAATCAGCTTGCCCTAGTTCTGAAACAGCTTGCCCAGGATTGAAAACCACTGACCCTGAACTAGCATTTCTTCCTTCTTCTCAGAACAACACACTTGTTCCTTTGCTTATCCCCAAGCTCTGCACATGAGCACACATCCTTTTCCTGTTTGTCTTCTCAAAATTGCAAAGATTAATTCCAAGAGACAACACAAGTGTGACCTGCACCCTGTTTTCATGGATTCCAGCAATACCTGTCAAAATCAGCTCCATTGGTTTCTGAAATTAGCCAAAGTCTTCACCATGATCACAAGGCAAGGTCACTTCCTTCCTTTTGCATTAAATGCAAGCCAATTCAATCTGATCATAGCCCACAAAATAGCCTGTTTTAGGGGATTTTTCATCATTACATTTGATCCTAATTTGCCTATAAAAGCAATGCAATGCTGAAGGATTATGGAGAGTAAATTTTTACACAAATCAGACAGTTAATTTTTTATAGAAGACTAAACCATTGAGCAATTTCTGAGAGGAAAAAACACAGAGCAATTCAAACAATTTCCACACAATCTCAAGAACAAAACACACAGTCACTCACTTAGTGTTAGAACAGAGTTTTGAATCCAATTCAATCTAATCTTAGAGCATTTAAGCAGTTTGTTTTTTAGGTGATTTTAGAACAAACTCAGAATCAACAGAAACTTTAGAAAAAGCTCTGTTTTCTGTTTCTTGCTTCTCAAACCATCACCAACCAATCCAGAAATCAAACCAGTCCTCCAACCTCCATAGACATCACACCAGAAGAAGGAATAATAGCAAAATATCATCTGGTATTGCTGTGTCTTATTCCTCATCAATCCAGTTTTGGAAAACTGCAATCATTCAAGACACTTTCAGTTTCTTGCATCCCAAGCATCAGCAGAAATCTGTAAGTCATTCTGAACCTTTCATCTTGCATTTGCATTGCTGTTCACATTTGTCCTGCTGTTCCTGTTTGATTTAGCATCATTCTCTGCATTTTGGTTGGTTTTTAATTTGTTTTGAACTAAAAAACATCTTTTGAAACTACAAAGTAATCCCAAACTTTGCAGTCTATCAAAACAGAAGTGGTTTAATTCCTTTTCCAACTGAATTCGAGGTTTCTTACCCTTTAAGGTTCTGAAAATCAGTTCAGAAGCAGCTTCTGAACAGTACTTCAGACTCTGAAGTTCAGAGTCTGAAGGTCAACAAAAGTCAACCTTTGAACAGTGCTTCTGAAGGTCAACAAAAGTCAACACCATGAACAGTGCGTCTGAACAGTACTTCAGACTCAGAAATTGAGCTTCTGAAGTACTGTTCACTCAAAAGCTGAATTTCAACTTCTCAAGCACTTCTGGGCACATTTTAAGGTTTTGAAGCACTTCTGGGCATATGTTCAAGGTTCAGAACTTGATTTTCCTTTTGAACCCTTTTGGAAAAGGTTTAAAACTCATTTATTTCAAATTATACCAAGTGTTTTGGAATTTCATAAGTTTTGAACACCAATTTTGAATAACTTGAGCAATAAGCAACTTGTTCATATTTCAAAATCATAACATCTTGAACATTAACTTGTTCATTAAGTTTCAAAAATATTTTGAACATTAACTTGTTCATTAAGTTTCAAAAGCAAACTTGAACAACAAGCTTTGTTCATTAAGTTTCAAACAACAATTTTGAGTAACTTGAGCAACAAAACACTTGTTCATTTTTTTTTTCTCAATCATAAACTTGAACCAAACTTGTTCTTAAGTTTTAACCAAGTTTTTGATTACTTTGGGATTTCTTAATTTTCAATAGCAAAATTGACGTATTTTAAAAAGGAGTGGTTTGACGTATGTCTCTCCATTCCCCGATTGAACAAACACTTGACGTATGTCTCGTTGTTTAGACAATCATCATTCTTTTCAAACTTCACCAAGAAAAAATACATTTTAGTTTCAACTTTAAACTTGAATGAAAAAAAGAATGGTTTGACGTATGTCTCTCCATTTCCCGATTGCACGAATACTTGACATATGTCTCGTTGTTCGGACAATCGTCATTCTATTTTCAAAACCACACCCAAACTTTTCTTGGTCCCCCGTGACCATTTGACCATTTGAATCAATTCTCGATCCCGTTGGATCAATTGAACCCTTTCGTGGTCCCCCGTGACCATTTGAATCAATGCTCGACTCCGTTGAGTCCGTTGAACCTTTTCTTGACTCCGTTGAGTCATTTGAATCAATTCTCGATCCTGTTGGATCAATTGAACTATTCTTGGCCCCCGTGGTCAATTGAAAACCTCTTTTCCCCAACGGACATGTTTTTATTTATTCAAATGTGATACAAACAAACGCTTAAGTCTCCCACGCGCGAGCAATACAAGCTACGTTTAATCGCAAGAATACGATCAAAAATATCGTTCCTTAAAATTAACCAACAAAGAAATGCTTTTATATCAAAGAACTACGTAGCTTTGAATTCTCCATCGCATCAGGAGATACGTAGACCCCGTCTTGTCAAGCACAATAATAAAAAATAACTTTTTCCCCCTTTATCTTTTTCCCCTTTATATATATTCAAGCATGCAAGCAAAACCTTTAAAACACTTTAGCCTTAACCAACTAGGAGGTTCCCGTTGGATACAACGGATGTGAGGGGTGGTAATACCTTCTCCTTGCATAATCGACTCCCGAACCCGATAATGGTTGCGATGACCATCCTTTCCTCATCGTTCAAGGGTTTTATTATCCTTTCCCTTTAAAAATAAAACTCAAGGGTTTATACACGTTCCCTTTAAACAAAAACTTTGGTGGTGACTCCGCACTTCTTTACGAGCGTCCTTATGACCTCGAGCGTTTTTTAGAGAGCGCACAGTTGGCATTCTTATTTTTAAGTGCTTATGAAGTTGAGGACCTTTAGTTTACACTTAACCCATCTTAGCCTTTTTAGGGCGTAGTGCGGTGGCTAAGCAAGAGTAATTTTGAATTGGTTGATACGCGATACTACACTCATACGAGACTTTCTTACAAATGTTGTTGGACCGGGAGTCAATCTCGTAATCCGATAATATTTGGAAGGGGTTGAGGACTTTGGGAACTTGGTAGAACCCGTGATTCAGGTACAATTAAGACCATAGTCCCTACCAAATGGCGTGTTTACCCTCGACTCCAACATTGTCGACTTAACCTCACCATGTTTTCTCCGTTCTTTAGCATAATCATGCATCAATGCATCCATTCATAAATACTTTTTTTTCTCATCCAGTTATCGAAGGACTTAAACAAGTTTTTTTTTAAACATCATAGATATGGACATTGCAAGGAGAAGCACTAAGAAGTATCATTTCAAAAAACCATATTTGTCAAGATTAAGGGAGCTAGGATCTTTGGTAATTAGTCCGAGAGACTTTCAAACTCATCATGGAAGGTTGCTTAGCATCCTCAGATTAGATGTTGAAGAAGGAAGCTTGGAGACCTTGGTCCAATTCTATGACCCCCTTTACCATTGCTTCACGTTCCCCGACTACCAACTTGTCCCTACCCTTGATGAATATTCCTACTTGGTTGGTTTACCGGTGCCTAACGAAGTACCTTTCAACGGCCTTGAACCCATTCCTAAACCCTCAACCATTGCTGCTTCCCTTCACCTTAAAACCTCCATCATCAAAGCAAACCTCACCTTCAAAGGAGGCCTCCTAGGTCTACCTACCGATTTCCTTTACCAAAAAGCCTCCGCATTCGCCGAAGTAGCCAGTACCGATGCATTTTACACCATCCTAGCCCTACTCATATACGGCCTTATACTATTTCCAAACATTGACAATTTTGTCGACATTAATGCCATCCAAATCTTCCTCACCAAAAACCTTGTCCCTACATTATTAGCCGACACATACCATTCCATCCATGACCGAACCCAAGCTGGCTGTGGAACTATCCTTTGTTGTGCACCTTTACTATACAAATGGTTTACCTCTCATCTACCTCAATCCCATTCCTTCAAAGCCAATCTCGAAGATCTCCCGTGGTCTCAAAGAATCATGTCTCTTACCCCATCTGACATAGTTTGGTACCATGCGGCTTGTGACATTGGGCAAATCATTGTTAGTTGTGCTGAATACCCCAATGTACCCTTCTCGGTATGCGTGGTGGAATTAACTACAACCATATCCTTGCCAAACGACAGTTTGGATACCCGATGAAAACCAAGCTGGATAACATTGCCCTAACCAGTGAATTCTATCTCAACCACAGAGACTACTCAAACAAGAGAGAAAGATTTGTGCAAGCTTGGCGTTCTATTCGTAGACTCAACAGAAGCCAGTTGGGAAGGAAGTCAGACTTTGTGCATGGATCTTACACCCAATGGGTCATTGATAGAATTATGAGTTTTGGCTTACCCTACCACCTACCCAGATACTTATCCTCAACCGTCCCACCGTCATCCTTACCCATACCCTTTGAAACCAAAGAGGGATTCCAGGACCTGTTGACCGAGGTAAAGCTTGAAAAAGATGCTTGGGAAAGAAGATGCCATGCAACCGAACTCGAAAATGAGACATTAAAGGGGTGAATAGAAGAACAAAAGCACATGCTCTTTATTCAAAGCCAACAAATAATCAAGAGAGATGATCTGCTCCAGCGAAAGGATACTATGCTCAGACGAGATGCTGAAAGGAAAAAGAATTATATGGATTCATTTTCCGGCACACATTCGGATTCTGATGATCCACCTGCTCAAAGGGTTCGAGTTAAAAAACACAAAGGTCCTTTAGGACTTTTTGTTAAAGATCTAGCTTCCACTAACGGACTTTTGAATTTGTCCCTTGTTTGTAATAAAGAGAACTGATTGTAATATTTTAATTGTCAAATGAAGTGTTCACTATGATGTCTGCAATTACTTTGACGAGTCCTTCGATAAAATAAAAAGTGTCCATCTTTTTTTTGCATAAACATCACGCATCATGCAACATGCATCATTTTGAGATCGAGTCTCACACTTTGCTCTATACAAAAAGGTCAATTTGCCTTAGTCAAAGAAAGTGGCCCGATGTCCTCACCCAAAGCCAACTCGCACTTACAACACTCGTGCAAACAGAAAAGAGAAAATGGATCTGGTCGAACAGGAGAATATCGAACTTCACGAAAAGGTGGCACCAAGTTTTGTGACACAAGGAGGAGTTTTCCACAATTGGGTCGTTGTTGATGTTCCTTCAGTTACTCATGTGTCCAAGTAATGTGTTTTGTTGTTTTCCATTTTCAAAAAAATCCTTTCATTCCGCCCGAGACAAAAGTGAACTTGTGTAGGGCTTTTTGCTTCATGTATTTCCGTCATCAATAAAAATGTCGTTTTGATCCCGACTATGTCGTTTTTACTTTTTTCTGAAAAAATGGTAACACAAAGAGCCTAAAAAGAATAATCACTTCCAAATGTCTGCATATAATCTTAACATTTGTTTGCTTACTAAAATCAATCATAAATCACGTATGCAGATTAAACATTGATAAACCCGTTGAACATTGTAACCATATGCTCTCTCCCAACTTTGAGTTCCCTGTCTACGAAGCTGGGGAGGAGGAGGATGAAGAGATTCCCGATGAGATCTCTCGGTTACTAGAGTATGAAAGGAAGGTCAGTCAGCCTCATGAAGAAGCACTGGAAGTGATTAACTTGGGTTCTGAGGAAGATAAGAAGGAGATCAAAATCGGGCCACTGCTCGAAGCGACTGTTAAAGAGAAGGTGATAAAACTGCTCAAAGAATATGTTGACGTGTTTGCATGGTCATACCGAGATATGCCGGGGTTAGATCCTGATATTGTGGAGCACCATTTACCATTGAAGCCCGAATGTCGGCCAATTAAGCAGAAACTGAGAAGAACTCATCCCGATATGGCTCTCAAGATCAAAGAAGAAGTACAAAAGCAAATTGATGCAGGCTTCCTTGTTACATCTGAGTATCCTCAAAGTTGGACAACATAGTTCCAGTCCCAAAGAAAGATGGTAAGGTCAGAATGTGTGTCAACTATCGAGATCTGAACAAGGCCAGTCCAAAGGATGATTTCCCTTTACCCCATATTGATGTATTGGTCAATAGTACCGCCAAGTCCAAAGTCTTCTCTTTCATGGATGGTTTCTCCGGCTACAATCAAATCAAGATGGCACCTGAAGATAGAGAGAAGACGTCTTTCATCACGCCTTGGGGAACTTTCTGCTACAAAGTAATGCCATTTGGTTTGATAAATGCAGGTGCTACTTATCAGAGGGGCGTGACTACTCTCTTCCACGACATGATGCACAAGGAAATGGAAGTTTATGTGGATGATATGATCGTCAAGTCAGGAACTGAAGAAGAACATGTCGAGTATTTGTTAAGGATGTTCCAACGTCTGAGAAAGTATCGACTTCGTTTGAATCCTAACAAGTGTACTTTTGGTGTCAGATCCGGGAAGCTTTTGGGTATTATTGTTAGTCAGAAGGGTATTGAGGTAGACCCAGACAAGGTCCGAGCTATCAGAGAAATGCCTGCTCCGAAAACAGAAAAACAAGTAAAAGTGTTTTTGGGCGACTAAACTACATCTCCAGGTTCATCTCTCACATGACCGCCACATGTGGACCAATATTCAAACTACTCCGTAAAGATCAAGAGATTGTTTGGACAGAAGATTGCCAGAGAGCCTTCGACAGCATCAAAGAGTATTTGCTAGAACCTCCGATTCTTATCCCCCCAGTTGAAGGAAGACCCTTAATCATGTACCTGACCATGCTAGAAGATTATATGGGTTGTGTGTTCAGACAACAAGATGAAACCGGAAGGAAGGAGCATGATATTTATTATTTGAGCAAGAAGTTTACAGATTGTGAAATCTAATACTCCATACTTGAGAAGACTTGTTGTATTTTAGTCTGGGCTTCTAAGCATCTCCATCACTATATGGTCAATCACACCACTTGGTTGATATCTAAAATGGACCTAATCAAGTATATCTTTGAGAAGCCTGCTTTAACAGGAAGAATTGCTCGGTGGCAGATGTTACTGTCTGAGTATGACATCGAATACCGCACTCAAAAAGCAATCAAAGGCAGTATCCTTGTTGATCATCTGGCTCACCAACCAGTTGAAGACTATCAGCCTATTAAGTTCGACTTTCCCGAAGAGGAGATCATGTATTTGAAGATGAAAGATTGTGATGAACCATTGTCTGAAGAGGGTCCAGATCCTGAATCTAGATGCGGTTTGATATTCGACGGGGCCGTTAATGCCTATGGCAACGGAATTGGGGAAGTCATCCTCACTTCTAAAGGCACTCACATCCCCTTCTCTGCTAGGTTGCTATTTGATTGTACGAACAACGTTGCAGAATATGAAGTGTGCATCATGGGTATTGAGGAAGCTATTGATCTGAGGATCAAGAACCTTGACATATATGGAGATTCAGCACTTGTAATTAACCAGATCAAAGGGGAATGGGAAACTCACCACCCCGACTTGATTCCTTACAAAGACTATGCAAGACGGTTGCTGACTTTCTTCAAAGTTTTTGTGAAGCCGCCACCAAAGTTTTTGTGTAAAGGGAACGTTGATAAACCCTTAAGTTTTTTTGTTTGAAGGGAAACGATAATAAAACCCTTGACGATGAGGAAAAGGACCGGTCATCGCAACCATTGTCGGGTTCGGGAGTCGGTTACGCAAGGGGAAGGTATTAGCACCCCTCACGTCCGTTGTACTCAACGGGAACCTTCTATTTGGCTAAAGCTTAAATTGTTTTTAAATGTTTTGCGCGCATGCTTATCTATGTTAAAAGAAAATATAATAAAAGGGGAAAAAAGAGATAAAAACAAACGAAAGGGAAAAAGAAAGTTTTTTATTATTGCGCTTGACAAGATGTCGATCTTGCTCCTACGTATCTCCCGGTAGTCGGAGAATTCAAAGCGTACGTAGTTCTTTGGTAGAAAAACGTACATGTGTTGGTTAATTTTAAATGGACGATGTTTTAACCGAATTCTTGCGATTGAACGTAGCTTGTATGCTCGCGCTTGGGAGACTTATTAAGCGTATAGCTTGTATGCTCGCGCTTGGGAGACTTATTAAGCGTTTGTTTACGAATCACGCTAGAATAGGTAAAACATGTCCGTTGGGTTAAAAGGGGTCAATTTGGTCGCGTTGGGACCAAAAGAGGTACAATGGACTCAATCGAGTCGATCATTGACCGAGGTGACTCCAATGAGTCGGGTGATTGAATCTAATGGCCACGGGGGACCAAAAGGTTCGGATTGACCACAAGGGGCCAAGATTTGGTTTGGTATGGTCGGGTACGTTAAAAATGGAATGACGATTGTCCGAACGACGAGACATACGTCACGCATTCGTACAATCGGGGCAATGGAGAGACATACGTCACACCATCCCTTTTTCATTCAAGTTTTTGGTAGAATTTCTTAGAAATCCCAAAGTTTATCAAAACATTTGGTTTGAAAACCCAAAATGAAAAGATTTTAGCAATTTTGCTAGAAAACGCACAAGTTCGGCTCGTTTTGCGAACGGTTTTGAAAAGCGAACAAATTCGGCGTATGTTCACGCTTGGTTTTTGAAAATCATGAACAATATTTATTGTTCAAGTTTTAATTGAAATGATGAACATAGCTGGTTTGTTCAAGTTGTTTTGAAGGTTTGGGGACATAACTTGTTTTGCAAGTTACCCAAAAAAGTGTTACCCGAACTTGCGAATTTTCCAATATTATGCAAAATCCTTGACATGGTTTGGATAAAATGAGTTTTAAACCTCTTAGGTTCTGAGCTCTTGGGCTAGAACCTCAAAAATTGGCCATTTGGGCACCTAAACTCAGATTCTGAGTTCTGTCATGGTCGCTCTGCGACCATGACTTCGCACTGCGAACAATGCGAATTTTTGAGTTCAGAAGCTGTTTCTGAACTTTTGTTCAGAAACAACTTCTGAACACACTCAGGACCTTTTAGGTGAGTGAAAAGCTTTGAGTTTTTGCAATGAAAAGAGCTGGACAAACCAGTTTTGATGTTTTGAAAACCTTGGGATTTCTTTTGAAATTCAAAAGGGGTTTTTTAGAACAAAGGGTTTTGGACCAAAATTGCTATGTAAGCACAAATGAAAATGCAAAACAAAGGCTTAGAAACTTACAAAGATCCTTAGCAAAGCTCCAGCTGCAGTGGATTTGAATTGGTTGAAAGTTCTTGCAAGGTTTTGAATATTTTGTGAACTTTGAACTTTGTAAAGCTTTGTGCTTGATTGGTTTTTTTCTGGAGTTTGAGTAGTGTTTCTTTGTGTGTAAATGCTCTTTGAATGCTGTGTTCACTGCTTAATTTTTTGCTCTACCATCTGCTGCATTGCATCTTGCCTTGCCTCTCTATTTATAGGCCAAAATGCAATCTCAAGTAATGATGAAAATCCAATAGGACCTAGCTGATTTGTGGGCTAAATTCAGGCTATTTGGCTTTGCATTTAATGCTAATGGATAGAGGCAACTCTGCCTTGTGCCAAGGGTTAAGTCTTTGACTGATTTCAGCCACAAAATCAATGGTCTTTGGATAGAAATGATGATGAACATGGCTGGATTGCAATTGGCCAAGCTTGGGGATCAATCCTTGCAATCTTAATGGTTGATCAATAAAAACGTGCACTGTGATGTGCAGAGATTGGGGGATGCAAAAGGCTATATGTGGCTGGTGTGAGGGGTGAAAAGTTGCTGCAAAAACAGGGTAGGCACTCATGACTTTTTCAAGTGAAAAATCCAGCTGGGTTTGACTGGTTTTGGGGAGCAAGCAGGAAGAAAGACTTCAAGCAGGTGGCTGGCAACCTTGGGGTGGTTCACAGGTCACTTGGGAGGGACAAGAGCTGCCTAAGGGCAAGCCCACTTGCTTGTCACATGCTAGGTTGGAAGAAAAAGCTTCCTACCTTGGCATTAATGGCAAGTCTCTCAATTCTGGTTTTGCTTGGCCCAATTAGCCATGAATGCTGATTAAAATAAATATGCAAATGATGTGCAACAAATTCTGGAATTAAATCAAAGAAACCAAATATCTGCAGAAAAATCGCAGACTTCACAGTGCGAAGTCATCATTTTTGAAATGTTGACTTTTTTGTTGACTTTTGTTGACTTTGACTTTTTCCCCTCTTTGATTTTTTTGATTTTTTTGTTTTAAAATGCTTAGGACAAAATTGGGGTACTACAGCTGCCCCTACTTAATTGTGTCTTTGCATAGAGTGTGTGAGTGCCGAGGGCATCTCATGAACTCTTTGCGAAGATCAATTAGGTAAAAGAAGGACCCGAATTTTGTCCTTCGCGGTATGAAAAAAATTTGTAGTAAAAGTAAAATATGCAAATGCAATGATTTGAAAAGGTTGATCGTATCCAGCCGCTAACACTGGAGGTAGATCCACTGGGGATGAAGGTAATCGTATCCAGCCGCTTACACTGAAGGTAGATTCCTAAAGGCAAAGGTGATCTTATCTAGCCGCTTACACTAGAGGTCGATACCTAAGGGTGGAGTGATCTTATTCAGCCGCTAACACTGAAGGTCGAAACACTGAGGAAGGTGATCTTGTCTAGCCGCTTACACTAGAGGTCGATACCTAAGATAGGTAATCTTATTCAGCCGCTTACACTGAAGGTCGATTCCTAACGGTGAGAGTGATCTTATTCAGCCGCTAACACTGAAGGTCGAAACACTGAGGAAGGTGATCTTATCTAGCCGCTTACACTAGAGGTCGATACCTAAGATAGGTAATCTTATTCAGCCGCTTACACTGAAGGTCGATTCCTAACGGGGAGAGTGATCTTATTCAGCCGCTAACACTGAAGGTCGAAACACCAAGGATAGGTAATCTTATCTAGCCGCTTACACTAGAGGTGGATTCCTAAACTGAAATGGTCTTACCCTGAATAGGTGCCCAGTTTTGAACCGGAAAACATGATTGTATGATGCATGTTATGCTTCATGTTACCTTATGCAGTATGATATGCAATGCAAAATGATATGAGATAGACTCAATCAAGGATTCCCGCTGGGGAATTGGGGACAGTTTGTGAAGGAGGTTCACTGGGGAACACTTGCTTAACTGTTGATGGATGCTGGTGAATATGTGATACTCACTGGAGAATCATCGTTGAGGATGCATGACATGATTATGAAATGCATGTGTATGAATGATTTGGATATGCATGCATGAATGAAATTGACATGATGCGTGTATTATGTTATGCATGATATGTGGGATGCATGTTGAATGCTGGGAGTTATGATTGGATGCCGAGCAAGGTCGGGTCTTTCCTGGGGATTTGTGTTGGTCTGCCAATGATGATTGGACTTTTTGTTTTGGGTTGAGACTCCCTGGGGAATGTCAATAAGGTTTGGCTTCATGGGGGGTATAAGGATCATTTTGGAAGCATGATCGATATCCAGCCTTGTTTGATGTTTGGATGTTTGGGGTGTTTACTGGGGAATTTTGTTCCTCTTACCCTTTGGGGTCCTTGCGCTCCACGTGCCGTGAGTTATGCACTTGCCTTTGCTGAAGAGCATAAGTCCTTTGGTGCAATATTTGGGGGGAATTACCGCAATTCCTTCAAAATTTACGAAAATTCAAATAAAAACAACGTTTGTTTGTTTTGTTTTTTTTTTGGAAGAAATTGCTTTTGTTTATTTCCCATGTTTCGATGCGTTTTCATCATGAATAAAACAAAATTTTATGCGCTAATGAGAACACAAAATAATAAAAGGAAATTTATTCAATGCAGATTTGACTTCTTGAATGGGTAAAAATACATGAAGTGAGAAGTGATTACTTCTCTGGGGTAAAAGATAGAAAAAGACAAGAAAAAAGCAAAAAGAAATTTGTTGGTTTTGGCCCAACACATGCTATTTTCCTTATGACTTCGAGATTTTTTTTTGGAAGATGTTGACGAGACCGATTCTTCTCCTCTTGAATCTTGTCCGGAGCTTGGATGTTGCAGTCATTGCCTTTTTCTTTTGTTAACCCCTAATTTTTTCCTGGACCGCTCTTTCGAGTTTTCAGTCCACCGGGGTGTACTTCCTTTTTTGATGTCCTTTATTTTTGCCTAGACCGCCTTTTCAGGTTTTCGATCTAGCAGGACGCTCTCTATTGCCTAAACCGCCCTTTCAGGTTTTCGATTTAGCGAGCTCTCTTTTTTCTTTTTCTCTTTTAGGCATAATACTTCTTGACTGCATCAGAGTTTATTGAGAGTGGGAACTCTTCTCCGTCCATAGTGGTGATGATCAAGGCTCCGCCAGAGAAGGCTTTCTTTACCATGTACGGTCCGTCATAGCTGGGAGTCCATTTCCCTCGGGGATCTTTGTGGATAGGTAATATCTTCTTGAGCACTAGGTCTCCTTCTTTGAATTCTCGAGGGCGGACCTTCTTGTCGAATGCCCTCTTGAGTCTCCTTTGATAGAGTTGTCCATGACATATTGCCGTCAGACGCTTTTCCTCTATGAGATTCAGTTGGTCGAACCTTGTTTGGACCCATTCAGCGTCTTCTAGCTTGGTCTCCATCAAGACCCTTAACGAAGGGATTTCAACCTCTACGGGAAGCACGGCTTCCATACCGTATACTAAGGAGAAAGGGGTTGCCCCAGTTGAAGTGCGAATGACTGTTCTGTAGCCATGTAGCGCAAAGGGAAGCATCTCGTGCCAATCCTTATATGTTGTTACCATCTTTTGGATGATCTTCTTTATGTTCTTATTGGCTGCTTCTACCGCACCGTTCATCTTTGGTCGGTAAGGGGAGGAATTATGGTGCTCAATCTTGAAATCTTTGCATAACTCCTTCATTGTCTTGTTGTTCAGGTTTGCCCCATTATCAGTGATGATTTTGTGGGGAGTACCATAACGGCAAATGATTTCCTTCTTGATGAATCGGGCTACCACTTGTTTGGTTACGTTTGCATACGAAGCCGCTTCTACCCATTTGGTGAAGTAGTCGATGGCAACGAGGATGAAGCGATGTCCATTTGACGCTTTGGGCTCGATCATCCCAATCATGTCTATGCCCCACATAGAGAATGGCCAAGGTGAGGTCATGACGTTCAGGGGAGTTGGTGGTACATGCACCTTGTCGGCGTAAATTTGGCACTTATGACAAGTCTTGGCGTAGTGGAAACAGTCAGCTTCCATGGTTAGCCAATAATAGCCCGCCCTTAGGATTTTCTTTGTCATTGCATGCCCATTGGCATGGGTTCCAAATGATCCTTCGTGGATTTCTTTGATGAGTGTCGCGGTGATTTTCGGAGATCAAGCTATTGATTAGCGTTGACTCACTAATTTTATTTCACGACTGAACTTTTAATTTTTTTAAATGAAAAGTGGAAAAAAGTTCTAAATTACCACATTTTTAAAGATTAAGGGTTCGGGGGTTAGTTACGTTTAGGGAAGGTGTTAGCACCCTAAACATTCGTAGTACTCTACGAGAACCTCTTGATTTTATTTATTTATTTTGACTATAACTTGCTTATTTATTTTTTTTTAAAGAAAAAAGAATGAATTAGAATAGTGAGAAAGGAAAATAAAATGTTTTTTTTTTTGTATTTTTTATGATTTGGAAGGACAGAGTCCTCTGCCTACGTACCCGTGAGGGATCAAAACCTCGTAGTTCGGGGTAAAAATGACGTTTGATTTGTTTGGTGTTTTTTATTAGTTTTAAAAAAAAGTTTTAAAAATAAAAGCCAAGTGGCAAAATGGAATTGGTTTGTGTTTTTTATTTTTGAAGATGATTAAAGTGTAATTAAAGTGGATTAATGGTTATTTAAAGAAAATAAAAAAGAAAAAGGGACACTTGATTGAGAATCAAGGTTTGTTTAAGAAAAACTTTTTTTGATTTTTTCATTACTATTTGCATGTTTTTGTATTTTTTGTTTAATTAACCAAGACTAAAAAGTAATAAAGGCTAAACGCGAGGAAATTCCGTGGTGACGTTGGATCACCACGAAACCCTTTTGAAATTAAACTAACCTAATATTTTTGTATTTTTTTCTGAATAGCGAAATAAATAAAAATAAATAAAAGACGTAAAGCAAAATAAATAAAGTGTGAGTGTCAGTGCATATTCTCATTTATTTTTGTTACATTGATCCTAAGTACATTCTAATAAAATGAAAATAAAAATGACAAAATGATAAACAAGGAAAGAAAAAACAAAATTGCAAAGGTATGAAAATAAGTATGCTAGAATAAAACTAAAATGCATGAAATAAAATAAAAATAAAAATGCATGAAAGTAAAAGGAAAATAATAAGAAAAAAAATGCATGAAATCCTATAAGGTAAATGCAATGAAACAAAATGCATGAAAATAAATAAGAAATTAACAAGATAAAATGCTAGAAATGATAATAAACAAAAATAAAAGGGAAGAGGGGAGTGCAGCAAGCAAAATGGGGGGTGCAAAAGGCAGGAAGAAGAAAATCAGAATGAGAGGGGAAGGCAAGTGGGCCGCGTGTGGGCCTGGAGGAGGGGAGAAAAGAAGCACGTTGTTGGTAAGCACCTAGGAGATAAAAGGCAGCGCAGAGGAAAGCGATGAGGAAGTATAGGTGAGGTTTTCTCATTGATGAGGGTTTGGAAAATTTGTTGTTACGTGAATAAGATGGATCCATCGTATTCAGTAGAAACTATCAAGGCTGAAGAGAGTGGTTCTTGGTATTTAGAATTGGTAAGGCTTGATTTAGATATAATTTTCAATCTCTCGTTTTTCCTCATATTGAAACTGAACGCGTTTGGGCTTATGATTCTTTGTGACTGCGATTTTGATTTGATTATGGCTGGGTTTTGGGTGGGTTGTGAGAGAGGGATGGCTGGGTTTGGTTGGGGTCGTGTGATGTTGTGTGTGGTGGGGAGGTAATGGTCGTACCGTGTTTGGATTGTTGGTAGTGGGGGAGGCCGAATTGATTTTGTGTGGAGGTTTGAGGGAGATGGAGGCGGTGGCTGTGGTGTTTGGTGGCTGGGAATGGAGGTTGGAAGTGGGCTGCGGCTGGGTGTATGTAGGAGGAGGTTGTGTGTTTGGGCGTGTGTTGTGTATGAGAGAAGTGGCAGAGTTGTGTGGTTGGAGGAGTGGTGGTTTGATGGTTGGTGAGTGTGTTGGTTACTGAGTGAATTTTGGAAAAAATGTTTCTGATGAATTTTTTGTGCGTTCCTGATGGTTCGTAACTGATGAATTTTCTGGCTTTTTCTCTCTTTTTATAGTGCAGTGATGATAAATGCAGATTAAAGAGCTAATGATGGACAATAATCACCATTAATCAGCAAAATTATAAAAAAGGCAACCATTAAAATGGTCCTTAAAACACATTAAAACAAAAAGTCAGACTTCTTAAAAAAAATAAAACAGAAAAACGAAAAATAAAAAAAAAAGATAATAAAAAAGGAAAGAAAAAATGAAACTAAAAATAAAAAGAAATGATAATTAAAAATGACAAACAATAATAATAAAAAAAAGTCGCCTTCGGAACCAAAAAATGAGGTATTTTAAAATACCTCCCTGCCGAAATTCCGTCTGAAACGACGAAAAAAAATTTCGAACCCAGAGACGAGCAAAAAAAGAAACTTAGGTCAAAAATTGGGGTATGACAGATGCCCCTATTTAAGTCTCTTCGTCCGGAGATTTAAAGAGAAAAGCTTGGATTCGACGGGTCGAAGGGACTTAAATACAGAGTACGCCAATTTTGGACCTAACAAAAAGAGTATGAAATGCTCGTGATGCAAATGCGAATGCAAGACGGCGAAGATGACCTGACTGGGGATAAAACAAAACAAAAGGATACCCGAGTTCGTTAAAGAAAGGGATCCGACTCCACTGGGGGATAACACAGTTTCACTGGGGAATGGATCAACTATCGTATTGACAGCTGAAAATAGGAAGTATGATAAGGGAAAGACACCGACCACAAGCTGCCCGTTTGTAGAGCTTGCCACTTGAGGTAAAGACGGAAATAAAAGTAACATGCCACTGACGACAAGAAACAAAGGTGAATGTCAGCTGTTCGGGATGTTGCCGAACTGCCATTGACGACAAGAAATAAAGGGTAAATGCCAACTGTTCGGGTTGTTGCCGAACTGCCATTGACGACAAGAAATAAAGGTAGATGCCAAATGTTCGGGATGTTGCCGAACTGCCATTGACGACAAAGAAATAAAGGTAGATGCCAACTGTTTGGGTTGTTGCCGAACTGCCATTGACGACAAGGAATAAAGGTAGATGCCAACTGTTCGGGTTGTTGCCGAACTGCCATTGACGACAAGGAATAAAGGTAGATGTCAATTGTTCGGGTTGTTGCCGAACTGCCATTGACGACAAGGAATAAAGGTAGATGTCAACTGTTCGGGTTGTTGCCGAACTGCCATTGACGACAAAGAAATAAAGGTAGATGTCAACTGTTCGGGTTGTTGCCGAACTGCCATTGACGACAAGGAATAAAGGTAAATGCCAACTGTTCGGGTTGTTGCCGAACTGCCATTGACGACAAGGAATAAAGGTAGATGTCAACTGTCCGGGTTGTTGCCGAACTGCCATTGACGACAAAGAAATAAAGGTAGATGTCAACTGTTCGGGTTGTTGCCGAACTGCCATTGACGACAAGAAATAAATGTAGATGTCAACTGTTCGGGTTGTTGCCGAACTGCCATTGACGACAAGAAATAAATGTAGATGTCAACTGTTCGGGTTGTTGCCGAACTGCCATTGAGGACAAGAAGTAAATGTAGATGTCAACTGTTCGGGTTGTTGCCGAACTGCCATTGACGACAAGAAATAAATGTAGATGTCAACTGTTCGGGTTGTTGCCGAACTGCCATTGACGGCAAGAAGTAAATGTAGATGTCAACTGTTTGGGTTGTTGCCGAACTGCCATTGACGACAAGAAATAAATGCAGATGTCAACTGTTCGGGTTGTTGCCGAACTGCCATTGACGACAAGAAATAAATGTAGATGTCAACTGTTCGGGTGGTTGCCGAACTGCCATTGACGACAAGAAATAAATGTAGATGTCAATTGTTCGGGTCGTTGCCGAACTGCCATTGACGACAAGAAATAAATGTAGATGTCAACTGTTCGGGTTGTTGCCGAACTGCCATTGACGACAAGAAATAAATGTTACGCGCAAGCTGTCCGTTAAAGAAACTGCCACTTGGCGAAAAGAGGGTGACATCTTTGGACCAGACACACTGGGGATGACACTTGGGGAAAGGGAAAGTTTCAATTTGTTCATGATTGATTGACATGAAAAGCAAGACTTAGGGTGGTTAATGCAACCATGATGTTATGTGCATGTTGTGTATGCATGAATGTGTATATGCATGAATGTATGAATGTATGTAAGACAATACGACTTGTACGACTGTATGGAGGATTGACTTGTGGGACAGTATAACTGATGGACTTGATGAGACAAGACTGGACATGTAAGATGGAAAGTGGGCCGACGACGCAGCACAAACACTCAGCAATCTTCATTAGGGATGATGTCATTGGGGACATATCAAAACATTGACGGGGTAAGGCCCGATGTATGCAACAACTGGTGGGGAGTAAACACTTCCTGGGGGAGACGTGTTAATCCATAGACCTGGCAGAAGAACTGGTGTTTCTGTGGTCATGCTTTTTGTTTTTTCCCTTTTTTGAATCCGTAACTTTTGCCTGGACCGCCCTTTCGGGTTTTCAGTCCACCGGGAATAGGTTCTTTTGTATGCCCCTAATTTTTGCCTGGACCGCCCTTTCAGGTTTTCGATCCACCGGGACGCTCATTTTTGCCTAAGTCGCCCTTTCGGGTTTTCGACTTACCGAGCTTTCTTTTTTCTTTTTCTTTTTTCAAGCAATTGACCATGTTCAGCCTGCAAAGTTTATCCGTTCTCAGGACAGATGTTGACGCACACTTCACTTATTCATGAATTCAGAGAGAATGTGTTTGTTGTTTATGCTTTCCAAAAAATATAAATTTTTTTTTATGATTTTGAAAAAAAGTTTTGCTTCAAGTACTACCATCAAAAATAGAAGGAGTTTTATAAATGAGAATTCCAAACAAAGGCGCAGGCTCAAATTTATTTAACAGAGTGGTGGCCTGCCAACGGCATGACTCCACGGATCTCACAAAGTTTGGAAAATGGTAAATATAAAGGGGAAGGTACATTGAACACAATAACCGTTATTCTCCCTAACAACTTTGAATTCCACCGTTTAGATGCTTCAAATTTAGAGTTTCTTTGTGCCCCAAGTGAGTCATGACCAGCCTGATGCGGTTACTTTGTCTTTTGATCCTTAATTTTTGCATAGACCGCCCTTTCGGGTTTTCGATCTATCAGGATGATTATTTTCTGTTCCATGTCTCTAATTTTTGCCTAGACCGCCCTTTCGGGTTTTCAGTCCACCGAGACGCTCATTTTTGCCTAAGCCGCCCTTTCGGGTTTTCGACTTACCGAGCTGTTCTTTTGTTTTTAGACAAAGTATTTCTTGACTGCATCGGCATTCACAGGACGGGGAAGCTCATCATCATCCATAGTCGTAAGAGTCATTGCACCACAGGAGAAAGCTCTCTTGACGACATATGGGCCTTCATAGTTAGGCGTCCGTTTGCCCCTGGAATCGGGTTGAAAGGATAAAATCTTTTTGAGCACAAGGTCTCCTTCTTGAAATTCGCGGGGACGAACCTTCTTGTCAAAGGCTTGTTTCATCCTCTTTTGATATAGTTGACCATGACACAAGGCAGCCATGCGTTTTTCTTCAATCCAGTTCAGCTGATCATACCTACTTTGACACCATTCGACCTGAGATAACTTGGCTTCCATCGGAACTCTCATTGATGAGATCTCGACTTCCACAGGGAGCGCTGCTTCCATGTCGTAAGCTAAAGAGAAAGGGGTTGCCCCTGTTGAAGTGCGCACTGAGGTACAATACCCATTCAAAGCATACGGTAACATGCCAGTCCTGTAAGTGGCTACCATCTTCTGCACTATCTTCTTGATGTATTTTTATTTTTCTTGTTGTATTTTTTTGCAGATCCAATGGCACCATTCATCTGGGATTTGATCAGGAATATTGTAAAGGCAGTTCTTGGGAACCCAAGTTAATCCTTTCATACACTAATAACCGAGAGATCTTTTCGGGAATCCCTCCATCCTCCTCCTCTTCAGCTTCGTAAACAGGGAACTCAAAGTCGGGAGAGAGCATAGGGTTACAGTGTTCAACGGGTTTATTGATGTTCAGTCTACATATGATTGATGATTGATTTTAGAAAATGAGTGAAAAATGCAGACCTTTTGAAATTGATTGAAAATAAAATAAGATATATTTTTTTGGGTTTTTTGTGTTACCATTTTCCGGAAAAAGCAGTAAAATAAAAATAAAAGTCGCGAAAGAAACGACAATTTTTCATTGATAGTGGTAACTTGAAGACAAAAGTAGAGCCCTACATGATTTCACTTTCGTCTTGGGCGAAACGAAAGGACTTTTGAAAAGACAAGACAACGAAAACACATCACTTGGACCCATGAGTAATTGAGGGAATGTCAACAGCGACCCAATTGCGGCAAATCCCTCCTTGTGTTTGCACGACCAGATCCATTTTCTCTCTTATGTTTGCACAAGTGTTGTAGGTGCGAGTAGGTTTGTAATGAATGCGCCGGGCCACTTTCTTGGACTAGGCAGATGGACCTTTGGAAAGACAAAATGTGAGACTCGGTTTGGGAAACTATGAATGCGATATGATGCATGATTATGCTTATGCAAAAAGAAAGATTTGTTATCGGAGAACTTCGTTGAAGTAATTGTAAACATCATAGTTGAACATTCTTTTGAGCATTAAAACATTACAAAACAGTTCCCTTTTTTAGAAACCAAGCTAAGGGACCAATTCAAAAGTCCTTTAGTGGAAGCTAGATTTTTTTTGAAAAAAATCTAAAGACTCCTAGCTTCCTTAAATTCAAGGCTCTTGAAGGTGTACTTCCTAGTGCTCCTCTATGATGTTTAAAAAAAAAACTTGTTTAAGTCCTTCGATAATTGGATGAAAAAAATGTTCATGAATGAGTGCATGTATGCATAATTATGCTAAAGAACGGAGAAGACATGGTGAGGTTTAAGTTCATAATGTTGGAGTCAAGGGTAAATACGCCATTTGGTAAGGACTATGGTTTCATATGTACCTGTATCACGGGTTCTACCAAGTTCCCAAAGTCCTCAACCCCTTCCAAATATCATCGGGTTACGAGATTGACTCCCGGTCCAACAACATTTGTAAGAAAGTCTCGTTTGAGTGCAGTATCGCGTATCAACTAATTCAAGATTACTCTTGGTTAGCCACCGCACTACGTCCTAAAAAGGCCAAGATGGGTTAGGTGTAACTAAAGGTCCTCAACTTCATAGGTCACCTGAAAATAATAATGCCGGACACGACTACTCATGCCGACATAATAATACTTCCAAGATTCCTCCGTTGAGTGGGGTTATCACATGTGCTACATCCGAAATTTACCCTCGGAAAGCCACTTTGATTATACCACCATCCTATCTTATGTTTCCCTCAAGTCCGGGTGTAGGACTTATCTCACCACTCACGTAAAAGGGAAAAAACACATATGCACATATTTACATCCTTATTTTTGTTTTAAGCAAGTTATAGCACAAAATAATTAAATAAATTCAAGTTAGGCTCAACCCTCTTAGGGAAATCCCCAGTGAAGTCGCCATTTCTGTCGCGGTAATTTTCGGAGATCAAGCTATTGATTAGCGTTGACTCACTAATTTTATTTCACGACTGAACTTTTAATTTTTTTAAATGAAAAGTGGAAAAAAGTTCTAAATTACCACATTTTTAAAGATTAAGGGTTCGGGGGTTAGTTACGTTTAGGGAAGGTGTTAGCACCCTAAACATTCGTAGTACTCTACGAGAACCTCTTGATTTTATTTATTTATTTTGACTATAACTTGCTTATTTATTTTTTTTTAAAGAAAAAAGAATGAATTAGAATAGTGAGAAAGGAAAATAAAATGTTTTTTTTTTTGTATTTTTTATGATTTGGAAGGACAGAGTCCTCTGCCTACGTACCCGTGAGGGATCAAAACCTCGTAGTTCGGGGTAAAAATGACGTTTGATTTGTTTGGTGTTTTTTATTAGTTTTAAAAAAAAGTTTTAAAAATAAAAGCCAAGTGGCAAAATGGAATTGGTTTGTGTTTTTTATTTTTGAAGATGATTAAAGTGTAATTAAAGTGGATTAATGGTTATTTAAAGAAAATAAAAAAGAAAAAGGGACACTTGATTGAGAATCAAGGTTTGTTTAAGAAAAACTTTTTTTGATTTTTTCATTACTATTTGCATGTTTTTGTATTTTTTGTTTAATTAACCAAGACTAAAAAGTAATAAAGGCTAAACGCGAGGAAATTCCGTGGTGACGTTGGATCACCACGAAACCCTTTTGAAATTAAACTAACCTAATATTTTTGTATTTTTTTCTGAATAGCGAAATAAATAAAAATAAATAAAAGACGTAAAGCAAAATAAATAAAGTGTGAGTGTCAGTGCATATTCTCATTTATTTTTGTTACATTGATCCTAAGTACATTCTAATAAAATGAAAATAAAAATGACAAAATGATAAACAAGGAAAGAAAAAACAAAATTGCAAAGGTATGAAAATAAGTATGCTAGAATAAAACTAAAATGCATGAAATAAAATAAAAATAAAAATGCATGAAAGTAAAAGGAAAATAATAAGAAAAAAAATGCATGAAATCCTATAAGGTAAATGCAATGAAACAAAATGCATGAAAATAAATAAGAAATTAACAAGATAAAATGCTAGAAATGATAATAAACAAAAATAAAAGGGAAGAGGGGAGTGCAGCAAGCAAAATGGGGGGTGCAAAAGGCAGGAAGAAGAAAATCAGAATGAGAGGGGAAGGCAAGTGGGCCGCGTGTGGGCCTGGAGGAGGGGAGAAAAGAAGCACGTTGTTGGTAAGCACCTAGGAGATAAAAGGCAGCGCAGAGGAAAGCGATGAGGAAGTATAGGTGAGGTTTTCTCATTGATGAGGGTTTGGAAAATTTGTTGTTACGTGAATAAGATGGATCCATCGTATTCAGTAGAAACTATCAAGGCTGAAGAGAGTGGTTCTTGGTATTTAGAATTGGTAAGGCTTGATTTAGATATAATTTTCAATCTCTCGTTTTTCCTCAGATTGAAACTGAACGCGTTTGGGCTTATGATTCTTTGTGACTGCGATTTTGATTTGATTATGGCTGGGTTTTGGGTGGGTTGTGAGAGAGGGATGGCTGGGTTTGGTTGGGGTCGTGTGATGTTGTGTGTGGTGGGGAGGTAATGGTCGTACCGTGTTTGGATTGTTGGTAGTGGGGGAGGCCGAATTGATTTTGTGTGGAGGTTTGAGGGAGATGGAGGCGGTGGCTGTGGTGTTTGGTGGCTGGGAATGGAGGTTGGAAGTGGGTTGCGGCTGGGTGTATGTAGGAGGAGGTTGTGTGTTTGGGCGTGTGTTGTGTATGAGAGAAGTGGCAGAGTTGTGTGGTTGGAGGAGTGGTGGTTTGATGGTTGGTGAGTGTGTTGGTTACTGAGTGAATTTTGGAAAAAATGTTTCTGATGAATTTTTTGTGCGTTCCTGATGGTTCGTAACTGATGAATTTTCTGGCTTTTTCTCTCTTTTTATAGTGCAGTGATGATAAATGCAGATTAAAGAGCTAATGATGGACAATAATCACCATTAATCAGCAAAATTATCAAAAAGGCAACCATTAAAATGGTCCTTAAAACACATTAAAACAAAAAGTAAGACTTCTTAAAAAAAATAAAACAGAAAAACGAAAAATAAAAATAAAAAAAAGATAATAAAAAAGGAAAGAAAAAATGAAACTAAAAATAAAAAGAAATGATAATTAAAAATGACAAACAATAATAATAAAAAAAAGTCGCCTTCGGAACCAAAAAATGAGGTATTTTAAAATACCTCCCTGCCGAAATTCCGTCTGAAACGACGAAAAAAAATTTCGAACCCAGAGACGAGCAAAAAAAGAAACTTAGGTCAAAAATTGGGGTATGACAATGAGCATGTCCGCTTCATGTTTATCCACACATCTGAGCAGGACCATGTCGTAGTTTGTTTTGTAGAGGGTATTTCCACTGAGGAAGAACTGGGATGCCAATCTCCTGAGGGTTCTCTTGTCGGTGTGTGAGACATTGTCTGGATACTCTTGCTCTTCAAGGTATCGCTTGATGTCGTAGAACCAGGGTTTGTTGTCAAGTCCTTCTTCGACTGCTGCACATACAACCGGTTTGTCTCTACGATCCATCCTTATTATTGGTGCTTCATTGTGGAAATTTACTTGGTACATTGATGATAATGTAGCCAAAGCATCTGCCACCTGGTTTTCTTCTCGAGGTATGTGATGGAAGTTGATTTCCTCAAAATGCTCAATCAACTCTACAACCCGGGCTCGGTAGGGGATTAAATTGGGATGTTTTGTTTCCCATTCTCCTTTGACTTGATAGATGACTAAGGCTGAGTCACCGTATACTTCAAGGTTTTTGATCCTTAGATCAATTGCTGCTTCGAGGCCTAGGATACATGCTTCATATTCCGCCATGTTATTGGTGCAGTCAAAGCATAACCTTGCTGTGAAGGGTTGGTATCCATTTCTTGGGGAGATTAAAACTGCCCCGATCCCGTGCCCCATGGCATTTGAGGCGCCGTCGAAAGCGAGCTTCCATCGAGCTCTCGGTTCTGGCCCTTCATCATCATTTGTGACCTTTTCGTCATTCAAAGCTACGACATCTTCATCCGGGAAGTCGAATTGTATGGGTTGATAATCCTCCAATGGTTGGTGAGCAAGGTGCTCGGATAAAACACTCCCTTTGATGGCTTTTTGAGCAACGTATTGGATGTCGTACTCAGACAGCAGCATTTGCCAACGAGCTATCTTTCCTGTGAGGGCAGGCTTTTCGAAGATGTATTTGATGGGATCCATCTTTGATATCAACCAAGTTGTATGGGTCAACATGTATTGCCTTAGGCGTCGAGCAGCCCATGCTAAAGCGCAGCAAGTCTTTCCAAGTGAAGTATACCTTGTTTCACAGTCGGTAAACTTCTTGCTTAGGTAGTAGATTGCGTACTCCTTTCTTCCCGTTTCATCTTGTTGTCCTAACACACAACCCATTGATCCTTCAAGTACGGTTAGGTATAAGATGAGGGGTTTACCCGGAACCGGAGGTATCAAAATTGGTGGTTCTTGCAGGTATTGTTTGATCTTGTCAAACGCCTCTTGGCAATCCTCATTCCAATGAACGGTTTGGTTTTTCCTTAGCAGTTTGAAGATTGGTTCGCAGGTAGCTGTCATGTGTGAGATGAACCTAGCGATGTAGTTCAATCTTCCTAAGAAACCCCGGACTTCTTTCTCGGTATTTGGCACTGGCATTTCTTGGATGGCCTTTACCTTGTCGGGACCCACTTCGATACCCCTTTGGCTGACGATGAAACCCAATAACTTTCTGGATCTAACGCCAAATGTGCACTTGTTAGGATTTAAGCGCAGCTTGAATTTTCTTAGGCGTTCGAACAGCTTTTGTAGATGGACTAGATGATCCTCCTCCGTTTGGGATTTGGCAATCATGTCGTCGACATAGACCTCAATTTCCTCATGGATCATGTCATGGAAAAGAGTTACCATTGCTCTTTGGTATGTTGCCCCGGCATTTGTTAATCCGAAAGGCATTACCTTATAGCAGAATGTCCCCCACGGGGTGATAAATGTGGTTTTCTCCATGTCCTCTGGAGCCATCTTGATTTGGTTATATCCCGAGAAGCCGTCCATAAAGGAGAAGACTGAGAATTGGGCTGTGTTGTCCACCAATATGTCGATATGTGGCAGCGGGAAATCATCCTTTGGGCTTGCTCTATTCAAGTCCCGGTAATCCACACACATTCTAACTTTGCCATCCTTCTTCGGAACTGGCACAATGTTGGCAACCCATGTTGGATACTTAGTTACAGCTAAGAAGCCGGCATCGAATTGCTTTTTGACCTCCTCTCTGATCTTGAGAGCCATATCGGGTCGAGTTCTTCTCAATTTCTGCTTCACTGGCGGGCATTCCGGCTTGAGTGGCAGCTTGTGTACAACGATGTTAGGGTCTAAACCCGACATGTCTTGATATGACCAAGCGAATACGTCCACGTACTCTTGCAGAAGCTTAATCAACTTTCCTTTCACATCTTCATGCAGGGAGGCTCCTATCTTGACCTCTTTCTTATCCTCTTCGGTCCCCAAGTTGACCTTTTCAACTGATTCTTGGTGAGGTTGTATTACCCTATCCCCTTGATTTGCAAGTCTAGACAATTCTTCAGGCGGTTCATAATCGTCCTCTTCATCATCTTCCGTTTGATTAATCGGGAAATCGAAGTCATAAGGGATTAAGGCAGTGTTGTTTTTGGAGGGTGGATTTGTAGATCTGCATGAGTATGATTTTTTTTAGGCTTTTTGTAAAAAAATCTTTTTTAAAAACAAATGCAAAAAAGAAAAAAGACTCAAATGACATAAAAGAGTGATTTTATTCATGATTGAAAATAACTTTAAAACATGGGGCCCCCACACGACTAATCATTTGCCTTGGGCAGAGCTAAATGATTTTTTTTTCAAAAGCAAAATACAAACATGGTTTATTACTTGATCTTGGTAATGATCTCGGGAATTGCGATAGCCCTCCAACTGTTCAAAGCTTCATCCGAAGCGCAACGGTACACCAAATCAGGCACGTCTTCATCTATGTCTTCTAGTAGAGCCACTTGATCTTCATTGATGAATCCCGCACTGATGAATGTTTCCGAAATAGGGAGGATCCCTTGTTTTGGAGGCTTTGAGAAAGTTTCGGTTGATGGATGATACCCCAACCCGAAGCGATTCTTCTTCTCCGGTATGTCCCCTAATTTACCCCATCCGGCAGGTCGACTTTCTTCTAGGGCCTCTCTTATTGCCCTCCATGATGACATGGCTGTCCTAGCCTCTTTCTTGGGCCTTGAGCTCAAAGTCACGACATTCGCCACTTCCAAAGACTGGAAGGGAACATCCACAGCTTCTTCATCCGTTTCTATATAACGGAATGATGAGAGATGGCTTACCATCATGTCCTCTTGCCCGGAAACTACGATCATTTGGTTATCAATGATGAACTTAAGTTTCTGGTGTAGGGTAGAGGTGATGGCTCCGGCCGCATGAATCCATGGTCGTCCGAGAAGACAACTGTATGTTGGATTAATATCCATGACTTGGAAGGTTATGGTGAAAACCTTAGGCCCGATTTGGACTGGTAAGTCGATCTCCCCTACGACGGCTCTTCTTGACCCATCGAAAGCTTTTACGACCAAGGCGCTGGGCTTCATCTTACTGTCCCTTCACATGATAGCTTGAGAAGGGTAGTTTTGGGCATGACATTCAAAGATGACCCCGTATCCACTAACACTCGAGAGAGGATATGGTCCATGCATTTCACGGAGATATGTAAGGCGCGGTTATGAATATGCCCCTCGTCGGGTAGCTCATCGCCATTGAAACCCAAGTACCTACTTGAGGTAATATTTCCGACTATCCCGTCGAATTGGTCCACAGGAATGTCCTTGGTGACATGTGCCTCACTGAGGATCCGCAGCAATGCTTCTCGGTGTGCTTCCGAGCTTAGTAGTAGGGATAGCATGGAGATCTTGGAGGGAGTTTGACCTAGCTGGTCAATGATCTTGTACTCACTCTTTTGGATTATCCTTAGGAACTCTTCGGCCTCTTTTTGTGGGGTTGCCTTTTGAGAGGGCCCCGCTTGGTTCTCCTTTTCCTCCGCGCTCTTTTCTTTGAGCGGCTCTCTTGGTAGGAAGGCTGGTGTCTTCCCGAGCTCTTTCGGAGCGAAGACTCTACCACTTCTGGTTATTCCTCCAACACCGGTGATGTTAGTGATGCTGGGCTCAATTTTGTCTAGTGGTTTTCCTTCCACATAGGCCACAGGTTGGTAATTCCATGGTACCCTCTTCGTGCTTTCAAAAGAGAAGGGTGCAGGTACGTGGAATATTATGGGCTGTATGGGCATTGGTACCTCTCTCCTTTGGTATGGGATTTCGAGAGGTTTTGGGTCGTGAGACTCCAAGGTAGCAATGTCTGTGCCATCCTTTATATAGCCCATTTGGATCCATCCTTGGTCCATTAGCTCTTGAAGACAAATCTTCAATCCTCCGCACTTGTCCGGGTTGATTATGCAGGCTTCACAGTTGGCGTGCATTTCCTCGAACAAACCAAAACCGGTTAAACGCTCCCTTATGGTTGACAGGGGAGTCTTAACATTGGCTACCTTCTTGATTGGACCAAAGTCCTCTTGTTCTTCCACCGCATTTACAGAGGGACCCGCATGCCCCGGCAATGGGTTATTTTTTACATTGGGGTTTTCCTCTTTAAAGGATAACAGCTTCTTGTCAATAAGGTCTTGAACCTTGTGTTTGAAAACTCTACAGTTCTCGACATTGTGTCCCACGGTTCCTGCGTGGTAATCACATTTTGCATTTGTGTCGTACCAATGTGGATATGGTGGCAACATTGGTGGTAGTAGTCTTGGCTCGACCATCCCCTTTTGAATTAGATATGGCAAGATTTGACCATAAGGCATAGGTACAGGATCAAACTGCCTATTGTTGTAATTGTTCCTCGAGCCCGCTTGGTTCCTTGATGGGTACCCGCCTTGTTGTTGCTGCTGTTGATTTTGTTGAGGCAACACTACTGGTTGTCGAGGTGGAGTTGCGGGAATTACTTGAGATGAGTAACGCCCTTGAGCCGTTGCTGCTGCCACATAAGGATAGTGGTAGTGAGACATTTGATTTGGTGGTGGGCAAGATGGTCCCACTAGAACCGCATTTGTCTCCCCCTCTTTCTTTTTGTGAAAGTTGCTGGGGGGTCTCCTAGCTCCACTTTGAGCTTCTAGAGGGCCTTGGATCTTTCCCCTCTTTACTCCGTCCTCTATTCTTTCACCAACCATGACTAGATCGGAAAAGCCGGCAGATGTGCTTCCAATCATCTTGTCGTAATATGGGCCTTGAAGTGTGCCCATAAAGGTGTCGACAAGCTCCCTTTCCAATAATGGTGGTTGTACACGAGAAGCTAGTTCTCTCCATCGTTGAGCGTATTCCTTGAAGGACTCGTTGCTTCTTTGCAGGAGGTTTTGCAATTGCATCCTATTTGGAGCCATGTCCAAATTATATTTGTATTACTTTAGGAAGGCATCGGCTAGATCCTTCCAAGTTTGGACATGGGTACACTCAAGCTGCATGTACCAATCCAAGGACGCTCCGCTTAAACTATCTTGAAACACATGCACCATGAGTTTCTCGTTCATTGCGTAAGCTGCCATCTTCCTACAGAACATCCGTAGATGGTTCCGAGGGCATTGTATTCCCTTGTACTTTTCGAAATCCGGTGCTTTGAACTTCGGAGGGATTACCACGTCGGGCACTAGGCACATATCCAAAGCGTTGTGGGCACCGTATGAACTGAACCCTTCGACAGCTTTCAACCTTTCTTCCAAAACTCGATACATTTGGTGGTATCGTTGTCTTGGCGGGTGGTGTCGGGAGCAGACTGTCTTGGCTGATTATTTTCCACATCATGGGAAATCACCTCATGCTGAGTAGTGGAAGTTCCTTGAGGACGACGCTCTTCGTTCCTTACGGGGATTGTGAGCGGTGGTGGAGGTGGTCCATGGCCCTCATTTTCAAATGGTGGGGTATATCCCGGAGGTAAACCGTAAAGAGGCCATTGCACATTGGCCGCATCCGTTGCTGGGCGAGGATTACTCTCTCGTGCTGATAGAGCTTGCATTAACTCTAGCATCTGATCCATCTTCCCCTTCATTCCATCAACCTCATCTCTCAAAGCCGCTTGAGTTTGTTCCAAATTGTCCATGATCCTTTGTTTGTTAGCTCGTGTTCCGTACGAGTGTTGGAGATCTGGTTCTTGGACCGAGGGCTTTCGGGGTTTTCGGGCTATGATTGCTTTGAACTGTTTTTAGGGAAATGAATGAGTTTTTTTTTTGAAAAAAATGCATGAAGATGCATGAGGATGTATGTATGCGATGAGTATGCAAAATATGCGTTTTTTTTTTGCTTTATGGAGGAATTTAAAGGTGCACAATTAATATTAGCAATTCGAAATATTAAAGACCGGGAAATTGATTATGCTTCAAAATATATTTGATTAGATAACATTTGTTTACAAAGTGTAACTAATGCTATTACAAATCAAATAGCCGCTCGCTTCTCGGCTTTGCTCATCTCCTCCCTATAGAAATCTATGGTGTCCTTGCAGAACTTCATAAACTTCTGGATCTCCATAGGGATGACAAAGTAGGGCATGACCATCTCGGCCTCCGCTAGCCTCTTTGGAAGTTGGGTGATTACCAAATTCGAGAATGCAACCAATTTAGTGAAATCCTCACTTAACCGGGTGGCGTCTTGCCATACACACTCAATCACTTCCTTGCGTTGGTCTAGCTTGACTCTTGCACTTCTAATTTCATCATGTAGTTGTGCAATATGGTCCCCGTGAGCTCTTGCAATCTTGTCGAAGTATTCCTCGAATTTCTTGATGTCCTCTTCGAGATGATTGCACTTTAGCCTCCTTTGATGAGAAAGGCTCTCATGTCTTTGCCGCTGGACGCGTTCGGCTTGAAGCTGCTCTTTGTAGTCTTTAACTACTTCTTGGAGCTGTTGATTTTTCTCTTGAAATTTCAACCTCCATTTCCGTTGAGCTTCGATGGCTAGTTCGCCGAATTTCTTGAGCTCTTTGTTGGAATGTAAGATTCTTTCCAACTCTTCGTCCTTGGCCACAAGGTTGGCATCCGCACTAACCAAGCCGCCTCCTATCCAATCTCTCTTCCCTTCGGAGATTCTTAGCCGTTTTTGGCACACTAGGAGAGAATTTGTCACTTCATCACGATCTCTCTTCGTCCTAGTGATTTCTCCTAAAGCTTGGAGGTGCTTCAATTCTAAGTCTCCGTTTTTGTTTTGGAGTTCTTGAATTTTAGCTTTGAGTTCCTCCACTTCTTTGTTGGGAATGGTTGCAATAGGTTTAGGTGTAGGAGGTTTTGGAGGGCTTATGACCACAAAGGGTAACTTGATTGCTTTGACCCTCTCCTTCACCCATTGAGTATAAAGGGGTTTGGCGACGCAGTTTCTCTTACCGACTCTTCCTTTGTGCACTTGGCTCCATGCTCCCCGGATTCTCTATAGCAATGCCGGGTCTTGATCGCCTTCCCTTAAGAAGAAAGCTTCCAACAAAAGGTCATTAGGTTTATCTTCCATTGAAAAACCTAGTTGTCGGAGAGAGAGGACCGGATTGTAGTTAATACATCCCTTAGTACCAATGAGGGGTACATTAGGGAAGTCCCCGCAACTGAGGATGATTTCCGGGTCCTCTAAATTTGGTGAAAACCAATGGATGTCCTTCTCGGCGAGGGTTGTCATCCGTTGCGACCATTTGAGCTTGGCCCGGTTTTCCACAAAGTCTCGGTTTCTTGGCATGTGGGACATCATCCAAACTTGCACCACGGGACTACAACAAGAAATTTTGCGCCCCCTTGCTTGTTCATGCCTAGAGTAGAGGGTATGATAAAAATCCGCCAAAATTGTGGGAACCGGATTTTTAGTCATAAATACCTCTAAAGCCGGAAGGTCTATGAAATCGTCCATGTTGGGGAATAAGACAATTCCATAGACTAAGAGGGCTAAGATGGCGTTGAATGCCCTTCCCTCTTTGTTGGCTAACATCTCCCGAGCTTTGGCTTCCAAAAACTTTCTTGAAAATCCCTTAAGGTTTCCTCTAACTTCCAAGTTAGATGATACTTCTTGGGTGTCAAGGTATAAGGATTCGGCGATGGCTTCTAATGTGGGATCTTTTCCCGGACCGAGATAGAGTTCATGACCCTTCATGCTACAACCCAAAATCTTCTCGAACTCTTCCAAAGTCGGCGCTAGTTGGAAGTCTTGAAATGTGAAGCACCGTAGAGGTGGGTCGAAGAATTGCGCCAAAGTGGTTAAGGCCGTTGAATCTATTCTCACGGGTAGGAGATCAAGGATTAGCCCATAGCTTGCCTCGAAAATATTCTTGTTGACCGTGGAGAGTCTCTTGCTTAGAGCTAATAAACTTTCCACCCTAGGAGCTTTAACCTTGAAGGCGAGCGTATTTTTGTTCCCGGAATCCATATTTCTTTTTGCTAATATTTGGTTGTTCTTTTTAAATTCCTATAAAGCAAAATGATGCGAAAATTATTTTCATGAATGCAAATGATATGCAAGGGTATGGTTTATGAAGGTTCGGAACTTCCCCCCATCCTCACATGTAGGCTCTAAAACGTGAAATTTCCTAAGAAGAGGTCCTTAGAATCATAGATCTCACATGGAATTAGGGTTGTCTATGGACATACGTCGACATGACTTCAATTAATTCCACGTGAAAATCTCCTCTAAGCGGGGTTGGGCATCCTACCTCACGGACATACGTCAACGCGGGCTTCCGCACACAACCTCCTTCTAACTTAGTTTTTTCTCAAGCTCGGGTAGAGAGCCTCACACGTCCGGCATTAACCCGAACAATGTGGAGTAACATCACTCAAGTAACCCCCGCATTTGATATATATATGATATGAATATAAAGCAAAATAAAGCAATTATAAACATAAAGCATAGATATGACATATAAAAAATAAAAGCATGGCGCGCAAAGAAAATAAAAACAATTGGCTTTAAAAGCCAAATAGGTTAGGCTTGACTCGCTAGTGGGAAAAGGGTCCCCAGTGAAGTCGCCAGCTGTGCGCACCTCGTTTTTTCATAAAAAAAAAAAATACGCGCGCAATCCTCCGAGGACGTCCTCGAACGCTCGGAGGGCCTTTGTGAAGCCGCCACCAAAGTTTTTGTGTAAAGGGAACGTTGATAAACCCTTAAGTTTTTTTGTTTGAAGGGAAACGATAATAAAACCCTTGACGATGAGGAAAAGGACCGGTCATCGCAACCATTGTCGGGTTCGGGAGTCGGTTACGCAAGGGGAAGGTATTAGCACCCCTCACGTCCGTTGTACTCAACGCGAACCTTCTATTTGGCTAAAGCTTAAATTGTTTTTAAATGTTTTGCGCGCATGCTTATCTATGTTAAAAGAAAATATAATAAAAGGGAAAAAAAAAGAGATAAAAACAAACGAAAGGGAAAAAGAAAGTTTTTTATTATTGCGCTTGACAAGATGTCGATCTTGCTCCTACGTATCTCCCGGTAGTCGGAGAATTCAAAGCGTACGTAGTTCTTTGGTAGAAAAACGTACATGTGTTGGTTAATTTTAAATGGACGATGTTTTAACCGAATTCTTGCGATTGAACGTAGCTTGTTTGCTCGCGCTTGGGAGACTTATTAAGCGTATAGCTTGTATGCTCGCGCTTGGGAGACTTATTAAGCGTTTGTTTACGAATCGCGCTAGAATAGGTAAAACATGTCCGTTGGGTTAAAAGGGGTCAATTTGGTCGCGTTGGGACCAAAAGAGGTACAATGGACTCAATCGAGTCGATCATTGACCGAGGTGACTCCAATGAGTCGGGTGATTGAATCTAATGGCCACGGGGGACCAAAAGGTTCGGATTGACCACAAGGGGCCAAGATTTGGTTTGGTATGGTCGGGTACGTTAAAAATGGAATGACGATTGTCCGAACGACGAGACATACGTCACGCATTCGTACAATCGGGGCAATGGAGAGACATACGTCACACCATCCCTTTTTCATTCAAGTTTTTGGTTGAATTTCTTAGAAATCCCAAAGTTTATCAAAACATTTGGTTTGAAAACCCAAAATGAAAAGATTTTAGCAATTTTGCTAGAAAACGCACAAGTTCGGCTCGTTTTGCGAACGGTTTTGAAAAGCGAACAAATTCGGCGTATGTTCACGCTTGGTTTTTGAAAATCATGAACAATATTTATTGTTCAAGTTTTAATTGAAATGATGAACATAGCTGGTTTGTTCAAGTTGTTTTGAAGGTTTGGGGACATAACTTGTTTTGCAAGTTACCCAAAAAAGTGTTACCCGAACTTGCGAATTTTCCAATATTATGCAAAATCCTTGACATGGTTTGGATAAAATGAGTTTTAAACCTCTTAGGTTCTGAGCTCTTGGGCTAGAACCTCAAAAATTGGCCATTTGGGCACCTAAACTCAGATTCTGAGTTCTGTCATGGTCGCTCTGCGACCATGACTTCGCACTGCGAACAATGCGAATTTTTGAGTTCAGAAGCTGTTTCTGAACTTTTGTTCAGAAACAACTTCTGAACACACTCAGGACCTTTTAGGTGAGTGAAAAGCTTTGAGTTTTTGCAATGAAAAGAGCTGGACAAACCAGTTTTGATGTTTTGAAAACCTTGGGATTTCTTTTGAAATTCAAAAGGGGTTTTTTAGAACAAAGGGTTTTGGACCAAAATTGCTATGTAAGCACAAATGAAAATGCAAAACAAAGGCTTAGAAACTTACAGAGATCCTTAGCAAAGCTCCAGCTGCAGTGGATTTGAATTGGTTGAAAGTTCTTGCAAGGTTTTGAATATTTTGTGAACTTTGAACTTTGTAAAGCTTTGTGCTTGATTGGTTTTTTTCTGGAGTTTGAGTAGTGTTTCTTTGTGTGTAAATGCTCTTTGAATGCTGTGTTCACTGCTTAATTTTTTGCTCTACCATTTGCTGCATTGCATCTTGCCTTGCCTCTCTATTTATAGGCCAAAATGCAATCTCAAGTAATGATGAAAATCCAATAGGACCTAGCTGATTTGTGGGCTAAATTCAGGCTATTTGGCTTTGCATTTAATGCTAATGGATAGAGGCAACTCTGCCTTGTGCCAAGGGTTAAGTCTTTGACTGATTTCAGCCACAAAATCAATGGTCTTTGGATAGAAATGATGATGAACATGGCTGGATTGCAATTGGCCAAGCTTGGGGATCAATCCTTGCAATCTTAATGGTTGATCAATAAAAACGTGCACTGTGATGTGCAGAGATTGGGGGATGCAAAAGGCTATATGTGGCTGGTGTGAGGGGTGAAAAGTTGCTGCAAAAACAGGGTAGGCACTCATGACTTTTTCAAGTGAAAAATCCAGCTGGGTTTGACTGGTTTTGGGGAGCAAGCAGGAAGAAAGACTTCAAGCAGGTGGCTGGCAACCTTGGGGTGGTTCACAGGTCACTTGGGAGGGACAAGAGCTGCCCAAGGGCAAGCCCACTTGCTTGTCACATGCTAGGTTGGAAGAAAAAGCTTCCTACCTTGGCATTAATGGCAAGTCTCTCAATTCTGGTTTTGCTTGGCCCATAGCCATGAATGCTGATTAAAATAAATATGCAAATGATGTGCAACAAATTCTGGAATTAAATCAAAGAAACCAAAAATCTGCAGAAAAATCGCAGACTTCGCAGTGCGAAGTCATCCTTTTTGAAATGTTGACTTTTTTGTTGACTTTTGTTGACTTTGACTTTTTCCCCTCTTTGATTTTTTTGATTTTTTTGTTTTAAAAGGCTTAGGACAAAATTGGGGTACTACAGGATCATCTGCCGCTACGGTATCCCTAATAGAATCATCACGGGCAATGGAACAAATTTGAATAACAAGATGATGAAAGAGTTGTGTGACGATTTTAAAATTGAGCATAATAATTCCTCTCCTTATAGACCCCAGATGAATGGTGATGTCGAAGCTGCAAACAAGAATATCAAGAAGATTGTTCAGAAGATGATGGTCACTTACAAGACTGGCATGAGATAATACCGTTTGCCTTGCATGGGTATCGTACTTCAGTACGCACTTCAACAGGGGCAACCCCTTTCTCCTTAGTATACGGCATGGAAGCAGTGCTCCCTGTGGAGGTTGAAATCTTGCCGATGAGAGTTCTGATGGGAGCCAAATTGTCTGAGGCTGAATGGTGTCAAAATAGATATGATCAGTTGAACTTAATTGAAGAAAAATGCATGACTACCTTGTTTCATGGACAGTTATATCAAAAGAGAATGAAACAAGCTTTTGACAAGAAGGTTCGTCCCCATGAATTTCGAGAAGGAGACCTTGTGCTCAAAAAGATATTATCCTTTCAACAGGATGCCAGGGGCAAGTGGACGCCTATTACGAAGGCCCATATGTTGTCAAGAGAGCTTTTTCTGGTGGCGCAATGACCCTTGCAACTATGGATGGTGATGAACTTACGCGTCATGTGAACGCCGATGCAGTCAAGAAATACTTTGTCTAAAAAAATATAAGAACAACTCGGTAAGCCAAAAACCTGAAAAGGCGGCTTAGGCAAAAATGAGCGTCTCGGTGGACTGAAAACCCGAAAGGGCGGTCTGGGCAAAAATTAGAGACATAAATAGAAAATAATCATCCTGATAGACTGAAAACCTGAAAGGGCAATCTATGCAAAAGTTAAGGATTCTGACAAGGTAACTGCATCAGGTCGGACTTGTTTCACTTGGGGCATCCTAGCTGTCAAAAGACCTCTGAGTCAAAGCTTTTGTACATTCAGCGACTCAGGACAGTGGAATTCAAAGTTATTAGGGAGGATAGCGGTTACCGGGTTCAATGTACCTCTTCCATATATTATTTACCATTTTTTCAAAATTTTGTAAAGATCCGTGGAGCCACCCCATCGGAAGGCCATCACTCAATTAATAAAGTCTGAGCATGTGCCCATTTATTTGGAACTCCCACTTATTTTGTTGTGCGAAATTTCTTCTATTTTTGATGGTAATACTTAAAACAAAGTTTTTCAAAAAAATAATAAAACTTTTTCGTGTTTTTGAAGAGGTAAACAACAAACACACTCTCTTTAAACTCATGAGTAGGAGAAGTGTACGTCAACATCCGCCTCGAGAATGGTTAAATTCCTCAAGAAAAACATGGCTAAACGCTATGGGAAGACTTCTGTCAGGAAATACAAAAAATATAAATATATAAAAAGAAAGCTCGCTAAGTCGAAAACCTGAAAAGGCGGCTTAGGCAAAAAAATGAGCATCCCGGTGGATTGAAAACCCGAAAGGGCGGTCCGGGCAAAAACTAGGGACACAAAAAGAATACACTCCCGGTGGACTGAGAACCCGAAAGGGCGGTCCAAGCAAAAGTTAGGGATTTTCAAAGAAAAGACAAAAGAAAAGCATGGCTACTAAAGTGTACCCATAAGAGAACACTCTGTATCGGCTGAGAAATGGTGACTTCTGCTAGATTTCTGATTAACGGGCTTCCTCCCCAAGAAGTGGCTACTCCCCCATAAATTGCTACCTTGTGCCGGGATTCACCTCGTCAATGGCTCGACCTTTTCTCCAATGATGTCATCCCCGATGAAGATTGCGGAACTGTACTGCGATGTCGGTCCACTTCCCATCTCGTCCGTTTGGTCTTATCTCATCAAGTTATATACAGTCATACAGTGACACCGTCATGCAAGTTGTACTTTCATGCATACATTCATACATTCATGCATATACACATTCATGCATATACGACATGCACATAGCATCATTCACATTGTAATATCCCGCTTAGATGCAACTGTTATCAGTGTTAGAAGTTTAGGTCATAAGCAATGGCAATTTCGTAAAATTGGAAGTTGGGAAGGAAAGATTTTTAAAAGAGGGAACAAGATATTTTCTTATCATTTTCTTCTTTCCCTTCACTCTCCCAAAATCAGTTTTCTCTCCCTCACTCCCCCTTGTCACACGCCCTCCTCACCCTAGCCTTCACCCATCAAGCCTTCATCCTCAATCTTGTGAGATTTATGCAAAACAAGCTTAGTTTTGGAAGTTAGAACAAGAGAAAATAAGAAGAGAAACAAGGAAGAATCAAGAGGAGTGTTAGATTGAAGCTAGGACTTTGGAGTTCAGAATGAGCAAGCATCAATTGAGGTTTAAGGTGAGCTCCACAGGGTTTTAGAACCCGCTTTGAGTAAGTTTGAGTGTAATTTTACAATTTGAGCCAAGTTTAGAATTAGTTCCCTAATCTCATTTGCTTGCCAATTCCTTGATAAATCATGTTTAAACTATCAATTTGCATTAGAAATTCATTCCTTATACTGTTATGCTGCCTGGGTATGCCTAGATATGTCAAAAATGGTGGAAAATCACGTTTTAAACTAGTTCTGAACTGTCAATTTCGCCCGGCGAGCTCGGGGCGAGATTACAGCGATTTCCTGCATTTTTCCCTGCCTCACTTCGCCATTGGCGAAATCCATTTCGCCCAGCGAAATCAGTCAGACCTCCCAGGTCTGTTCTGTTTCGTTCTGTGGGCTGTAACCGCGTCCGGCGAGGCTTTTGGTAACCTTTTACAATGAAAACTTTAAATTCTAAGAAAAACACCATTCTTGACATGTCCGGAAGGTTGTTTCAACATTTAGGGAATGAATGAATAAGGACTTGGCAAAGCATTAGAAATGCAAGAATAAAGGTTATTAAGCTATGGAATGTTTCCAATAACCAAGTAGTGGCTTATGAAAATGATAAGCCTATGACATTATATTCATATGTTAAGTATTAGTAGACCTATCCCTTTAGGGAATGCCGTAGATATACAATGAGTTGATTGATATGATTAATTTCAAAGATTTATTAAGATATTAAGCCGTGGCCTTCGTTGTTCACGCTAGTGGGATACGAAAGGTTCATGCAAAAGTAAAGACTATTATGGAAAGAATATTAATTCGCGTCTTCTGTCGTTCACGCTAGTGGGACACGGGAGGTATATGCGTAAGTTAAGATTATTATTAAGTCGTGTTTTCTGTTGTTCACGCTAGTGGGACACAGGAGGTTCACGCTAGTGGGACGCGTTATTCCGCAAGGATGACCGCACGACGACAAGAGGAGTCCGGTGTTAGCCTGATACGATAGGAATTTTCACCGGTAGAGTGGAGATGTACTTCGGGGTTACTCCACCCGGATGCACTCCGTAAAACGAACTCAGATAAATATTGTTTGTTCAACGCTAACTTCTAACTTAATGTTATGAAAGATGAATACGTATATATATTATATACTAAGAGATAAGACTAGTAGTCACCAGACATCAGAAAGTGGTCATGGACTTCCCCTTGATCACTAAGTATAAGTTTAATTTAAGGATAGATTATGAATGCAAAAGATAAAGACATGCAGCGGTCCTAGTTATCCCCTGATCGCGAAATATGTAGAGAATGACGGCGATCGTAGAAATCCCCAAGATTGCCGAGAGTAGGCACGACGACCCTAGGCTACCCCCATGGTTGCCAACAGTAGGTAGGGCCGGAGCTCACTGAGACGTTATGTCTCATCCCTTTCCTTCTGGTGCAGGTTCGCAGGAAGCACGACGTAAAGGTAAAGAGAAAGCTTTGGATTGATCGTGCTGACTTCTTGTTTATGTATATTTGTATCAGATGGTGTAGCATGTTGTATAATGTTAAGAAGACGTGTAATGGATAATGGATTGTATGATGACTCCTATTATGTATAATTACATGTAAACTTTCTGTATTGTACTTAATGTATCCAGTACGAAATTTTAATACTCGTATGAGATCCTAGGCAATCTCTATATGGGTGTTACACACACATGGTTGCATTAATCACCCTGAGTCTTGCTTTATCTGTATCTTTTCATCTCGATCCGCAAACATTTCAAGCGGCAAGTTCTTCAAACGGACAGCTTGAATTCCCTCAAAAAGTGTCATCCCCAGTGTGTCTGGTCCAGAGGTGTCACCAATCAAACATTTCAAGCGGCAAGTTCTTCAAACGGACAGCTTGAATTCTCTCAAAAAGTGTCATCCCCAATGTGTCTGGTCCAGAGGTGTCACCAATCAAACGCTTTCCAGTAGCAAGTTGTACAAGCAAACAGGCTTGCGAATATGTTCAATTTCCCAAAGTATGTCATTCCTCTTATATTTTACCCTCGTTAAGCTAACCTCACAATGGTAGTAGGTAAAATATACTACATGTCTTCATTAAGCTATCCTCACACCGATAGTAGACAATGTCATTCCTCTTATATTTTACCTTCATTAAGCTATCCTCACAACGGTAATAGGTAAAATATATTGTCTATCTTCATTAAGCTATCCTCACACCGATAGTAGACAATGTCATTCCTCTTATATTTTACCTTCATTAAGTTATCCTCACAACGGTAGTAGGTAAAATATATTGTCTGTCTTCATTAAGCTATCCTCACACCGATAGTAGACAATGTCATTCCTCTTATATTTTACCTTCATTAAGCTATCCTCACAACGGTAGTAGGTAAAATATATTGTCTTCCTTCATTAAGTTGTCCTCACACCAATAGTAGACGATGTCTTTTTCTCTTATATATTACCTTCTTTAAGCTATCAATACACTATAGTAGGTAATACCTGTCATTTGTCTTCTTTAAGCTATCATCTTTTTTGATAGCAGGCAGTGTCTCCTCCTTTTACCTTCTTTAAGCTATCAATATGTACGATAGTAGGTAACATCGGTCTTTTGTCTTTATTAGGCTATCGTTCTAAATAAATGTGATAGTAGACGACCTTCTCTCCCCGGTAAAACTACATTATCCCCCAGTGGAGTCGGATCCCTTTCTTTAACGAACTCGGGTATCCTTTTGTTGTTTCTTCCCCTGGTTGGATCACATTTGTCGTCGTGCATTCATACTTGCATCACAAGCATTCTCGGTATCTTAAGGTCAAAAATGGTGTATTCTATATTTAAGTCTCTTCTTCCCGTCGAGGCGAAGATTTCATCTTCATATCTCCGGACGAAGAAACTTAAATAGGGGCATCTGTCATACCCCAATTTTGACCTAAAGATTTGTTTTTTATGGCCCGAAACGTTTGCATTTTCAAGAAAAATTTCGGCAGAGAGGTATTTTAAAATACCTCATTTTTGTTTTCGTTTGGGTCCGTTTTTTTGTTTTTATTTTATTTTTATTTTATTTTAATCTTTACTTTTATTCTTTTTAAGTGTTATTATTTTTTATTTTTATTTTTATTTATTATCATTATTATGAGTATTATTATTTATTTTTATTATTTACTTTTAAAAAAAATCAAAAATGCAGCGCCCCCTCTCCTCTGACTCTTGGCCATTTTAGGCAAAGTCAAAAGGAGGGGAAATTTTTAGAAACATATTGATTAGGCATTCATTGATTTTTAATTTGTCATTCAATTTGGTCTTTATGTTGCTGATGACAAATCAGTGTATATAGTACACTAAAATTACCAACAGAAAGAGGAAAATTTTCCATCAAAATCCAATCACAAACCATCATAACCGAAATCATATCACAACCGAAACCAACATCACAAAACAACCAACACAAACCATCAAAACCAAATTCGGCCACCACCACCAAATCGAAAACAACCTCATCAACACAAAAACCAAATTCGGCCACCACTAACCGAATCCAAACCACCCACAATCTGAATCAAACAAACACAAATCCGAATCATACAAACAACCAAGTCTGAATCAAACAAACACAAATCCGAATCAAACCCAAGCCAAATCCGAAAGAAATAAACACAAAAAAGGTAGTTTTATTTTCAAAATAAAAACTTAGATCTAAGGATTTTGAAAAAGTTTTGACTTTTTTTCGACTGGAAATTTAGAAAGAGGAAGAAAAAGGATTTATAAAACTGTATTTTTTTTTAAAAAAAAAAGGGCGGAGTTTTGAACTCTGGCGCGGTGGCGCCGCCACCTAGGCCGGCCGGCCAACGCGCCAGAAATCTTTCCAGCCACCACATTTTAGAGAGAAGGGAGAGAAGAGAGAGAACCGGTTGTAGAGAGAGAGAAGGGTTTTGAAAAATGCCTTTTTTTTTGCAAAAAATGCTATTTATAGCCTATCTCCAGATTGAATCTGGAGCTTTGATCAATCAACGGCTCAGATTCAATCTGGAGAGCCCACTACCCATTACCTTAAGCCCATTTTGTTTTTTCTCTGTTACTTCCTATACCCCCCCCCCCCTTTACTTTCTGCACCCCCTGTTTTTTTTGTTTTTTTATTGCGTTTTATTTCTTTTGTTATGTTTTATTTTTTTTAGCACTTCATTTGTTCATATCTAACATCATCTCATGCATTTTATTTTAGACTTAATTACACTTTTGGTCCCTTAAATATTTTTCAGGTTCATATTGGTCCCATAATTAATAAAAGTAACGTTTTGGTCCCTTAAATCCTTCTCTGTTAGTCACTTTGGTCCCTTCCGTTAGTTTCAAAACTAGAAACAGGAAAAGGGAACAAACCTTAAACCAGAAAGAAGGATTTAAGGGACCAAAGTGACTAACAGAGAATGATTTAAGGGACCAAAAACGTTACTTTTATTAATTAGGGGACCAATATGAAACCTGGAAAATATTTAAGGGACCGAAAGTGTAATTAAGCCTAACGTTTTTTAACACAAACTAACGGAAGGGACCAAAGTGACTAACATATAAGGATTTAAGGGACCAAAACGTTACTTTTATTAATTAGGGGACCAATATGAAACCTGAAAAATATTTAAGGGACCAAAAGTGTAATTAAGCCTTTATTTTATCTATCATTTTAGCTTTTATTCGTCATTTTTTTATTTATGTCATTATAATGTATTTTAGGGATAAATGTAAAAATATAAATGAGAATATGCATTGCATGCATTTTTACGCTAAGTAGTTTAGTTTATTTTCCAAGGAAAAAGGATTCGTTTTGACCAAGGGTCTCGACAAATTTCTCGCGTGTTAATTTTTATCGTCATGTTAATTTTAGGTCTTTCGTAGATTAAATCAAAAAAATCAATCAAAAACATTCATATAATCAAAAAATAACAATTTAAAAAAAAAAAAAAGGTGTTTCGTTGTATAAAAAGTCTCGATCTTTATCGAGCCCATTTTATTTTTCATTTCCTTAACAAAACTTCAATCAGTGTTAATCATATTTAGGCTTTATTTCTTTAAAAAAAAAAATCAACTAAATCAACCTTATTTTTGCCACTTTGGCTCTTTATCTTTTTTTAAGAAACCATTTTCAAAAATTAAAATCAATCAACAAATCACTCGGCTTTTTACCCCAAACTACGTGATTTTGATCCCGCTCGGGTACGTAGGCAAAAGACTTTGTCTTCCCAAATCAAAAAACCTAAAAAATATTTTCTCTTTATAATTGTCGCACTAATTTTTTCACAAGCAAATAATAATTTCTTTTAGCGCAAAAAATAAATAAGAGCAAGAGGTTCCTATAGAGTACTATAGACGTTTAGGGTGTTAATACCTTCCCTTCACGTAACCAACCCCCGAACCTTTAATCTCTAAAAAATTTAGGGTTTATTCGAACTTTTCCCCTTTTCCTTGGAAAAAATAAAAGCTCGGTGGTGAATCTTAATTTTGTGAGTCAACGCTAATCAATAGCTTGATATCCGAAAATCACCACGCACTAACAAAGAAGATGATGAGGAAACTCTGAAAAAATCAAGAAGTTGTAAGTAATACCAATCAAGCATCATCCACCTTTTTAAATGGCTTTTTAAATGAAGAAGTTTATGTGCATCAACCACCTGGTTTTGAAATCTCTGATAAACCTAATCATGTGTTTAAACTTACCAAAGCATTATAGGTTAAAAAAGCTCCCGAGCTTGGTACGAAAGGTTAAGTACATTCTTAATCAAAAATAATTTTTCTAGAGGAAAAATTGACACAACACTTTTTAGAAAAGATGATAAATCAAACTTTCTAATCGTTCAAATATATGTTGATGACATTATATTTGGATCGACAGATGAAAAAATGTGTGAAGAATTTTCTAGACTCATGTAAAGTGAATTTGAAATGAGTATGATGGGAGAACTAAGATTTTTTCTTGGTTTACAAATCAAACAAGAAACAAATGGAATTTTTATTTGTCAAGAAAAATATGTTAAAGATCTTCTCAAAAATACAAAATGATGAAGCCAAAATCATGGCAACTCTCATGCACCATCTTCAATTTAGATAAGGATGAGAAGGAAAAATATTTCTGATAAAGAATATAGGGGTATGATTGGATACTGTTGTACTAACTGCCAGTAGACCAGATATTGTTTTGCAGTGGTTTATGTGCATGTTTTCAAACGTCTCCAAAGAATCTCATTTAACTGCATTAAAAAGAATTTTCAGATATCTAGTTGGTACTACTGATCTGGCCTTTGGTAGAGCAAAAGGTCTTGTTTTGATTTAACAGCTTACTTGTGTGACTATGCTGGAGACAAAGTAGAAGAAAAGTACAAGCGGAACGTGTCAGTTTCTCGGGAACACACTAATCAGTTGGTCGTGTAGAAAGCAGAACACTATTGCATTATCAACCACCGAAGCTGAATATGTGTCAGCAGCCAACTGTTGCTCTCAGGTATTATGGATCAGAAATCAACTAGAAGATTTCTCAAAAAGGTACACCAATATTCCCATATTTTGTGATAATACGAGTGGAATAAATTTATCAAAAAATCCCATTCAACATTCAAGATCAAAACATATTGAAATCAAGCATCATTTTATTAGGGATCATGTTAACAAAAAGGAAATTGAATTAATTTTTGTTAACACTAAACATCAACTTGCTGATATTTTTACTAAGCCATTAGTTGAAGATCGTTTTAATTTTATCAAAGAAAAATTACATTTCATTCAAAAACTTTGTTTCATGATCAAGAACGTTCATGGAGAACGTTCTCTCTGATGATCTAGCATGAATGAGAACTCAGAGGTTCTATCTTTGTTTGCCAAATGATGTCTGCTTGCCTCTATACTTCAACGTTTCCCCAAGTCTCTTTTCAGACTCATTAATGATACTCATTTAATTTCTTGAAACCACCAGTGGTCCACAAAACCACTCCAACTCAAATCAATCACTTTTTCCTCTTCTCTCCAACAATCATCTTAACCTTCTCTCTACAAAAACACACAAACAAAAATTCATTTCTATAAAAACACCCTTTCTTCTTCCTCTGAAAAACTCAGCCATGGCAAGAACTAAGGGAAACCGCAACCATGTCTACACCCCATCACCTTCACCACCATCTTCACCAAGGTCTCACTCTCCACCCTCTCCTCCTCCTGATCTTAGCAAAACTCCCTCTCCATCAACCTCTCCTCGTCTATCCTTATCCCCATCTCTGTCCAAAATCAATGAACCAACTCTTCCTCCATCACCTTCATCGAACCAGCAAGAACATGCTATAGATGTTCAACCTTTGAACTTTGTTCTTCAACCCCTCTTTCAATCTCTTCCTCCTAACCGAAATCAACCACCACCACATCTTCAACACAAACCAAAACCTAAGAATCTTAGAACAAAATCAACTCTTGTTGCCAGACCTAGAAGATCTCAAAGGATTATTGCTGGAATAGGAACCAGAAAAACAAAAAGTCTAGACAACACTGTTCAAGAGATTTCTGATTTTGAAGATGAACCAAACCCTAGAAATTCTCCTGTGAAAACCACAAATCCTGAACCTATTCAAACCAAATCCCCTCCTAAAACCACTCAAAAATCCCCTTTAAAATCTAAACCTACCAAATCCGCCCCAAAAGTTGTGAAGAAAGTGGCAAAAAAAAATAGTATTTCAATATCAAATGACAAAAAAAATGAAAAATAAATTTATCATAAAGAGTTCTACATTGAGTAAATAAAAGTGTTCGATATGGTATTTAAATCATACGATTCTCCTATTTATTGGACTACTTTTTTAGGTTGGAGTCTCCTCATAAGCTTAAGTTATAACACTGTCATAATAATTACTGCTACAAAATAATGAAGGTTTCTTATCTACGCACAAAGGCAAATATTTTTGTTAAGAAGAAAAATTTACAATAAGAAAGAAATACAAGAAATTAATAATATTTATAAGAATTCTTTTCAATTCTTTGATTATAATAATGAGACAAAATAATTGATTTTTTGCATAAAAAAATTCTAAGTTTTGAAGGATACGAGATTTGCAAGTTTATGATGTTATTTTTTTTCGATGTTATAAATTTGAATAAGTTACATATTTTCGTTTATAATTTCCATAATTTAATATTAAACAACTTTGAATACATTTTTAATTGTATCAAAATCATATGATATTTTGTGATTATAAATTTATATTAGTTAAAATATGGGTAGTGGATACTATTACCTAAATACCCAAAGGGTAGGAGTACAAACATTAAGGTTGTTACCGAGGCGAGTATGAGTCTTTGGTACAAGTATATATTTTTTTTTTAAATTGTGAGTATGGAAACAAGTACTATAGTACAACAAAACTTTATCCAAGTAAAAGATACTAAAAATTTGCTATTTAACGACCAATTTTTTTACCAATACTTAAGTATTTGTAGCGGTTTGTTTGTTATAATTAATCGCTAGATTGGTTTCTAAAGTAATCACTAAATGATTTTAAGACCACATAATAGTTTAACATTTTTTTGTCTCTAAATTGGTCCCACTTCCTCTTCATTAAGGATATTATTCTACTCATTTATTTTATTATATTATTAATTAATTTGTAATTTACTACTTCTTAATTCAGTCCAAAAACATTGAAACACCACTTCAAACACGGGACCAATAACATATTTAAGTTTTAATTTATTTACGTTATTTTCTCTTTCCTCTTGTTCCTCCCATTTCCTCTCCATTACGGATCTTATACTACTTATTTTATTCTTTTATTAATC